>CM066044.1:53416017-53505143 GCA_033557465.1 Ichthyophis bannanicus
CCTCTCCACAGCCCATTTCCAATACATAGCCCCCCATGAGCCTACCTCAGTTCTAGCCCCTCCACTCGAAGTCCTTTCACTCGAAGCCCCACCATATCCCATTGCCAATATTCAGCACCCAACAACAGCCCATTTCCAGATTCCTATCCTAAGCCCTCCATCAGCCCATTTCCTGTCCTAGCTGCCCTCCCCTCAACAGCCCAGTTTCAATTCCCAAGCCCCTCCAAATAAGCTTATTTGCCAGTTCAAGCGGGGGGGCTTCCAATCAGCACCATTTCCATGCCAAGCCTCCGTTCCCATCAGCTATATGCAGTTTCAAGCCCCCCTTCCACTCAAACACATTTATCGTACTAGCACACCCCACCAGGCCCATAACCAAGGCCTAGCAACCATAGCCACAATACCCGTCCCTAAGGCCCCCCATAACAATGAACCAGGACTAAGCCCCAACTTAAGCCCACTTCCAGTCTTAGACACGCCATCCACAACAACCAATATCCCAATTACCAGTCCTAAACAACACCTATCAGCCAATTTTCCAGTCCTAGCCAAACCAGAGCCTATTAATAGTCTAAACCCCATCAGCCCATTTCCAGTACTAGGCCCCCCTCCATAGCCCATACTAGTCCTACCCCCCATCAGCCCATTTCCAGTCTTAGGAACCCCTCCTAGCCATACTAGTCCACCCCACATTCAGCACATTTAAGTCTAGCCCCCATCAGCCCATTTCAGTCCTTAAGCCCACGAGCAGCCACATTTCCAGTCATAGCCACCACCCATAGAACATGACAAGTCCAAACCACCATAGATCCTATTTCAGTCACTAGATCTCCCCATACGTACATAAAAGTCCCTAACCACACACAGACCATTTCCAGTCTTAGCCCACCCCCATTGCCCTCATTACCAGTCCTAACCCCCCAGCACCCATTTACCACGTCCTAGCCCCCCACAACATTAGACCATTAACTAGTCCTAAACCTCCCCATCAGCCCAATTACAATCTTAGCCCCCCATAGGCCCACTTACTAGTCCACCCCCCACCAATAGCCCATTAAGAGTCCTAACCCTCCTCCCCCCCCCAATTCAGCCCGGTAGTTAAAAAAAACTGGCTGGCGGCTGCTGCCACTGCCCGCCAGGGCAGCGCGCAGAATCAAGCGTCCAATGCAGGGCCACCCCTGCCCGGTAGAGGCCTTTTCTTTGCAGCATCAGCGACCACAGTGTGGGGCTTTCAGAGACGCGAAGGGAGGAGTTTCCCATTCATCGCGGCGCTGTGCATACACCGGGGATGATGGGATTCACCATCAGCCCAGGCGGGGCTTAACAGAGTCGCGAGAGGTCAGAGAAGCTCTTCCCTCACATCTCTGAAAGACGACGCTGAGCGGAGCTGATGCTGCAGAGAGGGCTCTGGGAGGGCATGAGGTGGGACACCCCCCCCCAAGACGGCGATGCTGATTCGCCAATGCATCGGCCGGGCAGACGGCAGCCGTGGTCTTTTTTTTTGTAATGCTACATGGGCTGGTATGCAAGAAGTGTGTTTTGCTGCGGGGCCCCCTGACCACGGGGGCCTTGTGCAAAAAGCATTCGTGGCTCAATGGAAGGCGCCAGCCCTGCTTCAAGTGGAGGTGGTAGAGACAAGGACAGTATCTGAATTCAGGACTGCATGAGACAAACACAGAAACGTCTCTAAAGGAAAAAAGGGGACTCTAATAGTTGATACTGAAGGGATAGACTAGATAAGCCCATATGTGTTTTTTCTGTTGACATGTTTCTATGACAGAACAAGTCATAGTATTTTATAAATTGGGGCACCATCAGCAAAGGCCATATACACGCAGTCCAAGGTATACCACAAGTCATGGACTAAGGAAGATATGAGTGGGGGAAATTTGCGGAACCTTATACGGATGCTTACGAATAGCAACTGAGCAAAAGACACGCATAAGTTCTTATTTGATTTATTTATTATTTGGGAACAGTTTTTATACCGCATTTCCCAGTAGCTCAAATTGCTGGTTTACCAATGAACCAATGTTTTCAATCGACACGGTACAATAGTACATATTTAAATTACATGGAACGATAAGAATTATGTTACATTGGTACTTATTGTAATCAACTAAAATTAACAGAACTATTTACATGTTGGGTATGAAAACACGTCTTCGGGTAGTTCTTGATAGGAGGAACTTTGAGGGGGTGAGGGGAGTCTTATTGAAAATAGGGGACTGGTGCATGCGTACTAGGTACATAACCGTACAGGCCACCGATTATGAAATCAAGCTTCTCCTGTGCACACGAGAACCAGCAAGAAAAAAATGTATAACCCAGTATTCAGGCAAGGAGAGAAAAGAGCGAAGCGTTCAGGTTGACAGTGGGAAATTTTTTTTAACCTAAGAAGGTGCCAGAATACAGCTGTGAGATATCATAGCTGCCAGACTAATATACACACACACATACACAAATTGAAAAAAATCGGGTGTAAGAAACATTAAGTTAGTGATGGTGTAATTATATTTTTTGGGTGTACCACCAACCATTCATTGATATTGAAATATTAATTCTGCACGTAGTGCAGGCAACATCATTCTTCACTTATTCTCCCTCATCTTTATATTCATATGGTTATCAAATGAGGAAATTATGATGGAAGAACTCGCTACACGGGTAGCCCATAAGGCCAGTCTTGTTTTTTAGGATATCACAATTTCTTATTTATTTATTTATTTACAATATTTGATCATAACAGCATTGCAAATTCGATAACTCATTCAGCAGTTACAAAAAGAGGCGAAGCTTGCAGCAGCACAGCAATGATAACAACAAACAATAATATACGTTACAAACAATACAAGATTTTAAATAGTAAAACGATACAGGCCGAACAAGAGGGAGTGGTATGAAGATGAAGAATAGAATCCAAGACATATGAATTTAATGGAAGAAACAATTAGGTGAAGGAAAGAGGAGGAAGGAGGATCCCACTAACACCCCCATCCTCAAAAAAGAACCAGAGTTCTAACCTAGTGCCCCTTTCGGACACAATCCTCCACCAACCAAAGCGGAGGCAGTCAGTTTGCTTGTAGTAAAGAAGAACAGCAAAATGGAGAACCCACTTTCCTTAGATGTGAAGATTACCCAGTTACGACGCACTCCAGTGGAGGTTCTCATCAGCCTCCCCAAAAACTAAGTGACGAAACTGGAATGGGACCCAAGAAGCTCTTTCAAGTGCCCCCCAATATGCTAAGACTTTGAGCCTAACTCTGCAATGATCAAGATGCAAACCTCTCATGGACATTCATTGTGGGTATCCTGGCAAAACTAGACTGGCTATGGCATCTACCAGGACCAAGCTTCAGACAGAAAACTGATCCCCATTATGAATTGGTATAACCAGGGAGGAGAAGAAATGCAACGCATGGCCCACCCACCGTCTTTCCGTATATCCCACATTCTCAAATGACACGTTTTGTTTTTTTTTAAAAAAACTTTAGAGGACTGTCCAGTACTCATGTGGAGTTTAAAAACAAAAGAGAAAGATCCCAGTTCTTCCATCTTCCTAATCCTACAAATAAAAAACCTTCTCACGAAACACTTCCGCTGTATTTTAACTGCGCTTATTACAGATTGCTGGGTGAGTATGTAGGAATACTGAAGGAGCGAAATATGGGCTACTTACAAAATCAATATCAGTTTTATTACCTTTGGCTGCGTACTATACCAACAGGAGGTTTTCCAAAACCTTGATCTCTAATTATGATCCAATCAGGAGTCAAACTCAGATCATTGCTGACACTGTAGACAGATCGTGCTTGTAATCTTCTAGGGTATAAATAAAAATCCAATCTGAACGTAGACATAAACATAGTTTTAGAGGATTTTTTTTAAAGCTCCTTTTGCAAACTTAATCCTCTGTTTCTGGCAGCTGATAACGTCAGCATTCTGTTCTGTAATCACCATTATCCATGATAGCCACCTTTTTTTATCTAGAAAGGGTTCTATTGAATTTAAGTATTTATGGCCAAAGGAACTTACTTAAAAGGCTAGTACATGTAAAGTAGACTATAAAACCAAAGGGAAGCAAAGTAAATAAAAATATATAAGACAGATTAAAGCACCACGGGCGGGATGTCCCTTTCCCCATAAAGGAATACGGTTCAGGAGAAGACAACAGTAACAAGATCCACAGGACAGAACTAGGCCTTGTGATGAGCTGGCACAGCAGTGCAAAGAATAGAGGAAACCATGGCGTAGGATTTCACTCGACATGGCTTCAGAAGCGCTATGTTTTGAAACTGATTTTGAATGGGGGCAACTACTTGTGCCTTCGCTCATACTTGCAAAGTCCCTTCAAAACAGGAATTTAGTGTTTTGGTTTTGTTTTTTTTAATTACCTCATTAATGGCCTATATTTGCTTACACTTCTAGTGCCGTGACTGTTTGTAAGATTTTAGACAAAAAATAAATAGAAACTTTAATAAATCAAAATGAGCTACAATAGTTTAAAAATACGAGGATCTGGTACTTCATCACTAAATGTCACGGATTCGTTCTTAGTTGCCACAGTAAGAACATTGGAGACCCTACCATTTCCTTTAACAAATCACTTTTCCCTTGCCTTGTTCACCATTGCATTCCACTTCATAAAAAGACACTTCCAGCAAACACATTGCCTTTATTACCATCTTTCATTATGTAAATAAAAGTGGCTTTGCTGTGGTTTTTTAACACTGAAATTGAATTTGTTAAAAACATCATCCTATGAATCCCGCCACCCACGCCCTGGCCGAGAAATTCACCAAAATATCCGAACAGATGAAGCCAGTTTTCCTAAGCTTGCTGGAGCTCTGTAGACCCTCTGAACAAAACTCTCAAGCTAGAAAGGCCCTTTATCTATGCTCTCTCAGTAATCCAAAGCATGGATCTTCATTAACTCAGAAGAGTTTTGATTTTTTTCATTGCAAAATGGGAAGTGAAACAAAAAAGAAAAAAAACATTACTTTGTTGGTAATGCATGATTGTCCTCAGGATACAAGTAAGGCTGGCTTTCTAACACCTACAGATTTTTTTTGTTTGTTTTTTTTTGTTTTACAGTTCTAATCAAACAGATGAAATGACTGAGGCCATTCTAGCTGTCTGAACAGAGGTAAACTTTTTCTTTTATTCCCCACTGCACACAGCTCTTCAAACAGGCTGACCCTCTCACTATAAAGCATCTAAGAGTAGACATGTTAGGACCCCTCAGAGGTGTGTCGGTAACTCATGTGGCATAGACAACCTTCCATTACTGAATAGCGACTTCAACAGTACGCAGTTTTGTGGCAGCTCTTCAAAGTATTGGTCCACATTTGGATGGGGGCAAGGGTCACTTTAGAAAGTAAAGAGTCTGTTAACGGAAAAAAAAAGGTTGCTAGCCATGGAAGAGGAAAGAAATGGAGATAACACTCTCATTTTCTCAAAGCAACAGTCTCCTAAGGGGCTATCAAGGCGGGACCTCGACTTCAGTCTCCTAGTCCAGAGACCAGTGTCCTTTCCCAAGTAAATTCAAGTTATGTACCCGAAGAACCTGGCACTGAATCTGATGCTGGGAGCTATGTCCATCACGTTCTTGCGAATGGCAACTCTGTGAACACTTCCTTTTCCCATGTTCAACTTGTAGGCTGCCTAAGTAGCGAGAGATCCTGAGATCTGCCTAGATCCTTTCCTTGCAGTCCTACCAAAGCTTGATAGTCCATTCCACTACACCATAAGGAACACTAGAGGGCTGTCTAGCCCCAGGTTACTGGACAACAAACGGCTACCCAGCACCTGAAGAGCTGGCTAGGACCCTATTTCCACTAACGGAGCTACAAGTGCAGTCTTGTCTTGTAAGGGAATGCTTGAATTAAACTACAATTGTGAATTTCAGTCACTTATATTTCTGGTCTGCCTCTAAACTAAAAAGGCCAAGACTGGTCTTGGCTCCTTGACCTGAGGGAGTGTTTATTTATGTTTTCAACCTCTAGAACTGATACTTGGCTCCATTCAGGTGTTTTGAAATAATCCAGCTGCTGAATATCAAATAAAACTGTTAAATTGGAACCTTACACTCAGAGATCCTCCGAGAGGAAAGATACTTATAGAGCTTGTAGAATCAAAATAAATAAATGTTAAATCTTTCTCTGATTTATAGTGGACCTGCTGTAATATCTTGCCTTTACGATCATATCACTTTAGTCATCGCAGAACCAGCTCTACATATTTAAAACTTTGTAAGCATTCTCTAACGAAGCAAAACTTAGAAAACTAGGAATACGATCGAACATCATTCATCTTGCAGGAATGATAAAAAGATACCTGCTGGAGCCTGGGGGGAAAATCGGAATGCTCTGCAGTGACTGCATATCTAATGACCTATAAGAATGCTCCCTAAAACGACACCAGCTACATAAATAGGGGACGTTTTTTTCAAAACTGGCCACACTGGATCACAACGGCATGCCCTTCTCTCCCATGGGCTTTTCCTCCAATTGCCAACTGCTAAAAGAAGTACATGTGTGCTTTTTTAATATCTTGGCATCAGGGTCCAAGTTTGTGATGGACACGTCTACCCGTCCTATCGGCGTTTGGAAACTTCGGTACCAATGTGCTTGAAAAGTAATCTGTGCATGGATTTTTTCCTCCGCCCACCACAAGGCGTGGCCCCCATCATGCTTTCTTCTCTATGTAGCTGCAGTATGCACTTCCACGGCGCTTGGGTTGTTTACTGGCAATGGCAACCAGAGGGACAATTTTCTGCCTGCCTAGTTCCGTTTTACCTGTGGAGAGAATCACTTGTGGGGGGTGTCACTGAACCTCTGCTCTTCCGCTAGAGCTCCAGGGACTAGCTTTGCATTTTCAGTGGGATAAACATAGACCTTCTTGATCCTCCCTAGGTTCTGAAATACTCTACTTTTTAAGGGCCTATTACACCTTGAAGGAAAATAACATGACAAGAGAGAATCGTGCTCTATTGCAAACTAAGGGGCCGATGCAGACACACAACGCTATACTATGCAGCATTTTTGCTGGTGATTTTCCTGCACTAGTCGTGCTCACCAGTGCAGAAAGCAAGCTAGTGCAAGAAAATAACCAGCAAAACCACTGCACTAATCACATGCAAAATGATGATAGGTAAGTGCTCCTGATGTAATAAATGACACAAACTTAATGCAAATTTTATGTTTACTTATATACTGGATTCTTACCCCTCCTTCAAGTAGGTGTAAAGATGCCCAGGAGCCAAACACACACCCCTGATCATGGACCTCCCCTGCCCACTGAATCAAGAAACGTATCTGTTGGCCCAGTGACCTCTACCCTCCCCTGACCAAGGAAATGCATTAGTGGCCCTTATCCCCATCCCCCCAGAACAAAGGAAATGCCCTGGTGACCTACTGGCAAATTCTACTTCCTTGGTACTTTAAAGGCTGGGAAGGACAATAACGATGCTTACATGTCCTGCCCCTGTGCCACCATGTTGAAAAATGGCAGCACCCAGCTCATATGGTGCATCCTGGCGGGGGGGGGGGGGGAAAGGGAGGGTTGCTTTCCAATATAAGCCAAAAATTGCCTTATATGGTAATCGCCTGGTAACATGCCTTCCTGGTGCGAAGGTAGCAGACCTCACGCCCACCTAGATAAGGTCTTAGATAGTGCTGGAGAGGAGTCCGCTGTCTTGGTACATGTCGGTACCAATGACATAGGAAAATGTGGTAGGGAGGTTCTGGAGGCTAAATTTAGGCTTTTAAGTAGGAAGTTGAAATCCAGAACTTCCACGGTAGCATTCTCCGCTGCTTCCAGTTCCACACGCAGGACCCAAAAGGCAGGCACAGCTCTGGAGTCTCAATGCCATGGATGAGACAATGGTGCACAGATGAGGTTTGGATTGGTTAGGAACTGGGGAACATTCTGGGGAAAAGAGGGGCTCTTCCGAAGGGATGGGCTTCACCTTAACCAGGATGGAACCAGGCTGCTGGCATTAACCTTTAAAAAGGAGATAGAGCAGCTTTTAAACTAAATAATAGGGGAAAGTCGACAGTCGCCCAAGAGCAGATGGTTCGGAAGAATGTATCCTTGAAAGATACTACCAAAAGCAGAGAGGTTCCAAAAAAGAGTAAAGTAGCCCAAATGCCCTCGAGTATGCAGCAGACAGAGCTTAAAGATTTATTTTATTTATTTATTTTTTTCTTATATACCGTGCTATTCTGCATCAGTGCAGTTTACATTGAACAAACTGAAATTACATTGAATAGGGCATTATAACTTGGAGATAACTATTTTACAGGGAACATGGGCTATGGAGGGTTAAGTGGCTTGCCCAAGACCACAAGGAGCACCTGTGGGACTAGAAACCCCAGTCCTTTTGGCCCAAGGTTGCTGTCTTCTATGGGATTTGAACCCCTGACCTCTGGCCTGAAGTACCTTGCCCCAACCACTAGGCCACTCCTCACTCCCAAATACCCATGTCTATCAATAGCCAAATTAATATCAATGAAATACAGACTCTAAAATGCTTGTATGTAAACGCTAGAAGTCTAAAAAATAAGAGGGTAGAGTTAGAATATATAGCAGTAAGTGAGAGGTTAGATATGAGTGGAATATCAGAGACAGGGTAGGAGGACAACATGTGGGACACTGTGATATCTGGGTACGTACTATATTATAATGATAGAGCTGATTCAAATTGGTGGAGGGGTTGCGCTCTATGTTAGAGAGGGCATTCAGTCAGAAAAGGATTAAAGTTTTGCAGGAAACAAAATTTGCTGTAGAATCTCTATGGATGAAATTCCATGTAAAAAGGGGAAGGCAAATGGCAGTGGGGTTGGTGTGTACTATCGACCGCCTGGCCAGAATGAACAAATAGATGATGAAATGCTCAAAGAAATCAAGGAGCTAACAAAAGTTACAGCGCAGTAATAATAATGGGTGATTTCAATTACCTCGGTATCAACTGGGTCAGTGTCACGGCAGGACATGCTAGGGAAATAAAGTTCCTAAATTAAATAAATGACTGCTTCTTTGAGCAGCTTGTTCATGAACCGACCAGAGGGGAAGCCATATTAGACTAGTCCTTAGTGGAACACCCAATATAGTGCAAGAGATAAGGGTGTTGGGGCCACTTGGCAATAGTGATCATAGCATGATTGCCTTTTATGTAATTAGTGGAGGAGGGATAGTAAAGAAAATCCACAGTACTACCATTGTAACTTTTGAAAGGGAGGACTATGATAAAATGAGGAAAATAGTTAATAAAAAGCTAAAAGAAGCATTTGAAAAGGTTAAAGACTTACATCAAGCTTGGGTGTTGTTGAAAAATACTATCTTGGAAGCCCAGGCCAGCTGTATTCCACGCTTTAAGAAAAGTGGAAGGAAGTCCAAAAAACTGCCAGCATGGTTTAAAGGTGACGTCAGAGAGGCTGTTGTTGCCAAAAAAGCATCTTTCGGGAAATGGAAAAAGAACCAAACGACGAAACCTGGAAACAGCACAAGCACTGGCAAGTCAAATGCCAAAGTAGTCAAATGCCAAAGTAGTCACAAATGCCAAAGTAGTCAAATGCCAAAGTAGTCACAAAAGCCCGCCTAGTAGATCATGTAACCCCAATAATGCTGGAACTGCATTGGCTCCCTATAAACAGCAGAATCAGATATAAAATCCTCCTAATCACATTCAAGCTCCTGAACAACATCGCCCCATCATATCTATCCATGCTATTACATGCCCCATCAGAATCAAGAAACTCGCAGACTAAACGCAACACACTCACTTGAAATACCAAATTCATTCAAAAAAACTAAAAATCCACCAGCACCAGAGCCTTCTCATTCACTGCCCCCATGCTCTGGAATAATCTCCCAATAAACCTTCGGATCATAAAAGACCTCACCCAATTTAGAAAGGAACTTAAGACATACCTTTTCTCCGAACACTATGAAATCCCATACCCCCAAGTCCAACCACACACCATCCCCAAACACTCAAACACAAAGCCCTAAAACCACACTCAACTACCCACACACATACACCCACCACATACCCCACCACATACACCCCAAAACACTCCCAAGAGATGAAAAAAGGAAATAAATTCCTCCACACACACACACATATGAAAGGTAGAAAACTCTGACTACCTATAAAAAGGTAGAAAAACTCTGATCAACACTACGCTACAGAAACTTATTAATGTATATAAAATGTAATAGTTTTGACAATTAATGCACAGTTATTTGTATAAAGTTACAATGTTAAAAATCTCTGTTAATAACTATTATCTGTATAAAGTTAAAAAATCTCTGTTCCATGTAATGTATACACTAGTATACAGATTTGTTTACTTGTTCCATGTAAACCGCCCCTGATCTCTGGAAGGGGCGGTATAGAAGAAATAGATAAATAAATAAATAAATAAATAAATAAAATGCAAGGCATTGATAAGGCAGGCAAAGGGAGAATTTGAGAAGAAGCTTGCTACGGAAGCAAAAACGCAAAATAAAGACTTTTTCAAGTACATTCATAGCAAAAAACCTCTGAGAGAGTCAGTTGGTCCATTTATTTATTTTATTTATTTATTTATTTACGTTTCTTATATACCGCACTATTTGCGATCAGCGCGGTTTACATAGAACAAACAACAAAATCCGACAATAAACAAATGCTGTCATTACATTGAACAGGAAAATGGTTGGAAAACTCGGAGACAGAACAGGGTAAACTATATAAATATGCAGATGATAGAGGGGTTAAAGGGGCACTAAGAGGCGACAAGGCGATAGCAGAGAGACTGAATGAATTCTTTGCTTTCGGTCTTACTGAGGAAGATGTAGGGATGTTACCCATGACTGAAGTGGTATTTAAAGGTGCGGAAGAATTGAAGGAAATATCAATACATCGGAAAGATGTATTACAACTATTAAGATAAACAGAATAGTAGCAAATCACCTTGGCCGGTTGGTATACATCCAAGGGTGTTGAAGGAACTGAAATATGAGATTGCAGACCTGCTATTAGTAATCTGTGAACTATCATTAAAATCATCTCTAATACCTGAAGATTGGAGGATCACCAATTTTTAAAAAGGGTTCCAGGGGTGATCCGGGAAACTACAGACCGGTGAGCCTGACGTCAATACCGGGAAAAATGGTAGAAACCATCATAAAGAATAAAATTAATCAGCATGTAGTTAGTCATGGCCTAATGGGAGACAGCCAACATGGCTTTAGACAAGGACGTTCTTGTCTTACTAATCTGTTATGTTTTTTTGAAGGTGTGAATAAACAGGTGGACAAAGCTGAGTCGGTTGATATAGTGTATCTGGACTTTCAGAAAGCCTTTAATAAGGCCCCTCATCAGAGTCTTTTGGCAAAACTAAAGAGGCATGGGATAGGAGGCAGTGTACTATTGTGGATCAGGAACTGGTTAAAAGATAGAAAGCAGAGGGTAGGGCTAAACGGCCAATTTTCCCAATGAAGAAAGGTGAATAGTGGTGTACCCCAGGGATCTGTGCTGGGTCCGCTGCTTTTTGACATATTCATAAACGACCTGGAAAAGGGAATAACGAGTGAGGTTATCAAATTTGCAGATGACACAAAACTATTTAAAGTTGTTAAAACCCAAGAGGATTGTGGAAAATTGCAAGAGGATCTTGATAAATTGGAAAGACTGGGCATCAAAATGGCAGATGAAATTTAATGTGGACAAGTGCAAAGTTATGCACCTAGGGAAGAACAACCCAAACTATGGTTACACGATGCAAGGTTCCACATTAGGAACCACCACCCAGGAAAAAGATTTAGGCATCATTGTGGATACCATGTTAAAACCCTCGGCCCAGTGTGCAGCGGCGGCCAAGAGAGCAAATAGAATGCTAGGTATCATAAGGAAAGGATTGGAAAATAAAATAAAAGATATTATAATGCCTCTACATCGTTCCATGGTGAGACCGCATCTTGAATATTGTGTGCAATTCTGGTCACCATATCTTAAAAAGGATATAGCGATATTAGAAAAGGTTCAGAGAAGAGCCACCAAAATGGTAAAGGGGATGGAAGGATACTCCTGTGAAGAAAGGCTAAAAACGTTAGGGCTCTTTAACCTGGAAAAGAGACGGCTGAGGGAAGATATGATAGAAGTCTATAAATTAATGAACGGAGTGGAACGGGTTTACATTATCAGGATATAGAAAGACTAGGGGACATGAAATGAAGCTACAGGGTAAACTATTTAAGACTAATAAAAGAAAATATATTTTCACTCAACGTGTAATCAAACTCTGGAATTTGTTACCGGAGGATGTAGTAAAGGCTGTTATTTATTTTATTTATTTAATAGTATTTCTATACCGCCTTATCTTACAATCAAGGCGGTAACACAGCAAAACAATCTAAGGAAGTGATAGTGTTTTCATGCAGTGAGGGTTATATCGTGCTGTGTGTAAGATGTGTTTGTGTGTTTGATTAGGTTGAGCTATGTACATTGTGCGCTATGATACATTGTGTGCTATAATACATTCTTCTATACATTTAGTGTTAAGAAACATCATGTGCCGTTATCCATTCTCTTATCAGTGGGTCGGTGGGGGGGGGGTATGTTGGTTGTTCCTGGTAGTTGGTGCATGTGACGTGTCCATAGTGTTCTATGAACAGCGGTGTCTTCAGCTGTTTGCGAAAGTCTTTGAGGTCCGTCGTCGATCTCAGATCGTCTGGGAGGGTGTTCCAGATTGTTGGGGCGGCCAGAGAGAGTGCTCTTTCTGTGGTATCCTTGCGTGTTTTTCTGAAGTCTCTAGGGGTGTTGACTCGGTTGGAGGTTTCTTTTCTTCTTGGGCGTGTGCTGGTGTCTGATTGTATGAGGGTGTGCAGGCTGTTGGCTGAAGTGTGTTGTTTGATCTTAAATATGTTTATGATTGTTTTGTATTTGATGCATGAACTGATTGGAAGCCAGTGTAGGTCTTTCAGAACAGGTGTGATTGCTCATGTCTTGTTGTTCCAGTTATTATGCGGGCCGCCGTGTTTTGTGCTAGTTGTAGTGGTTTGAGTGTTGTTTGGCTAGTCCAAAGGTAGATTGGGTTGCAGAAGTCCAGTAAGGGGGTTATTAGAGCTTGGCATACGGTACGGAAGTGCTCAGTGGCGAGGAGAGGTTTAAGTCTTCTGATGATTCTCATCTTGTAGTATGCATTTTTGATTGTTTTTGCTTACGTGTGACTTGAGATTCAGTTCATTGTCCAGGGTCACTCCGAGGTATTTTACTTCCGATTTTATTGGTATGTTGTGTTTTGTATCTTGATGTCCGGTGGGTGGATGAAGTCTGGGTTACGAGTGATGATTAGTGCCTCAGTCTTGCTATAGTTGATTGCGAGGTTGTTGTTTTGACACCATTATTGTCATTTGTGTAAGGCAGTTGGTTGTTATTTTAGAGTAGTCCAGGTCGTCAACTGAGATAGGTGTATATTATCATGATATCGTCTGCATAGATTGTATATTGGATGCTGTTCTTTTTTCAGGATGTCGCATATTGGCTGGATGTAGATGTTAAACAGTAGTGCTGAGAGTGCGGATCCTGTGGTACTCCTTGGAGGACTTTTATGGGTCGAGAGGTGTTGTGGCCTACCTTGACCTGTATCTGCCTGTCGGTTAGGTATGAGTGGAACCATTTTAAGGTGGGTGGGACCATGTAGCCCAATATTTTTTAGTCTTTCCAGGAGTGTTTTGTGGTCTACTGTGTCGAATGCTGAAGAGATGTCAATGAAGATCATTATGATTCCATTCTTAGTGTTGTCTATGATTCGGAGGATGCTGTCGAAGAGGTAAATCAGTAATGATTCGACTCCATGGTTGGGGCGAAAGCCGTGTTGGTTGTCATCCAGTGGTGCATGGTTGTCAATGTGTTCTTGTAGTTGGTGTTGTACTGTTTTTCGATGAGTTTTTCCAGAAAGGGTATGCTGGATATTGGTCGGTATGCTGCTGGGTTGTTCTTGTCGAGAGTTGCTTTCTTTGGGATCGGTCTTACTGTGGCGAGCTTTAGTTGATTTGGCATGACTCCTTGAGTGAGGGAGTTGTGCACTATGTTGTGTATGATGTGGAGGAAGCTTGATTTGGTGGTTTTGATCCATGACACTGGGCAAGGGTCTGTGGGAGCGGTGCTTGTATTGATTGTGGAGATGATGTGGGAGAGCTGCTCTGTTGAAGGTGAGCAGAATGTGTCCCAGGTCTTGGAGTGTGAGATAGACTTAGTGGGTGCGCTGGATCTTGTTTGCTCTGCAGAGTGAAATTTTTCTTTGATGTGGTCAGCAAATATTTGCGGGTCTATTTGTACTTCGTCCTCTGTCCTTTGCTCTTTTGTGAGGATTTTCACAATTTCGAATAGCTCTCTGGGTTTGTTGATGGAGGTATTTATCATGTTTGTATGGTATTCTCTCTTTGATTGATTGATGTGTTCATTGTATTGCTTTTACTTTGTTAGGTATAGTTGCTGGTTTTCAGATGCCTTGGTCTTTCTCCATCTCCGTTCTATCTTTCTGAGTTCCCATTTTTCTTGTCGTATGGTTTTTGAGTACCACGGCTTGTGTTGTAGCCTGTTGTGATGGTGTTTCTTGGGTCTAGCATCTGTTGCTTTGGCGGCGTTAGATAGAGTGCTGTTCCAGTTGGTGATTTGAGCCTCCAGGTCGTCTGTTTCTATGGTCAGTTGTTGTATTGTGTCTTGTAGGAATGTGTCCCTGTCGAAGTTCTTGAATCGTCTTTGTGTGGGTGTGTTGTTTGAGCGTTCGTTTAGATTGTCTTTTTGTAGTAGCATCTTTATCTCAATTATGTAGTGGTCTGACCAAGGAACTGGGGTGATGGTGGGTGTTGATATTAGACCTTTCGATGTTAGGTCATTGGTTGCGAAGATGAGGTCTGGGGATGAACCTGGAAAAGAGACGGCTGATAGAAGTCTATAAATTAATGAACGGAGTGGAACGGGTAAACGTAGATCGATTGTTTACATTATCAGAAATAGAAAGACTAGGGGACATGCAATGAAGCTACAGGGTAAACTATTTAAGACTAATAAAAGAAAATATATTTTCACTCAACGTGTAATTCAAACTCTGGAATTTGTTACCGGAGGATGGTAGTAAAGGCTGTTAGTGTAGCTGGGTTTAAAAAAGGTTTGGACAAGTTTCTGGAGGAAAGGTCCATAAACCATTATTAAGAAGGGAGCCAGGATATCAATGCTTGACCCAATACAAGCATTGTGGAACCTGTGTCTTTTGGGGAAACTGCTAGGTACGTATGACCTAGATTGTCCACTGTTGGAAACAGGATACTGGGCATGATGGACTTTGGTCTGACCCAGTCAATGGCATATCTTATGTTCTTATGACCCTCCTAGGGTGCATCCTTGGACAGCTGGCCCCAAACTTGTGTGTCCCACGATACACCTAGGGGGATTACTGTCATATAAGGCAATATTTTCCTTATATGGCAGTCCAACCCCACCTGATGCATTCCAGGATGCACCATGTGTGGCCAGATACTTTTATTTTTGAAGGTGGCAGCATGGGGACAGAAATGGGAACATGTGGCAATCACTCCCACTCCCTGACTTTTAAGGGGGCTAGAACTTACTGGGAGGGTTTGGGGGGTGGAAGGGACTAGGGTCCATCAGGTCATTTCCTTGGTTTGGGGGTGTGGGAGCTAGGGGCCACTGGGCTACCAGGTAATTTCATTGGCTTGGGGGGGGGAGGGATCAGTGGAGGGGGTATGATGGATTCTGGTCATCTGATTAGTTTTTTTTTTGGTAAAGCAAACCAAGATGCGCACAGGTGTCAGACTTAACACAGCCTCCTGTACACAGCACTGGCTTGTTCTCCTTGTTTAGGGCCGACTTTCTGTGCAGAGCAGATTTGCATGCTGTTTGCCTACAGCATCACCACTCAAAAGGTCAACATTAAACTTGTGTTAGAGCTTTAATGCTGAGAAAGGACATAGGAACAGAGAGAGACAACACCAACATTTTTAACCACACTGTTACGGAGTCAGTCATCGTCTTGTGTGTATTAAAGAACAGAAGATATATTTTGAGTGATGTAACCTATAAAATTAATAAGACTATATGTATCAGTATATCATAAATAATCATCATGCAATTCAAATTTTGGAAAGAAAGGTAAAAAGCAGTTCTCAATAAAAATACTCACCATAGTAAGAGGCATTAAAAGGAATTAAAGTATATCAATATTGCTAGACATTACAATGGAAAAAATTCCTTTATTTAAACTTAAATAAGACTTTGGAAACCAAATAATGAAGACATCGTCAAAAAGCAAATACCATTCAAAGCCTCACTGATGTGCTAAAAAATATTGTCTAAAATCACAGTGAAAAAAAACAAGAGGAAAGATTGTTTTAAAAAGTGCATTAAATCTTCATATACACTGATACATGTGTTTTTTATTTACTTTTATTAGGCAATACTGCTCAAAGTATATTTCGCATTCTTTACTACACATAAAATTACAATCAAGTCTGACAATTTATGTGGGTAAAAATTCTGGTGTTGCACCTTTCTGGTCTTGTCTCTCTTTCATTGTGTTTTTTACCTAAACTATTACCTTTTTGATGCTTTTTCAATTTAATTATGGTTTTATAAATATTTATGCTTATATTTATGTTTAGGACCCCTGATGCAGGCATTTATAGAAACATGGGCTGTGCTTATCATTTTTAATTATTATTAGACATCTGTCACATCCCTTGAGTGATTTCTCCACAGTCCATCTCCACTCCATTTCTGCATTGCTTCAGTTTGTGGGGATCCTCCTATTTTCGTTTACTTGTGGGATATTCCAAATATTTTTGACCTGAATTGGTCACTGTTGGAAACAGGATACTGGGCTTGATGAACTTTGGTACGACACAGTATGGTGTTTCTTATGTTCTTATGAAAATACATTTAACCTGCCTCAGGAGCCAGGTAAAGTTCAAGATTTTCCAGCTTCCTACTAGTCACCATCCTGTCCAAAAACATAAGTATTGCCACACTGGGTCAGACTGATGATCCATCAAGCACAGTATCCTGTTTCCAACAGTAGCAAATCCAGGTCAGAAATACCTGCTAGACTCCCAAAAGGTAGCAAGATACCAAGTTAGTTATCCCCAGCAAAGTGCAGTGACTTTCCCAAGTCTACAACTGTTTATGGACTTTTCTTTCATGAACTTGTCCAAACCTTTTTAAACCCTGCTAACTGCTTTTACCACATTCTACTGTAATTATGCATCGAGTGAGAAAATATTTTATTTTCTCCACTAGCCTTTGTACTTTTGGAAACAGCATTCGATTCACATATACGAACCTGTTTCACTCTACTTGCGATTTTATAGGCCTTAATTATATCACCCCTCAGCCATCTCCAAGCTAAAGAGCCCTAACTACTTCATCCTTTCCTTATAGGGAGTCATGTCATTCTTTATCATTTTGATCATAAGAAATGCCATACTGGGTCAAACCAAGGGTCTATCAAGCCCAGTATCCTGTTTCCAACAGTAGCCAATCGAAGTCACAAGTACCTTTCTGGTTTCCAAAAAGGTATACAAATTGCACATTGCTTATCCCAGAGTACGCTGTGGATTTCCCTGGTCCTCTTGTATTTACCTTTTCTAATTCCACTATGTATTTTTTGAAATGTGGAGACCAGAATTGCACACAGTACTCAAGGTGCAGTTCTCCATGGAGTGATACAGATGCATTATAATAGTCTTTGTTTTATTCTATTTTTCTTTTCTAATAATTTCCAATAATTCTAATCATTTGAATAATTCTGTTTGCTTTGGTGGCCACTGCCACTGTACACTGAACAGAAGAGTCCAATGCATTTGCCACTACTACTACCAATCGTTTTTATAGGTTTATGCAGTGCTGTATACATAAACAAGTCCCTTGTTCAACAGAGCTTTCCCCAGCACTGCCTATGATCTCTTCAAGATAATCAGCTAGTCCTCCCCCTCCCCCAACCATGCTAAGTACGACACTACCTGTCAATCAGCCTTTTTCTTTACTGCCCCATCCCTTTGGAACTGTCTCCCCTCTCAGATTGGCCTGGAAGCATCCTTCCCCAAATTTAAATCTCTTTTAAAGACCTACCTTTCGAGGAAACCACGTGATGCGTGAGTGAGCAAGACGTGGATCTGCTTGCTCCGGGGCCATTCTGGGCAAATCTACTACTTACTAGCATATAAACCGCCCCAACAGCGAACTGTTAGACCTCGAGCCTGCGGGAAGCCTTGAGGTATGAAACGGAGTTCCCGAGTGGAAGGCGCGATGGCGGCAGCCCCGAAAAAAGACAAAGAACGGATGACCAAATCTGGGGCTGGCGCCGCCATCTTCCCCTGGCGCGGATAGTATTGAATCTGGCGCGGAAGATCTGGCTAAAGAGGTGGCACGCTTGTTGGAGCCGAAATTCGATCTAGTCCTGCAAAAACTGGCAAATCTGGCTGATACTCTGGCGGATATGGGCAAAAGAGTGGACGAGCTGGAGCACCGCGTTTCGGCGATCGAGGATGAGGAGGGGAGGAGTGAGCGGGAACGGGCAGCACACGGCAAACAGCTGGAGGCCCTACAGGCCAAGGTGGATGACCTGGAGAATCGCTCTCGCAGGAACAATCTCCGAATGGTAGGAATTCCGGAATCCTACAAGGAAAGTGAGCTTGTGCAGTTTTTGGGAGATTGGCTGCCTAAATCCCTGGGCCTTAATGCGCTAATGGGAGCACTTGATATTGAGAGAGCACATCGCCTTGGGCCACGGAGAATGGAGCAGCAGCGACCACGAGTAGTCAGCATGCGGCTCCTTAACTTTCAGCACAAAGTCCAGATTTGCAAGCGTTTCGCCGTCATAGGGATTTGCATTTGGACAACAGTAAAATCCTCATATTTCAGGATTACTCAATCTTGGTAGCGCAAAAGAGGAAAGAATTCACTCCACTCTGTGATACCTTGTTTAAGAGTCATGTGAGATTTACTTTGGCTTTTACCGGCGATACTTCGCGTAACGCATCAGGGGAAGAATCTGGCGTTTGACTCACTATCCGCCGCGAAACGCTTTGTGGAGAGTCTGCCGGTAAATTCGAACACGGAGGCTGCACAGACCTGATCACCTGGGGCTGCACCAAGTCGGATGGGAAGAGCTGGAGCTGACAGTGCTACTGGAGTGCAGTGTGTTTGGCGGATCTCCGAATACTACTTGCGTGAGAACCCCGGACTAGAGTTCTGCTGTATATTTGGTGTGCTGTTTTACTGTGGATATGACCTGTCTTAGCCTTAATTCCTACCAAGCCGAGTCCTATTGTTGGTAATTTTGGTTTGTTACTGCTTTCTGTTTTGGCTGGGCAGGGTGTGTCTCTACTAATTTTGGCTGGAGCCCGGGATGGCCCTGCTGCATTTGGTGGTTCTTCCTCAGCGGTTATAGCTGAGGCATTGAGTGTGGGATTTTACCACGAAGGGATGGGTAGAATCCAGGTTGGGAAGGGGAGCAGGGGGGGGGAGGAGTGGGGGGAGGGTGGGGGGAGAGGGGGGGTGGGAGGGGAGGGAGGGGAGTTGGGGGGGGTGTTGCTTGGCTTGGATGGCGATTGTGTGCCGAATGTTTGTATTGAATGAGCATGAGAAGAGGGGTACACTCAGACATGTTGCATACTGCAGACCCTATGCAAACGAGGGACCTTGTGGGCGAGGAAGCCTGATGCTACGGTTTCCCCCTGGGTTGAGGCTGGGCGACCCAGGGCTT
Organism: Ichthyophis bannanicus; assembly: GCA_033557465.1. Lineage (NCBI taxonomy): Eukaryota > Metazoa > Chordata > Amphibia > Gymnophiona > Ichthyophiidae > Ichthyophis > Ichthyophis bannanicus. The sequence goes on from CM066044.1 coordinate 53,435,790, forward strand.
GTGCGAATATGGAGGGAAGACCATGATGGATATCCAGTGCGAGGTGTGAGAGAATGAGAGATGTACTAAAGTTGGTTTCCTGGAATGTGGGAGGGGTCACGACTCCAGTTAAAAGGACGAAGATTTGCAGGCTTTAAAAAGGGGGCAAGTGCAACTTGCGTTATTGCAGGAAACACATCTGAGTGCTGTGGAGCACGCCAAGCTCAAGACAGACTGGGTAGGACAGGTCTTCGCGGGGCCCCTGCTGACAATCGGAAGCGGGGAGTGGCAATACTGGTGAAAAAGGGTCTACTGGTTGAGGTTCTTCGAGAAGATGCAGATCCGCAGGGTAGGTTTTTCTTCCTACATGCAAAAATACAAGGGGAGGAGTTGTTTATTGGGAATATATATGCCCCTAACAACTACGACCACCAATTTTTCCAGACTGTTTTGAATAAAGTACTGGGAGCGCCGAAGGTGCCGTTGATACTGGCAGGCGATTTCAATTGTCCCCACGACCCAGTAATGGATAGATCTCAAGCGAGGGGACCTAGTGGGACTTGGACCCAGCGTAAAGGAGTGGGCTATCTTTGCCACATGGGGGGCCTAGTGGACTCATGGAGGACCCTGCATGGGGTGGAAAGAGATTACACGCATCTGTCGAGAGTGCACCAGTCCTGGTCTAGGATAGATTACATCTTAGTTTCCAGAGAGAGTTTAGACAAGGTGGCTGCGGTGGAGATTGAGCCCGTGGTCATTTCTGATCATGCTAAGGTGGCCCTGGAGTGGAGCCTGCGCTCCTCTGGAGGTTACAAATGGTCTTTCCCGGGACATCTGTGGAAAAGGGAGGATTTTCGGACCTATTTGGTACAAAAATGGGAGGAATATTTGTTGCTAAATGACACAGGGGATGTTACAGTGGCCACACTTTGGGAGGCGAGGAAAGCAGTGCTGTGGGGGCACATCATCGCTTACGTAGCTGGGGAGAGGAAGCGGCTTAATAGTCGATTACTCGAATTGGCAGCCAAGCTGCAAGAAGCTAAACGACAGTCGTTGCGGTCACCGAATAGGCTCCCAGAATATTTAGAGATACAGAAGGATTTAAATGAGGTGCTGCAAGAAAGGGCGACTCATTCACTGGAGTACTATAAACATCAACTCTTTCGCTATGGGGAGCGAACGGGAAGGTTGCTCGCGCGCTTAGTGAAACCGCGTGGCGGTATTCAGAGGGTGGCGAGGATCAGAGATCAGAATGGACACTGCCATACGGAGCTTACTGGGATTGTACAAGTGTTCAGTCAATATTATCAAGAGCTTTACTCGCCCGATGTGGAGGACAGGGAGCGGGAGCGGGCGTTTTTAGATGATGTCTCCTTACCCTGTTTGACGCCTGAGGAACTACAAGAGATTAATGCGGATATCACGGTGGCGGAAATACAGGCAGTGATTAAGAAGGGGAAGGTGCATAAGGCGCCGGGACCTGATGGGTATGGCTCCGAATTCTTTAAGATGTTGCTGACCCAGGTTACGCCCACATTGGCAGCTTTGTATCAAGAGGTCAGAGAACTGGGCCTATTTCCTAGAGATATGCGGACAGCGGCAATCTCTATCATCCCAAAACAGGGCCGGGATCCGGAAGATCCTGCATCTTACCGACCCATTTCACTCATCAATTATGACATGAAGGTGGTGGCCTCGGTTTTAGCGGCTAGGGTGCAGAAACTTCTGCCCCGCTTGGTGGGGGATCACCAATCGGGCTTTGTAAAGGGCAGAGGCGCATTTCCTAATATTAGTAAAGTGCTATTGGGTATGGAACAATGTCTGTCGCAAGAGACACCCTTGATCTTAGTGAGTCTAGATGCTGAGAAGGCCTTTGATCGTGTGTCTTGGGCCTATATGTTTGAGGTAATGCAGAGATTTGGTTTTGCTGGAGCCTTCATGGATTGGGTGAGAGCGCTGTACACGCAACCGCTTGCGTGTGTGGCGAGTGGGGGGACTTGTTCCCCGACATTTGAGCTGCGAAGGGGAACGAGACAGGGCTGCCCCCTGTCGCCTTTACTATTTGTTCTGCCAATTAGAACCCCTCCTGCTTGCGCTGCTGCGGGCGCAAGAGGATTCGGGGCGTTGAGTGGCCGAATGGTGGAATTAAAGTGAGCGCATTCGCTGACGATATGCTGCTCTGTCTGTGTAACCCGCAGAGTTCTCTGGAAGCGGCTTTAGGGATTATAGGCAATTTTGGCACCTTCTCGGGACTCCGTGTTACTGTGAGTAAATCCATGGCTTTAGATGTCGGTGGCAGAGCGCGTCGACTTTGGTGCGGCCCGTTCCCTTTGATCTGGGCGCAGGGAGAGATTCGTTACTTGGGCATACAGATTCCGGATCGTTTGTCCCAGCTTTACTCTGCCAATGTGGGACCAATGCTTGCTAAAACGGCGGCAACCCTCCAAAAGTGGAGAGATCTTCCGCTCTCGCTGATGGGGCGAGTGGCCTTGTTCCAAATGATGGAGGCGCCACGATGGATGTACTTGTTGAGGCACTTGCCTATCTGGCTACTTCGTAGAGATGTGTGGATGTTGCAAAGGCATATTGTACGTTTTTTGTGGAAAGGGAAGAAGTCACGGATTTCGATAGTTGTGCTGATGGGTGCTATAGCAGAGGGGGGAGTGGGCCTCTTTTCCGTCCGGGACTATAACTTTCTATGTTTACTTCGACCTTTGCGGGATTTGTTTCTAGGAACATGGGAGGTACTCCCGCCGCACCTAATCACTTGGCTGTCAACTCCAGCTAGTGCGGCTTACCTCTTGCATTGTAAGAGTAAGGATCTCCCAATCCGTTGGAGGCAGTCAGTCTATATGGGGGCACTCCGGCAGGCGTGGAGATTTTTGTGTCAGAAGAAGGGTTTTTCCCTGGAGTGTTACGGATTGCCTTCCACTGAGAGACAACCCGGACTTTACACCGGGGTTGCAAGGGGGACTCCCAGTGAGTTTGGGCGGCCTCCAGTTTGGGGTGCCTTGGACAGTTACGTATGCAGTCCCGTGGGGAGCTGGATGCCTTCCAGTCCTTAGCCAGCCGATATCGGCTTGCGCCTTCTACCTTTTATTTCTATTTGCAAGCGCGGCACTATGTTCTTACGTTGCAAAAGACGTCTGCCCTCTGGACAGGTGACCGTGGGCTGTGGGATTTCCTATCTGGAACTGACCAGGTTTTGTCTTTGAGAACTCTCCGGGAAGAGTGGTATCCTGGGGGGGACTTGGGCCCGTTAGTGTCACTGGTAGGAAAATGGAATCATGAGGGAAATATACAGGTTACTGTGTTCGATTTGCAGGAAGCCTTCAAGAAGATTCGCAGTCTTTCGGAATCTATGCGTCTGCAAGAAATCCAATATAAACTGTTGTGGAGAGCATATGTGTCCAACGTGTGGGCGGCGTGGATGGGGTTACTCTCGACGGATGCGTGCCAACTCTGTGGGTTGGAGCGGGGAACATTGATGCATCGCTTTTGGGAATGTAAGCATATCCAGTATTTTTGGAGGGGCGTGAAAACGTTGCTATGGGCTTGGAGACCCGGTCCTGGAGAGTTAACTCCGGAGTGGTGCTTGCTTGGCGTGCTCCACGTTGCTGGGAAGCGAGGAGGGAGGTGTGTGCTGGACCCACAAGCTGTTAAACTGTATGAGCGAGGCTTTCTTATAGCGAAACAGTGTATCCTGCGGCACTGGATAGAAGATGCACCCCCCCGAATAGAGGAATGGTCCCGTGGTCTGCTTATCTTAAGGGGCCATGAATTTCGCACAGCCCAATTGTTGGGAGGGCCAGCGTTATGTAGAGTGCGAGAAACTTTGGCGAGGACTGCCTGTGACAGTTTAGCTGCCGTTTTATGAAGTGGTGGTGGAGGGGTGTCTGGATACCTAGGTCTGAGTGAGGGAGGGTATGCTTGAGTGAGTTAGTTGCGGGGGGAGGGGGTGGAGGAGGGGGGAACTGGGGGAGTGGATGGGGGACGCGGGAGGGTGGGGGGGGAGAGTGTGCTTAGGATTGAGCTTCGAATTTTGAGCTTAGGAGTTTGGGTTTGGATTTTGCGGTGCTTTTAGGGAAGCGGGTGGGGCAGGGATGTTGCTGGATGCTGTGGGACATGGAGTATTACTTTGCTCCCATCCCTTCTTCACTGCTCCTTCTCTGCTCTCTTCTTCTTTTCTTCTTTTCTCCCCTTGGGGGTTGAACTGTATGTTGACTTGTTGTCACTGTTTGGCATTTATGGAGGGCTGGCCCAAGCTCTTCGAGTGTTTGTTTGTTTATGACATACTGAGGCTGAAATATAGTGTTGCTGTTTGTACCTGTTTATAACTCAATAAAAATGATTTGAAATAAAGACCTACCTTTCATCCAAGCTTTTGGCACAGACAACTCTTAAGATAGGAGCTTAAGAGCTAAAATACTGCACTGATGATTGGCCCCTACCTCAGCACGGCCCCCTTTTCTCCTTCCTGTTCTTTGTTTTCCTTTTTTATTGGTGTTTCTTATTTTTATTTCTGTTTACTTGCCTAGTGTAAATCGCTCTGCCTTCCAGATGCCAAGTCTAAACAATGATAAACGATGCAACTTGCCAGTGTTAATGCTATTTCCTATTTTCTTCATTTAGTTCCTTTTTGTATTTTTTGAAAGATGTCCTTTTGGTTCTGATAGCCTGTTTACCTTATCTTTTAACCATGCTGGATTTTTGGCCTTCCTCGCACCTTTCTTAAATATATGGAATACATCTGGTTTGGGCTTCCAAGATAGTATTTTTAAAAAATGTCCACATGCAATGCAAACCCCTTATCTTTGCAGTTAGCACCTTTAGCTTTTTTTCTAACCATTTTTTTCATTTCATCAGTCTCCCTTTGGAAAATTAAATTGTAATACTGTAGATTTCCTTTGTGCATTCACTCCAGTTATTAAAACACATTTTATCATGTTATGATTACTATTCCCAACACAGTTAGTTCTTATACCAAACCCACATTCCACTAAGGATTAGGTCTAAAATAGCTCCTCCCCTAGTCAGTTCCCTAAACAGCTATTCCATGAAGCAGTTATTTATTTCATTTAGAAACTTTCTCTCTCTAGCATGTCCTGATGTGCTGTTTATCTAATCAATATTTGGGTAATTAAAATCATCATCATTTAACATCTTTGTAAGTGATATTGCAGAAGGGCTGTCGGGTAAGGTTTGCCTCTTCGCGGATGATACCAAAATCTGCAATAGAGTAGACACCCAGGAAGGAGTAGATAAAATGAGAGATCTAGCTAAGCTTGAAGAATGGTCCATAATGTGGCAGCTGAGATTTAATGCTAAAAAATGCAGGGTCATGCATTTTGGCTGCAAAAATCCAAGGGAGTGGTACAGTATAGGGGGTGAAGTACTTCTGTCCACAAAAGTAGAGCAGGACTTGGGCGTGATTGTGTCTGACAATCTTAAAGTAGCTAAACAAGCAGAAAAGGCAATGGCAAAAGCTAGAAGGATGCTTAGGTGCATAGGAAGAGGAATGACCAGCAGAAGAAAAGGAGGTGAAAGTGCCTCTGTATAAGTCTTTGGTGTGACCTCATTTATTTATTTATTTATTTAACCAGTTTTGTATACCACTTTATCCTTCAATCAAAGTGGTTGACAAGACAACAAAGGGCTTACATGTTGAGGGTATGGGAAGACAAAAACAATACATTACAATATAAATACAATACAAACAGTATATTATTATATTATCTCATAGTGAAATTGGATATTCATATTGATCAATTTAAGTTATTTGACCAAATAATTCTATAAATAAATAAGTCTTTAAAGATTTGCGAAAGTCCTTGATGTCTTCCTGAGTTCTTAAGTCTTCAGGAATAGAATTCCATAACTCTGGTGCCATAAAGGAAAATGCTCTGTTAGAGGTCATTTGTTTTGATTTATTGAAGTTCAAAGGTGTACTAAGCTTACTGGTATTTTGAGTTAGTCTAGATCTTGGGCTCTTGTCTTTGGATATTATAGATTGTAGAATATCTGCTGAAGATGGTGAAAAATCTTGAAAATAATCATTAGGTTTTTGTATTTTGCTCTTGTAATAATCGGAAGGAAATGTAACTGTTTGAGGACAGGAGTTATGTGATCAAATTTTGCAGAGCCAGTTATTATACGCGCAGTGGTGTTTTGAACTAATTGGAGAGGATGGATAGAGTGTTTAGGAAGACCTTGATACAAGATGTTTCCAAAACCAAGTAGAGGTGTTATGACAGCTTGACATACCATGCGAAAGTGATTTGTATTTAATATTGGTTTTAGCCTTTTTATAATCTTTAAGCGATGATATGCTTTTGCCGCAATTTTGTTTATATGAGATTTTAAATTTAAATATGTATCTAAGGTTATACCTAAATATCTTACTTCATCTTTAATTTTTATTTCTTTATTACTAAGTTAATTTCACTTGGTAGTTTTAAGGACTGACATTTCGATATGAACAATGCTTCCGTTTTGTCAGAATTTATTTTTATTTATTTATTTACATTCTCTTATATACCGCACTATTCTGCATCAGTGCAGTTTACATTGAACAAACTGAAATTACATTGAACAGGGCATTATAACTTGGAGATAACTATTTTACAGGGAACATGGGCTATGGAGGGTTAAGTGGCTTGCCCAAGACCACAAGGAGCACCTGTGGGACTAGAAACCCCAGTCCTTCCGGCCCAAGGTTGCTGTCCTCTAGTGGGATTTGAACCCCCGACCTTGTTGTTATTAAGCCAATTATTCATATCAGCTAGACAGTTATTAATTTTTGTTGTATCAAAGGTATTTTGGTCAATTGAAGTATAAACCATAATGTCATCAGGGTATAAATGATAATTCATTTCATGATGTTTAATAATTTGACATATGGGTTGAATATAAATATTAAAGAGGATAGATGATAAAGCTGAACCTTGAGGTATACCTTGTTCAATCGTGAATTGTGAGGATTTTTTGTCACCATATTTTACTAGCTGTGTACAATTGGTTAGGTAAGAGGCAAACCATTGTATTGTATTGTTGCATAAACCAATATTTTGTAGACATTGTAGCATTATTGAGTGAGACACAGTATCAAATGCTGCTGAGACATCGATGAAAATAAATAGAAATAACTTGGTTTTGTTAAGGCCTGTTATAAGATTATTAAAGAGAGAAATAAGTAGTGTTTCCACATTGTGATTAGGTTTAAAGCCATGCTGATGTATATCCAATGGGGCATGTGAGTCAATGTGATCTTGCAGTTGTTTTTGTACTACTTTTTCTATAATCTTTGAGACAAATGGTAAACTTGAAATAGGACGGTATGACTTGGGGTCAGTGATGTCCAGTGATTTACCTTTATAGATTGGTCGAATTATAGCTCTCTTTAGTATAGATGGTAAGTAACCTTGTTTTAAAGAATTATTTACAAAATTTACAACGTGAAAGCTAATTTGATTTTTAGTACTTTTAATCCATTCCACTGGACATGGGTCAGCTGGTGAAGTTGTTGTATTAATTGTGCCGATTATATTTTCAATCTGTTTTGAAGTTGGTACAGAAAATTCCTTCCAGACTTTTGTGAATTCGGTGCAAAGTTTCATCCAAAATTGGTGGAATTGTGATGCAGATAAGTTGTTTGGCGAAACTGCATTCTTGCTTATCAGGTAGTTTGCAAATTCTTGGGGATCTATTTGATGGTCACTATATGAAGTGGTCACTTTTGTGAGTTGTTGAACAATGTTGAAGAGTTCCCTTGGTTTGTTAGCTGCTTTCATTATTAGATTTGTATGGTATTGTTGTTTACGATCATTTATTAGCTTATTGTATTCTATTTGTTTAACATTAAATAGGAATTTTATATCTTGAGATTTAGTTAATCTCCATTTACGCTCAAGTTTTCTTAGAATGAGCTTTGCCTCCCTGATTTAATTTGAATACCATGGCGCATTGTTCTTCCTGCGTGTTTGCACTTTATTATTTTTTGGGGCTAAAGCAGCATTTGAAGTGATGTTATTCCAATTTTCTATGGCTTTATCCAATTCAGTGCAGTTTTGTTGCAACTGTGGAATAATATCTTTAAGAAAATCTTCTTTATGGAAAGCTTTACATTTTCTAGTTTTGTAATCGCTTTTTAAGTTGTTGGAGGAAGTTTGTAGTTGCAAGGTAAATGAGATTAAATAATGATCAGACCAAGGTACTGGAGTAGTTTTTGGGACTCTAATTTGATTTTGTGAAAAGAGTTGCTCTGGGCAAAAAATCAGATCTGGAGTGGTTCCATGTTGTTGTGTAGGCTGGTTAATTATCTGTTGATAACCTAAAGATTTCACTGCTTTTAGGAAAGTTCTGGACTCATTAGAAGGTGATGATGATAGATTGTAATCACCTAGTGCAATTAGCGGTTTAATTTGAGAGCTATAAGTGCACATTAATTCCAAAATTGTTGTGAGGTGATCCTTTGCAGCATTAGGTGGTCTATATGTGAGGCAAACATTGAGGTGGTGGTTTGATATAATGATTGAAGTTGTTTCAGTTGAATTGTTAGTTGTGATAGATTTAAATTTGTAGATTGTTTTTGTTAATATTAGGATTCCTCCTTCTTTTTTATGTTCTCTATGACAATTAAATATTTCATAATCTAAAGGGGTAATCTGGTTTGAAATAATTTGATCTGTGTCTTTTAACCAGGTTTCAGTGATGCAAATGATATCAAGTTTTTGATCTTTAATGTAGTCATAGACAATGTTTGGTTTATTTTGTACTGACCTTGCATTTATTAAGATACATGTAATGGGTGAATAAAGAATTGGGTTTCTAGTGCTACGTTTAAATGGTGGAGAATGAATTTTATTTAATTTCTTATTTTTTTGTTTATGATGATGATGGTGTTTGAAACTATTATTAAACCTAGCATAATTTGGAAAAATAGGATTAATTACTACAGCGTTTGGTAAAGCTTGCTGTGTAAGGAATAACATATTAAAATATAGAAGTATAAATTGATATGTTGTATGCATGTTTGAGAAACATGTAAATTTTAAAGGAGTTAGATAGACAATTTGTTTTAATTATTAAAAAGGTATATGTTTAAATGACATATGATTAATTTCAATACATTATAATGTCTAACGTTTGTTTTGTTTAGGAGGAAGATTATAGATTACTTGAGTTTTCAAAGTGAATTGGTAGGTTAGTTAGATGAACTATTGTTGTGAATTAGTAGCTTACCATTAGTTTTCTTAATTTTATTGTTGATAGTTTTGCATCTTTTCTACAATGTCCCCTGCCTAAGGACCACGCCAAAGGGCCCTCTGGTGAGGCCCTCAGGTGCGGGCCCACCAGGTGCAGGCGCGCATGATGGTGCTCTGCTTTTTAACTGTTTCTCCGATGTAAAGTGGTGAACGAAGCTTGCTTATTATGGGCGATCTGTGCTCAGCTGATCAATGGCAGCTGCAAAGGACGGTGGCAGCAGTTTAACGGCTGTTTCTCTCCTCCCACAGCCTTGATTGGGCTGGAGATTCCAGGCGGGTGACGCTGATGTCGGCGCTCAGGTGCTGAAGCCCGATCAGCAGGAATGGAGAGTAAGAAGGGTTTCAGTAGTCCACTCCCGATGGCGGCATATTTTTATACCACTTTATCGTTCAGTCAAGGTGGTTTACAATGTAACACAAGTGTATACATGGAACATTTAACCAGTGTACAACAAATGCTTAATAAGGAAGGGGGAGGAGAGATTGGTAACATGGGAGGTTGGTAACATGAACAACTATGTACAGAGTTATGTGAGCATGACATAACTATGTACAGTTCAGTATGTAATGTTAAGGATGAGTGGTTGGTCCATGGCTAGGAGTCAACAGGAGGTAGTTTGGTTCTTATCGTCAGTCAGGTGGTTAGGTGATGTGTCACAGATGGATCATGTAGAGCAGAGTTTTCAACTTCCTGAAGTTTTTGATGTCAGTGGTTGCTCACATGTCGACTGGGAGCGAGTTCCATAGTGATGGAGCGTATAATGAAAGCACTTTTGCAGACATGGATTGGTTGGTCTTTTGGTATCCATGGGGTGTAACAATCATAGGCTTGTTATTATTTCTTCTGGGTCGGGTGCTTGTCTCTCTTATTATGCAGGCTTGTAGAATGTCAGCTGATGATTGGTTGATGATTTTGAAGATGTTTAAGGTTGATTTGTATCTCATGCAGGAGTGTATTGGGAGCCAGTGTAGCTGGTCAAGTATAGTGGTGATGTGTTCTTATTTAGGTGTTCCTGTGATGAGTTGTGCTGCTGTATTTTGTGCAATTTGGAATGGCATGATAGTTTGTTTTGGGAGCCCCTGGTAGAGCAAGTTGCAGTAATCAAATGTTGGGATGATAACTGCCTGGCAAATGGTGCAGAAGTGATCTTGGTCCAGAAACGGTTTTAGTATCCTGATTACTTTCATTTTATGGTAGGTATTAGCGGTGGTCATTTTTATGTGAGGCTGCATGGTGAGGTGTCGATCCAAGGTGATTCCAAGATATTCGATTTCTTTCTTTACTGTTATGGGCTTTTATTGTATGAAAGTGGAGTAGCAGCATAGTGGTTAGAGCACTGGCCTGGGAACCCAGAGACCAGGGTTCGATTCCCACTAGCACTCCTTGTGGCCTTGGGCAAGTCACTTAACCCTCCATTGCTCAGAAAAATCCAAGTTATCAATGTCCCTGTTTAATGTACATTTGCCAAGTTTAAGTTACAAAGTAAACCACTTTGATTGAAATGATAAAGCAGTATAAAACAAAATATTAAATAAATAAATAAAAATAAAATAATTGATTGTGGTGGGACAAAGAGTGCCTCTGTCTTTTTGTAGTTTATGGTAGGCTATTATTGTTGAGCCATTTAATCATGTCCTCCACACACGATGTTATAGTCGAGAGAACAGGTTTATGTATTTCGAGTGGGACATAAACCATGATGTCATCGGCATATAAACTGTACTGGACTTTGTGCTTTTTGATGATTTAACATATGGGCTGTATATACATGTTAAATAAAAGCAATGAGCCTTGCGATACTCCTTGATTTATGAGGAAAGATGTTGATTTGTTTGTTCCGCATTTGACTTGTTGTTTTCAGTTGTTGAGGTAAGCTTGAAACCAGCCTAGTGTGTTGTTATGCAGGCCAATTTCTTGCAGGCACTATAGCATGATGTTGTAGGAGATAGTATCAAAGGCAGAGGACATATCCATGAAAAAGAGAATAAATCCTCTTTTAGCATTGTCTGTTACCCTGATGATACTGTCAAATAGAGATAATAGCAGTGTCTATGTGTCATGGTTTGGTCTGAACTCATGCTGGTATGGGTCCAAAGGTGTATGCTGGTCGATGTGGTCCTGGAGTTGTCTTTGTACCACCTTTTCTATGATTTTAGTGATGAAAGGTATGCTAGAAATTGGTTGGTTCACAGCTGGGTCATTTTTGTTGAAGAACATGTCTTTGAGTATAGGTTGAATGGTGGCTTGTTTGAATGATGTTGGCATGTAAACTTGGGTGAGTGATACAGTAGTTTTGTGAGTAAAGTGTTTGAGATGTCCCTTCGTTACCTTCATCCATATGACGTGACATGGCTCTGAGGGTGACAAGTTGGTGTTAAGCAAGGAAATGACATCTTCTATTTGTTGGGTTGATGGGATACTGACTGTTCCCCATAGTCCTTTATGGGTTGAGTCCTGGTGTTGGTGTATTGTAGGTGTTGTGGTTGTTTGGTTCTGTTTGGTGTATTTGTCCCTTAGGTTTTTGCTTTTTCAAATTTTGTAGGGACTTCTCGCTTTCTTCCAACACAACCTTCTTGATGTCATTCTATAACTCTTCTGGAGCTCTGTCATTTGTATCTAAAGCAGCAAATCAATTTTGCAGATAGTCTTTAAATTCCAGTGGTATATTCTCAAGGTCATATTTTGCTATATTCATGAGTGGCTTGCTCTTTTTCAACTTAAGCTTGAGTTTGCATATTAGTAGTTGGTGATCTGTATCACAGTCAGCTCCAGGTTTTGTCTTTGTTGATGTTATAGAGCTTTTCCATTGTTGACTTCCACAGATGTAGTAAATTTGATTTTTGTACAATCCACTGGGTGAAGTTCATGTATACAGCAGAGATATGATAGAATTGTTTAAATATCCCCGTGGCATAAATGCACAGGAGGAGACCCTCTTTCAATTGAAAGCAAACTCTGCTACAAGGGGACATAGGATGAGGTTGAAAGGGGATAGAATCAGTGGTAATATGCGGAAATATTTCTTTGCGGAAAGAGTGGTAGATATGTGGAGTATTTATTATTTATTTATTTAACAGGTCTTTTATACCGCCTTATCATACATTCAAGGCGGTTTACATACAACAGTTATAGCAACCAGCTTTACATTGAACAGGAAATACAACTTGGAGGTTCATTGGGGGTAAAACAGGAAATTAACAATTGCTAACTATATACAAGCAAACTGTTGCAGTGTGTTGATGTCCATTTTGTTATTGATCATCATGATCTTCTTGGGTAGGGCTATAATGTTGTTGTTGTTAAGTGCCGTCGAGTCGGAGTCGACTCATGGCGACCCTCTGGATAGCTATCCTAAATTGTGTTTGGTCTTCAGTCAGGCGGCTCATTGTTGACAGACTGGTACCCGTAGCTGCTGTTATTGTAGCGATCCATCTCATTGCTGGCCTTCCTCTTTTGCGTTGACCTTCTATCTTTCCAAGCATGATGTCTTTCTCTAATGATCTCTCTCTTCGCATAATGTGTCCGAAGTATGAAAGTCGAAGTCTTGTCATCTGAGCTTCTAAAGAAAGCTTAGTTTGATCTCCTCTAGTACCGATTGGTTTGTTCTTCGGGCAGTCCATGGTATACACAGTATTCGCCGCCAGCACCATAATTCAAAGGCATCAATTTTCTTCCTGTCTGTCTTTTTCACTGTCCAGCTTTCACATCCATATGATGTTATGGAAAATACCATGGCTTGAACAAGTCGAATCTTTGTATGGAGAGAGACATCTCTGCTCTTGAGAATCTTATCTAGGTCTTTCATAGCCATTCTGCCAAGAGCAATGCGTCGTCTGATTTCTTGACTGCTTGTTGCTTCTTTATTGATAGTTGATCCAAGTAGGTTAAAGTTGTTCACGATTTCAATTTCTTCTCCTTCAACGATGAACCTGTTGATTATGCCAGTTGTCATGATCTTTGTCTTCTTTACATTAAGGTGCAGGCCCATTTTGAGACTATGTTCTTTGATTGTGAGAAGCAAATGTTTCAGATCATCTTCACTTTCTGCCAGTAATGTGGTATCATCAGCATAGCGAAGGTTGTTGATGAGTCTTCCACCAATCTTCACACCTCTGTTGTCTTCATACAATCCTGCTTCTCTGATGATTTGTTCTGCATATAAATTAAACAGGTAGGGGGAAAGTATGCAGCCTTGTCTTACACCTTTGCTTATTTTAAACCATTCTGTTTCTCCTTGTTCCGTTCAAACTATTGCTTCTTGATCAATGTACAGATTGCGCAAGAGAACGATCAGGTGTTCTGGTATACCCATGCTTCTTAATGTGGCCCAGAGTTTCTCATGGTTTACACAGTCAAAAGCCTTGCTATAGTCGATAAAGCACAAATAGATATCCTTTTGGTATTCTTTAGTCTTTTCAAGGATCCATCTCACATCTGCAATGATGTCTCTCGTTCCTCGCCCTTTCCTGAACCCTGCTTGCACTTCAGGTAGTTCTTGTTCTAGGTATGGCTGTAGTCTCTTTTGAATAATCTTCAGTAGAATCTTGCTGGCATGTGGGATCAGAGCGATTGTGCGATAATTTCCACAGTCAGTTGGATCACCTTTCTTTAGTATTGGCATAAACACAGATCTTTTCCAGTCAGTTGGCCATGATGTTGTCGTCCATATTTCTTGGCAGAGCCTTGTAAGTACAGTAACAGCTGCATCAGATTGCTGCAATACTTCTATGGGAATGCTATCAATGCCTGGTGCTTTGTTCTTTGATAAGGCTTTCAATGCTGCTTCAACTTCTTCTTTCATCACCAATGGTTCCTGATCATAAGGTATAGGTTGAAACGGCTGTTGGTCCACTTGATCTTTATCATATAAAAACTCTGTATATTCCTTCCACCTTTTCTTGATCTTCTCAGCATCATTCAACATAGAACCTTGAGCATCTTGTAACATTCCAATTCGAGGCTGGAACTTTTTCTTTAACTCTCGCAGCTTTAGGAAAGCCGATCTTGTTCTTCCTCTAATAGTTTCTGCTTCTATTTCCTTGCAAGTGTCATTGTAGTACTTTTCCTTGTCCTGTCTTGCTGCACGTTGGAAATCTCTGTTGAGTTCTGCGATTGTCTTTCTTTCTCCTTTGGCTTTAGCTTCTCTGCGTTTCTGGGCAATTTTCAGAGTTTCTTCCGTCATCCATTTTGGCCGTTTTTGCTTTTTCACCTTTTGTAGAGACTTCTCGCTTTCTTCCAGCACAACCTTCTTGATGTCATTCCATAACTCTTCCGGAGTTCTGTCATTTGTATCTAAAGCAGCAAATCGATTTTTCAGGCAGTCTTTAAATTCCAGTGGTATATTCTCAAGTCATATTTTGCTGCATTCATGAGTGGTTTGCTCTTTTTCAACTTTAGCTTGAGTTTGCATACTAGTAGTTGATGATCTGTACCACAGTCAGCTCCAGGTTTTGTCTTTGTTGATGTTACAGAGCTTTTCCATTGTTGACTTCCACAGATGTAGTCAATTTGATTTTTATACAATCCATTGGGTGAAGTCCATGTGTACAGTCGCCGCTTGTGTTGCTGGAAGAAGGTGTTTGAGAGGAATAGATCATTGGTCTTGCAGAATTCTATCAATCTTTCTCCAGCTTCATTTCTGTTGCCAAGTCCATATTTTCCAACTACTTTGCCTTCTTCTTTGTTGCCAACTTTTGCGTTCCAGTCACCCATGACTATCAGGATATCCTGTTTGCATGTTCTGTCAATTTCAGCTTGTACTTGTTCATAGAACTCTTCAATTTCATTCTCTTCTGCAGCTGTTGTTGGGGCATATACTTGAATTATAGTTGTGTTGATAGGCAATCCTCGTAGACGAATAGAGATTAAGCGTTCGCTGACTGCATTGTATTTCATTACAGTTCTTGCAAGTTTCTTCTTTATTATAAATGCAACACCATTTCTTCTTTGTGTTTCATTTCCAGCATAGTAGACCATGTGATCATCTGATGCAAAGTGCCCGATGCCAGTCCATTTCAGTTCGCTGACACCCAACAGATCAAGTTGTACACGTTCCATTTCATTCTTGACCACCTCCAACTTCCCTTGGTTCATGCTTCGTACGTTCCATGTTCCAATGTGTAAGACATCTTTACAGCTTCTGACTCATTTCATGCGCAGCTACATCAGCAGTCAGACTTCCCGAGGGCTTTGATCCAACCACATCATAAATGCTGGCTTTACTCTGAAAAGTCTTCAGCTCTTCCCCAGTAGCTAGTTGAGTGCCTTCCGACCTGGGAGTCTCATCTTCCAGCACCATAGCACAATTTGTTTTGTTGTAACTATCCATTGGGTTTTCATGGCAAGATACAGAAGTAGATTGCCGGGCCTTCCTTCTGCGCAGTTTGAGTTTGGTGTTGTTGCCGTTGTCACAGAAATGTGATCCTCCGCCATCAACACTATCCCATTCTGCTGCTGCCCAGATGGGTGGTTTGTCTTCATCTGGCACCTCAGCTGAGACCTGTCCATCTTGGGAGACCCTGCCAGTAGTTAAACTACCGATAGTTTAGCTCTCAGCATCACTGATGCACGCAAGCCCTCACAGCACGACAAGCTGCAAACCAATATATAATAATATATAATATCCCAGGAAAAGATGAGGTTTTTTGGCTTTCCTAAAGTCCACTAGGTCTTTGATTGCACGTGTTTGAGTCTTGAAGGACTAGAAAAAGGGACTGTTACTTCTGGAGAGAGATCTGCAATTGTGAGTATATACTTCTGGGAATTTTCTGAAAGGAATTCTTTCTATTAAAGCTATTTAATCTGTGAACCCACTATTTTTTGCTAAATCAGTCAGGGCCTAGTAGCAGCAGTTTAAGTTTAAATTTAAATTTAAAACACTGAAGAGAATTTTCTGGTTACATTTCATACCCAAGAAAAAAACCCCTTAGCCTAGGGCAAAATATAAGACCAAAATGAAAATTCCCCGGCTCATAAGAGACCATAAAGGTGAATCAAAATGCAAAACTTGTGCATCAACACATACTTTTTTGTCGGAATAACCAAGCAAAAGGGAGCAGGGATTGTACCCACCCCTCGCCGTGGTCGGTCCTTTTTAATAATTTTAAATGCTCAAAAACTTATCTCATTCTCTTTACTCAGCCAGCTTGGAATTCAAAGACACAACGTGCCACGTTTCGGGCCATCCACATCAACCGTGGCCCTGCATCAGGTGAAGTATATGGAATCCCAGAAAGTCAGCTTTTGAGAAATGTCCAACGGTCAAACTCTTTTATCGGAAACGGCGCGTGACGTCACCACAAACACGGAAGGAAAGCTGCCAATAAGCCCCCTACACATCACAAACCTGAGAAAAAAGAGCATTTAAAGGAAGAAAGGGAAAACCCACTGCAGGGGAGCCCCAATATAAAATGATGACACATTTCATACCCAGCAGAGAGCTTATAGTTTTAATTAAATAGTCACTTAGGGCCTAGCATCAGCAAAGTACTTTTAGTTTAAATTTAAAACACAGAAGAGAGCTTTCTGGATAAATTTAGAACCCAGCAGAGAGCTTGTAGTTTAAATTTCATAATAAGTTAGAGCCTAGCAACAGCAAGGAGCTATAATTTAGATCAAATAAGAATATAGCTTACCTCAGCAGCACAGGACAGGGTACTGTGTAGCAGCCCTCTTTTAATAAGTGTTATTTCCCTCCCTCCCTCCCTCTCTCCCCTGGGATAATCGTAGCTTTATAGGTACTTACACATCTTAAAAGACAGGAGGTGCTCTCAGGTGAAGCTTGTTACCCAAATCAGACATACACTAAGGACCTTAGATTAATTAAGCTTCAGGTGAACAAGATATATTAAACGTATTAGGTACAGTTTTCTGGTATAAATATCCATAGCAACCCTTAGTAAGTAAAGAACTTAAAGATCTAAACAAAAACTTAAAACTAAGATGCAGACAGCAGTCCAGCAGCAGGATGGGGGCTTTCCAGTCTTTTGCATTGAGTGTCACATGTATGATTTTCTCCCAGTTGGTGAGAGGTCTTATGTGTGCACTAGGTGCAAGGAGCTCTTTGCTCTCAGGGAACGAGTCCGTTCTCTAGAGGCTAGAGTAGCAGACTTGGAAAACATAAGAAAGACAGAGAGGTACATAGACGAGACCTACAGGGATATAGTCCTGAAGTCCCACCTCCAGTCTGGCAGCATCCCTGTTGCCATGGAGGAGAGAGGTCACATGACAGGAGAGCATCACCCTGGTGTGGCAGGAAGTGATCCTGTAACTAGGACCTGTCCTCCAGGTGATGTAAAACCCTCTCGCACCGAGGAAGTTTCTCCGGGGCCATGTGCCCATGAGGGAAGGGTTAGTACAGCCGTTATAGTTGGTGATTCGATCATTAGGCATGTAGATAGCTGGGTGGCTGGTGGATGTGAGGATCGCCTGGTAACATGCCTGCCTGGTGCGAAGGTAGCGGACCTCACGCGCCACCTAGATAAGGTCTTAGATAGTGCTGGGGAGGAGTCTGCTGTCTTGGTACATGTCGGTACCAATGACATAGGAAAATGTGGTAGGGAGGTTCTGGAGGCTAAATTTAGGCTTTTAGGTAGGAAATTGAAATCCAGAACTTTCAGGGTAGCGTTCTTCAAAATGCTTACCGTTACACGTGCAGGACCCAAAGGCAGGCAGAGCTCCGGAGTCTCAATGCGTGGATGAGACAATGGTGCAGAGATGAGGGGTTTGGATTTGTTAGGAACTGGGGTACATTCTGGGGAAAGGAGGGGCTCTTCCGAAGGGATGGGCTTCACCTTAACCGGGATGGAACCAGGCTGCTGGCATTAACCTTTAAAAAGGAGATAGAGCAGCTTTTAAACTAGATAGTAGGGGAAAGCTGACAGTCGCCCAAGAGCAGATGGTTCGGAAGAATGTATCCTTGAAGGATACTACCAAAAGCAGAGAGGTTCCAAAAAGAGTAAAGTAGCCCAAATGCCCTCGAGTATGGAGCAGACAGAGCTTAAAGATCCCAAATTACCCATGTCTACCAATAGCCAAATTAATATGAAAAAAATACAGTCTCTAAAATGCTTGTATGCAAATACTAGAAGTCTAAAAAATAAGATGGGAGAGTTAGAATATATAGCACTAAATGAGAGGTTAGATGTGATTGGAATATCAGAGACATGGTGGAAGGAGGACAACCAGTGGGACACTGTGATACCTGGGTACAAACTATATTGTAATGAAAGAGCTGATCAAATTGGTGGAGGGGTTGCGCTCTATGTTAGAGAGGGCATTGAGTCAGAAAGGATTAAAGTTTTGCAGGAAACAAAATTTGCTGTAGAATCTCTATGGATTGAAATTCCATGTAAAAAGGGGAAGGCGATGGTGGTGGGGGTGTACTATCGACCGCCTGGCCAGAATGAACAAATGGATGATGAAATGCTCAAAGAAATCAAGGAAGCTAACAAAAGTTACAGCGCGGTAATAATAATGGGCAATTTCAATTACCCCGGTATCGACTGGGTCAGTGTCAAGGCAGTACATGCTAGGGAGATAAAGTTCCTAGATGACATAAATGACTGCTTCTTGGAGCAGCTGGTCCATGAACTGATGAGAGGGGAAGTCATATTAGACCTAGTCCTTAGTGGAATACCAGATCTAGTGCAAGAGATAAGGGTGTTGGGGCCACTTGGCAATAGTGATCATAGCATGATCGCCTTTGATTTAATTAGTGGAAGAGGGATAGTAAGGAAATCCACAGTACTACCTTTTAACTAAAAACTAAAAGGAGCAGTTGCAAAGGTTAAAGACTTACATCAAGCTTGGGTGTTGTTGAAAAATACTATCTTGGAAGCCCAGACCAGCTGTATTCCACGCTTTAAGAAAAGTGGAAGGAAGTCCAAAAAACTGCCAGCATGGTTTAAAGGTGAGGTCAGAGAGGCTGTTGTTGCCAAGAAAGCATCTTTCAGGAAATGGAAAAAAGAGCCAAACGATGAAACCTGGAAACAGCACAAGCACTGGCAGGTCAAATGCAAGGCATTGATAAAGAAGGCAAAGAGAGAATTTGAGAAGAAGCTTGCTGCGGAAGCAAAAACGCAAAATAAAGATTTTTTCAAGTACATTCATAGCAAAAAACCTGTGAGAGAGTCAGTTGGACCATTAGATGATAGAGGAGTTAAAGGGGCACTAAGAGGCGACAAGGCGATAGTGGAGAGACTGAATGAATTCTTTGCTTCGGTCTTTACTGAGGAAGATGTAGGGATGTTACCCATGACTGAAGTGGTATTTAAAGGTGCGGAAGAATTGAAGGAAATATCGATTCATCGGGAAGATGTATTACAACTATTAGATCAACTGAAGAGTAGCAAATCACCTGGGCCGGATGGTATACATCCAAGGGTGTTGAAAGAACTGAAATATGAAATTGCAGACCTGCTATTAGTAATCTGTGAACTATCATTAAAATCATCTCTAATACCTGAAGATGGCAGATCGCCAATGTAACACCAATTTTTAAAAAGGGTTTGAGGGGTGATCCGGGAAACTACAGACCGGTGAGCCTCACGTCAGTACCGGGAAAAATGGTAGAAACCATCATAAAGAATAAAATTACTCAGCATGTAGATAGTCATGGCCTAATGGGAGACAGCCAACATGGCTTTAGACAAGGAAGATCTTGTCTTACTAATCTGTTATGTTTTTTTGAAAGTGTGAATAAACAGGTGGACAAAGGTGAGTCGGTTGATATAGTGTATCTGGACTTTCAGAAAGCCTTTGACAAGGTCCCTCATCAGAGACCTTTGGCAAAACTAGAGTCATGGGATAGGAGGCAGTGTACTACTGTGGATCAGGAACTGGTTAAAAGATAGAAAGCAGAGGGTTGGACTAAATGGCCAATTTTCCTGATGGAGAAAGGTGAATAGTGGTGTACCCCAGGATCTGTGCTGGGTCCGCTGCTTTTTGACATATTCATAGATAACCTGGAAAGTGGAATAACGAGTGAGGTTATCAAATTTGCAGATGACACAAAACTATTTAAAGTTGTTAAAACCCAAGAGGATTGTGAAAAATTGCAAGAGGATCTTGATAAATTGGAAGACTGGGCATCAAAATGGCAGATGAAATTTAATGTGGACAAGTGCAAAGTTATGCACCTAGGGAAGAACAACCCAGACTATGGTTACACGATGCAAGGTTCCACATTAGGAACCACCACCCAGGAAAAAGATTTAGGCGTCATTGTGGATAACATGTTAAAACCCTCGGCCCAGTGTGCAGCGGCGGCCAAGAGAGCAAATAGAATGCTAGGTATCATAAGGAAAGGAATGGAAAATAAAACAAAAGATATTATAATGCCTCTATACCGTTCTATGGTGAGACCGCACCTTGAATATTGTGTGCAATTCTGGTCGCCCTATCTTAAAAAGGATATAGCGTTATTAGAAAAGGTTCAGAGAAGAGCCACCAAAATGGTAAAGGGGATGGAAGGATACTCCTATGAAGAAAGGCTAAAAAGGTTAGGGCTCTTTAACCTGGAAAAGAGACGGCTGAGGGGAGATATGATAGAAGTCTATAAATTAATGAACGGAGTGGAACGGGTAAACGTAGATAGACTGTTTACGTTATCAGAATATAGGAAGACTAGGGGACATGCAATGAAGCTACAGGGTAAACTATTTATTTATTTAGCATTTCTTTTATACCGCGCTATTAACATCAGTGCGGTGTACATCAAAAGAACATATGCATTCAGGGTTACTGAAGGTGCATTTACATTTGAACATGGAATTAGAACTTGGATAACAGGGTAATTAACAACAATTATACAACCTAGTATTTACAATTATGTACATGGTGGGTGTAATTCTCCTGTCGGGGCTACGTCGGAAAGTATCTGGTGAATAAGTAATGTTTTAGGGCCCTCCTAAGTTGGGTTAGGTCTGTGATAGCTCTGATGTCAGGGGGGACTAATAAAAGAAAATATTTTTTCACTCAACGTGTAATCAAACTATGGAATTTGTTACCAGAGGATGTAGTAAAGGCTGTTAGTGTAGCTGGGTTTAAAAAAGGTTTGGACAAGTTCCTGGAGGAAAGGTCCATAAACCATTATTAAGAAGGGACCCAGGATATCAATGCTTGACCTAGTACAAGCATTGCAGAACCTGTGTCTTTTGGGGAAACTGCTAGGTACGTATGACCTAGATTGGCCACTGTTGGAAACAGGATACTGGGCTTAATGGACCTTGGTCTGACCCAGTATGGCATATCTTATGTTCTTATGTGTTGAGGCAGGGAGATCGTTCCACAGCTAGGGTGCATACAGGTAGAACTCTATTGCAGGTGGTTTGGTTTGCTGTCTTTAGGATGTTGTTGTCTGCTCCTCTTCTTGTTCTGGTTGGGGGTGTCTTCCTGATCAATGGTTGGAGAGTTACTGGAGAGAGGTTGTTTAATATTTTGAAGATTATTATTATGTTCTTGTATTTAGTGCGTACAGTGACAGGGAGCCAGTGTAGCTGGTGGAGTGTCGGGGTTATATGGTTGTATTTTGCTGTTCCAGTAATGATTCTTGC
Source organism: Ichthyophis bannanicus (assembly GCA_033557465.1). Taxonomy (NCBI): domain Eukaryota; kingdom Metazoa; phylum Chordata; class Amphibia; order Gymnophiona; family Ichthyophiidae; genus Ichthyophis; species Ichthyophis bannanicus. Next base: position 53,457,587 of record CM066044.1, read on the forward strand.
TGCAGTGTTTTGTACCATTTGTTTTCTTTGGAAGGCCATGGTAAATTGCATTACAGAAATCTATTATGGGCGTTATTATGGCCTGGCATACTGTTCGGAAGTTGTTGTCAGTGAGTAGTGGTTTGAGTTTGTGTAGCATTCTGAGCTTATGGTAGGCTGATCTGGTTGGCTTTTTTGATGTGAGGCTGGAAGCTGAGCTGGAATAGTCTCCCAGTGGAGGTGGTAGAGATGAGGACAGTATCTGAATTCAAAAAAGCATGAGACAAACACAGAGGATCTCTAAAAGAAGAGAGGGAGGACTACTGTAATAGTTGATATGGGAGAGCAGACTAGATAGGCCATATGGTCTTTTTCTGCCATCATGTTTCAATTATGTTGCCAAATTTGTTAGCCATCCTAATTTCTACTAACATTTCATCATCTGTCTGCTCGCTCGGGTCAGACTATGGCAGCTATGCCTTCCACCATTTTTGTCCCCCTCACACATGGAATTTCCATAAGATTCAATGGCACATTTTGTTTCCTGTAGTACTTTTTATTCTATTTGACTGAACATTCTCTTAACATATAGCACCAGCCTTCTACCAATTTGATCCATCCTATCATTGCAATATAATTTGAATTCTAGTATCACAGTGTCCCATTGGCTATCCTCCTTCGACCAGATCTCCTACTGGGCCTTGGAGACAAGTCAACTCAAATATGCAACTCTCACATTTTCTGGGACTAAATGACTGATAATGTCCTGTGCTTGCAGCTTTGTAATTAGTTGAGCAGATAAAGGTAACTACAAACACTTAAGAAGGAGATGGTAAGGCAGACTACATAGAATCTTCCATAATTGTCATATCAGGGGAACTGATGACAGCTATAGAAAAGTCAGAGGGTAAGGAGCAAACTGCATTCCATACCCCAGTCCTCATAATTCATGCAGTTCCTCTGGTTGCTGCATACATTCCTTAGCTATTATTTCTCTCTCAAGCATTCTGTTCCAGCTCTGGCTACCGCTGTTCTCTTGTAAGAGACAGGTTCACCACATTATCCAGCATAGCACCTCCACTGTGATCCACCACCAGTAACTCCAGATTCAGACCAGCCATAAAGAGAAGAGGCCAATTTGGCCATTGTACCAGGTTAAGACAGACTTCAACTTCAAGCTAGTTGACCCTGCTGCTTCCAGCAATGCAGATTCACCCAAAACAGGCAGGCACTGAGCAAAACCCTGGATAGATAGCTGGTGTGTTGACACAGAGATTGAGGTCTCAGGAAGAATACTGCAGAGCTTACCCTTGCATTTACACATAGTGGGAAATAAGAAACATAACGAAACAGAAGTTTAAAAAAAAGTCACCAAATGCTCAAGGGTAGTCTCAGAAATCAGCTGACCTGGAGCATTTGGTGGGCAGGATCTCAAATTGTAATAATAAATTTTGTTTTCAGTTCAGTCTTCCTTCTGCACATATTCATACTTTTTTAATCACTGCAGGCATAATGTCAGAAATTGTGCTTGTATGTGTGTATTTTTAAATCGATATTTTTCTATTACATGTGTTAGATGCATTTTGGAAACAAGAACTTGAATGACTGGCATCTGGACTCCCAGTGACACAGCCATCCTCCATCAGTAATTATTAATCTAGAGTATAATCTCTTCTGAAAGCTTCACACCCCACTACCAGAACAGCTCTTCTCAGAGCTGTCTTCCAGGAGGTGGTAGCTATTTCAAGAAAGAAGGTCAGTGCCACCTAGAGGTCACATTTGCAAACTGCCATATTATTCTAAATGAAACACCAAAGCCACTTTGACAGAAATATTTCAATATGAGGGCAAAGACTATCACAAAGCAAGTGGCCAATCTCTTATGCAAATAAGGACTCCCTTCCAGTGACATTGTCAAGGATATGTTTTGACTATATCTTACTGATATCCTGGGGATTCTAGTGAACTCACTTCTACCATTGGCTAAGGTTTACTACCTTCCCTCAGCTAAGAAGTCAACTACTCCCGAGGCTGTTCCTGGGTTGACACAAGTTGATGTTCTTAACTTATCTGCGGTACTGGAAGACTCTCAAGAAATAGTTATAAACGTCTACTACATTGTATGTTACTCTTGCTTTAATAGCTGATAAAGGAATGATTGATGCAAGTTTTCATTAAGAAAAGGAACATGAGGTTCAAGGGCCTCCTGGTCTGTATGTTTCCTGATGTGGCCGTGATACACAGCAGAGGAGGCATGAATTTCTTATTTTGCGCCCTGGAATCCAGCAACTAGGCACCCTCTTTTTTTCAAAATACCCATTTAAGTGCTTGGTCAAGCACTAGTCCTTTTCTATTTCCTATGGTTTTTATGAATCATCCCAGTTGCTGGCCTTCATTAACGCTCGCTGACTGGAGAACCTGGCAGGGACTTCAGCAGATCTGCCGTGAGATGGTTGATATACCAGTTTATTTTCACGTACTTGATTATCCTCACACATGGTTTGAGCGTTTTCCTAATTTGGATTCCCCTATATTGAGGGCTAGAGTGGGACAGATTGTAATGATTTTTCTTATGGTTTTTATCTCTTTATGTATTATGATTGTCACTCAGTTCCTAATTTCTGTACAATAATTGTTCTTGGCTTATATTGTAAAATTTGCATAAAGAGAAAATAAAAATAAAAATAAAAAAAAAACAGGGGGGGCCACGCTGTGATCTGTCTTCAACTCGCTGAGGTGACGTAGCCATACTCTTTGCTTTGGCACATTTCTTTGTGCGACACAGCTTTTAAGTTAGTGGTGCTGAAGAGCAAGGAGAGGTTGATGTGGAAGCACAGTCCAGTTTCATGTTGCTGCTAGCTCCTAGTACACTCTCTACTGCGGGTCTGGGTAAAGCATCCCATCGGACAAGCTGTTTTTGCTTGCAATGATTGTTCCTCCCCTCCCCCTGAGCTGAGGCCGTGTACCCGAGGGGGAAGACAATCAGACAACAGAACTATTCCCACTAAGCAGGACTATAAGAAGATCCTGGCTTAGCAGTTGAGTCAGAAGGCATGTCCAGAGAAAGAGATAAAAAGGTCAACTTTTAAATGCTATGGTTGCTGAAAATGTCAGGTTTCCTCAATTTTGTTTGTATGTTTTTGTATTATAGGAGTGTCAATGAGAGTAGAGCTAAACCATTCCTGCAGACAGTCCCACAAAGAAAAAGAACTGAGGGAGGGAGGAGTATCAGGTAGCATGGTCACACATGCTTAGAGCACTCAAAGGTGGTCGTTTTAGCAGCTTTATTTGTGATTTGGATATGGAATGTGGATGCCATGATTTAAGTATGCAATGGATGCTGCTGTTGGAAGATGCTACTCAAGTTTTGAAAAGGAATTTTCAACAGCTAAGTAAAACTCTTTTTGCCCTGAAGCAGAATTATGAATATTATTTAAGTTTGAAATGCAGATTCTGTGTCTGCAGGACTATTGTTGCAGTATGTCTTTGATGTTTATAATTTTTTAGTAGCTTTTCTATTTTTTACTCTTAAAATTATTAAATTAAAATGGACTATATTTGGCAGGTCAAACTAATACTAGATCTTTGAAATTTAGACAGACAAAAAATGATATATATATTTTCACACTTTTTATTACATGGGATCTCTTATGTGGTGATTTTGTTATCAATTCTTTATGGTGGACAGCTGTGTGTTTTGTTCCCCATTAGGAAAGTGGCAAACTGGGATGTGTTAGAAGCAGATATCCAGGGTCATGTTTTATAACAGGGCCATGTGCATGTCTTTGCCCCCTATTGTGAGGGCAAACATATTTGACATGTACGAATTTCTGAAATCCTACTCTGAACCCCCCACCAGCTGGGGAAGTGCCACTTCTATTTTCCCCTTTGATGGAATTATGTCACAATAGAGAGAATGTAACCTCGAACTGACACCCAAGGAGAGGCCTTCAAAGAACACTAAGTCCCTCCAGTATACCTTCCCAGTATTAAAGAAGGTACCACAGTAGTGAAAAAAATATATAAACTAAGTGTGGATAAAGACACTTGGATCAGTTGATATTACATAAATGAAAGAGGAATGCCAGAAATGAGATGGATCAATACAACAGCAGCAGGTATGGGTACCATTCTGTCAACAACAAGCTGCCTGACTGAAGACCAAACACAGTTTAGGACAACTATCCAGAGGGTCGCCATGAGTGGACACCGACTCAACAGCACCTAACAACAACAAATGAAGGAGAAACTAGACCTTACCTGCTAATTGTCTTTCCTTGAGTTCTCTCTGGGCCAGTCCAGGACATTAGGGTAGTCATCCTCCTCCAGCAGCTGAGGACCGAATACTGAAAATCTTGCTGACAGCCTATCCAGCTCCCCTTGGTGTCCGAGAGTCAGTCTTCTGGTATCAAAGCAGTGGAAGCAGGCCTATGTAGCACAGTTTATCGTTGGTTTCATTCCTTTCTTTCTTCCTCTCCCTCTATTCCCTCCTCTGACCCATTTTCTCTTCCCTGTGGGGTTCCCCAAGGCTCTGTTCTGGCCCCTCTCCTCTTTAATCTTTTCCTAGCTCCCCTCGCTCTACTGATACAACAATCTGGGATTTCCGCTTTCTACTACGCAGACGATATAGTTCTTCTTTATCACACCTCCACCTCCTGCCCAGACCTTTCTACACTTAATTCCTGCCTTTCTACCGTTGCTGACTGGCTGACCTGGAATTGCCTTCACCTCAACCTAACTAAAACCACTGCAATCTGGTTTCCTCATGATAGCCCGCCCCTGCCCCCTTTGGCCCCATCTTTCTTCGGTACTCCCATATCTCTGGTTTCTACCCTCCGTTATCTAGGTGTACTCTTTGACTCCGATCTTACCTTTCAAGCTCACTTCTCTCACATTACCAAGACTTCCTTCTATTTCCTTCGACAAATCCGTGTGATCCGCCCCTTTCTCTCCCCATCTGCCCTTACTACTATCACTTGTTATGACACGCGTTGATTTTTCTAATTCTGTCTTCACTGGTCTTTCTAAATCTCAACTGAACAGACTTCAGAGGATTCAAAACTGCTGCTTGTCTCATCACCCACTCTTCCCCTCGAGATCACGCAACACCCCTTCTTCTCCATCCTCACTGGCTGCCCGTTTCCTTCCGCACTTGGTTTAAATTGCTCACCCTCATCCACAGGGCTCTTCACACCAACACCCCATAATACTTGGCAGACCTTATCCTTTTCCACACGCCCAGACATACCCCCTGCTCATTTCACCTTAACCAACTTACACTTCTCCCCCCCCCCCCTCCCTTGCCCACCTCCAGTCCACCCGTTCCTCAGCTTCTTCTTTCGCAGGCCCTGCCCTCTGGAATTCTCTCCCCACCTCCCTTCGTTTAGAACCTCATCACACCGACTTTAAACGTGACCTAAAGACCCACCTCTTTTCCTTGGCCTTTAACCTTCCCTCTCCTTTTGTGTAATCTCTCCTCCTATGCTTATAGTTTTATACTCCTCCTCTCTCCTCTGTCCCATCGAAGATTGTAAATCCTTTTCCTTTTCCCTGGCCTTGCGCCTCTCCTTGTTAATTAATGCATTGTAAACCACTTTGATTACTACAGAAGGGCAGTCTATCAAATGAAATAAACAAACTATAACTACTAACTTGAAAAATAACAAAATTAGTTATGAGTGTGATGTCCAGAGGATAGAGTAAAGAAAGTATTCTCTTAAAAAAATTATTAATTTTTCTTCTTTTTTTTTTCCCCCTTGAAGATTCCCTTCAATCCTTAGAGGAACCCCCAAAATCCACTTTGATTATGCCATCCAATGTCCCCAGCTCTGGCCACCAGTGTGGTAACCTATTGTATTCTGAACTACTGGCCGAGGACCCCAGCTTCTCCATTACTCGCAGACAATATTGGGTGGGTCCTGGACTGGCCCGGAGAGAACTCAAGGAAAGACAATTAGCAGGTAAGGTCTAATTTCTCTTTCCTATTTGTCTCTCCGGGTCAGTCCAGGACATTAGGGCAGTACCAAAGCAGTATCTAAACCCGTGAGGGACCTGCGAGTCCTGCAACAATGGCTGAGGCCCCAATCCTAGCATCTTCCCTTGCCTGAACATCTAACCGATGGTCTTCTCTTCATACGTTCGCGAAACACTATGTCGCTGCCCGACAGATATCCACCGGCGGCACCAACGTATACTCAGCCCACGACGCTGCCTGGCCTCTAGTTGAATGTGCTCGGAGCCCCACTGGGGCCGACTTGCCTTTTGTTTCATAAGCCACCCGTATCGCATGTTTCACCCAGTGAGCGATCGAAGCCTTGGTGGCCACCTTTCCTTTAGCTGGACCACTAAAAAGAACGAACAACCTGTCCGACCTTTGAAATGGCTCTGTTTCCTTAAGGTATCTACGCAGCACGCACCCTAAATCCAATCTCCTAAGCGACTGATCCAGCTTACCCCCCCCCCCCTCCTGAGCAACAAAGGTGGGAAGCGAAACGGCCTGATTCACGTGAAAACTAGATACTACCTTAGGAAGAAAGGACAGCACTGGCCGCAACACTACCTTTTCCGCTGAAAATTGAATGTATGGCTCCCTACACGAGAGTGCCTGCAGATCTGAAACCCTTCTTGCGGAACACAACGCTACCAAGAAGGCCATCTTCCAGGACAACTCTCTGAGATTCCCTGTCGACCTTGATTCAAACGGAGGTCCCGTTAAAGCCTCTAGCACCAAATTCAAATCCCAAGGAGGTACCACCTGCCTAACTGGAGGCCTAATGCTTATGGCTGCTCTAAGGAAACGCTGAACATCTGGATATGAGGAGAGCGTGTTTCCCAGCACTCTTCCTCTATAACACGCCAGCGCCACCAAATGCACCTTTAGAGTGCTGAGGGCCAGCCCCTTTTCTAGTCCTCCTTGAAGGAATGCTAGGATATCTGGTAGTTTTGCCTCCCAAGTCCTAACCCGCCGTTCTTCACACCACGCTTCAAAAATGCGCCACACACGAATATACACCAACGAAGTAAATCGCCTCCTGGACCTTAACATAGTTGCTATCACTGACCCCGAGTACCCCCGATGTCGCAACCGTTCCCTCTCAAGAGCCAAGCCATAAGCATGAACCAATCCACCTGTGGCATTAATATGGGACCTTGGCTCAACAGATTGACTCGAGCGGGCAGCCTCCATGGAGGAACCACTAGAGGTCACACCAGATCCACATACTATGGACGTCTGGGCCAATCCGGAGCACTGAGAATAACCGTCCCATTGTACCTCGCTATCCTCTGAATGACCTGCCCTAATAGTGGCCATGGAGGAAACACGTAAAGCAGCTCTCCCGACGGCCAGGGCTGTACCAGGCCGTCGAGACCTTCTGACATGTGCTCTCTGCGTCTGCTGTAAAACCAAGTCGCCTTGGCATTGGCCAGGGTAGCCATGAGATCCATGACTGGCTGACCCCATTGTACTGTGATTTCATGAAAGACCGCCCAGTTGAGCTCCCATTCTCCGGGATCTAGTACATTCCGACTGAGATAGTCGGCTTGAATGTTGTCCTTTCCTGCTACATGTGCTGCCGATATTGCTAAGAGATGAACTTCTGCCCATTGGAACAACTGTTGACTCTCTTCTAGCAACACTGCACTGCCCGTGCCTCCTTGCCTGTTGATGTAAGAAACCGTCACCAAATTGTCGGAGAACACTCGAACTGCTTGCCCTTCGAGCAGGCCGACAAACTCTATTAGTGCTAAATGAACCGCTCTCAGTTCCAAACGATTGATCGACCAAATGCTCTCCTCCGCAGTCCAGGTCCCCTATGCTATCTGTGCCAGACAATGAGCCCCCCATCCGGAAAGGTTGGCATCTGTTGTGAGCAACACCCAGTCCGGAAGATCCAGCGGAACCCCCGCTTGAAGATGCGATGGAACCAGCCACCACTGCAGACAGACGCGCACCTCTTCTGGACATAGTAACCTCCGAGAGAGGGGATGATCTTGCAGAGACCATCTGGAAAGCAACGCATGCTGCAGTGGCCACATATGAGCCCTGGCCCACGGAACTAGATCTAAGGCCGCCGCCATTGACCAACTGCTGTAAGTATCTCCAAGCCGTTGGAGCCCTCAATCGCAAGAATGCCGCTACCTGTGCCAAGAACTTCTGCACCCTGTCCGCAGGAAGGAATACCGAACCTATCTCCGTGTCGAAGAAAGCCCCGAGATAAGTCAATTGTTTCACCAGTTCCAAATGAGACTTTGCCTGGTTGATGACCCAACCTAGCTGTTCGAGGAACTCCACTACTCGAGCGGTTGCCGTGACTGAATCCGCTAGAGACGCCGCTCGGATCAACCAGTCATCCAGGTAGGGAAGCACCTGAATCCCTTCCTTCCATAGTGCTGCTGCCACCACTACCATTACACCTTGGTGAAAGCTTGTGGCACCAGAGCCAGACCAAATGGCAATGCTCGGAACTGAAAATGACCCATGGGAACTGCAAAGCTGAGAAACCTTTGATGCTCTCTCCTGATCGGAATGTGCAAATACGCTTCTGTCAAATCTATGGATGAAAGGACTTCTCTTTGCTTTACCGACTGGATAACCGACCTCAACATTTCCATCTGGAAATGAGGCACCTTCAAGCAACGGTTCACGGGCTTTAGATCCAGAATTGGCCGAAAAGAACCTTCTTTTTGGGGACCACAAAATAAATCAAGTATCGACCTAATCCGCACTGGTCTGGTACTGGCACTACTGCTTGAAGGCGCAATAAAGGTATCGACGTGTCATTGACCGCTGTCCTCTTTGCCTGAGCACCGCACGGAGACGACACAAAAGCTTCTGCCAGTGGGTGAGCGAATTCTAGCTCATAGCCCTCTCTGAATTTCCAAAACCCACTGGTCCGTAGTTATAGTGGCCCAGGCGGAGAGAAAGCCCTGAAAACGACCTCCCACAGGAATCTCCGCCTGGACCAACCTCCCTTCATTGCGGTTTCTTAGCTGAGTTCTGCTGGGTGTTAAAATAGCCCCTACTGAACCCCCTGGCTCCTCAAAAGGACTGTACTCTAGCCACAAAATGGCTTCGCTGATAAGGCGTAAAGCTCGTCCTTGACCCCTCTGCATGGAGCCCATCTTTGCTGCTCTCGGTCGGTCCTCGGGAAGCCGACCCCCTTCGGAATCACCCATATCTTTCACAATCTTTTCCAATGCTTCACCAAAGAGCAACTTGCCCTTGTATGGAAGCTTACTGAGGCGAGCCTTAGAAGACCCATCCGCAGTTAAATTTAACCGCGTTTTTAGAAGACTCTACTGACAATATTTCTTCACGTTCTACTTTATTAGTTACTTTTGCCTCCATCGAGGTTAAGCAGCGGATACTTTGCGCGTTCTTTAAGAAGAAGTCTGTTCCCTTTTGTGGACAGGCTCTTAATATTTTCCCTGATGTTTCCCGTGAGACTCAGCTTCGAAGGAGGCAATTTCTGGCTTTCAAGCCTAAGGTATTGGCCTTAGGGGCCACTTTTTTCCTTTGTTTCCCATGTAAATGTTTGATAGGTTGAGGGGGCCTCTTATGTTTTCATGGATATAACTCATCTAGAGAAATTTGTGAATGACCGCTCAGGTGTTGGATTTGGAAATAAGTCTGGTAAATAGATGGTAGGTTCTCCAGTAGTGTAGACTTTCAGCCTGGTTTTCCGTGTAATTCAATTTTCTTCATTGTTAGTTTGCTTGCACCGTTTGATGTGGACTATATATTGTATCATGTTTCTTGCTACTTATGTAATTTGTACTAATTTATATTATTTTTCTTTTTTGATTTGGTGTATATTCACTCTAAATGCTTAATAAAAAAAATAAAAAAAAAAATAAAAAAGAAGACGCATCCGCTGCCCAATTCCGTAACCAGAGAAACCGCCTAGCGGCAGTTACCGAAGCCATTGATTTCGCTGATATCCACACCAAATCATAGAAGGCATCTGCTAGATAAGCCACCGCCGACTCCAGCTTTGCTCCTTCCGTGGAAGAATCCTCCTCCTTATCCGGACCCGGTTCCCCCTGAAGCCAACGGATAGAGGCCCTTGACACATATGCCCCACAAACCGAAGCCTGTAGAGCTAGAGCACTGGCATCAAAAGCCTGCTTCAGAAGCGCCTCTAACCTACGATCCTGAAGATCTTTAAGGGCTGTGCCTCCTTCGACTGGAATCGTGGTCTTCTTGGTGACTGCTGAAACTAGCGCATGCACCTTAGGCATTCGCAACAAGTCCTTCTCCTCCTGAGGAACCGGGTAAAGACACGCAGTGGCACGACCCCCTCTCAAGGTTGCTTCAGGGCACTCCTACTCTGATTCTATCATCTGCTTAATCACCCTGTGTATTGGGAAACATCTTTGTTCTGACTTAAAACCCTGTAACAAGGGATCCTCTAGTGGCTCCTGCTGCACCACAGGGAGCACTATATTTAATGCTGCCAGAGACTGAACAATCAACGCCCCTAGCTCTTCCTTCCTAAAAACTCTAAATACATTCGGATTTCCGCCCGGCCCTAACTCAGCTTCCTCCAATTCTCCTGGCCAGGCGTCCAAATCTGCTTCAGAAAGAATCTTTCCTTCTTCCTTCAATTGAGAAGCGGAACCATGAGGCCCTACGCCCTCTAAACCTGTCTCTAAACCTTTTGGTTTAGTAGAGACTCCTTTCCCAGTGTCTGCCACTGTGGAATCTCCCTTCTGTGGCCCCAATAGGCTGTCAGTAGAAGGACTGTGGGACGATTGAGATCTCTTTAGTAAATAAGCATTATGCAAAGCTAGAATAAACTCTGCTGAACAAGGAGTCCAAGGACCCCTGCATTGCTGGCAACGGCTGCTGTACTGGCCCCTCAGCAGGAGACGCCTTGTGAGATTTAGATTTCTTCTTTCCTGCCTTTGCCTGCAGCATGGGAGAAACGGCCGGCTCAGCTAAAATGGCCACCATTCCCGCTCTTTCTGATGAGCACTGAGGTCTGTCTACAACCTCCTCCTCAGAAATCTTGTGCTCCATTACCCCTGTTACTTTTCGAGCGTATCCACAAAACAGCAATCGGCACTGACCGGCTCTGAACTAGCTCAGCCCTGACAGCCCGAATCGCACACTGCCGCCGCCAGGAACTGCGATCACTGAACCCCGCGCTGAAGGAAAAAACAACCAACCAAATGCTACATACCCGCGGCACGAATCTTAGACTCTGTGATAAGGAAGCTTATCAAGGCTCAGGGAGTAATGACAAAAGAGGAGAATTTACTCTGATTAAGGGACCTGTGCTGGCAGGTTATAGAAATAAGACAGCTTGTTTCCCTAAAAGACTACATGTTCCAGAATGCACCAGTATGCAGAAAGTCCCTAGGGGAGCTAGAGTGGAAAAGCATGAGTCTAATCAGAGAAAGCATTATGTCATCCCTAATCAAACAGCTTCTAGGAGAGTGCTTAATCCACAACACCTGAAGAATGCAAGGGAGGAGTTGCAATCTAAGCCCTTTAAAACTAGAGGGGAATCTTCAAGAAGGAAGAAGGGGGTGGAGAATCAGACAGAGACCAGGAGGAACAGAAGCAGGAGGAACAACCTGAACTAAAGGAACAAGGACAAGGAAGCAGACGGTCCAAGAGAGGAGCTCAGGAAAGTACGTATGCCTGGAGAGATACCTGGGGGAAACAATCTTCAGAGGACTGGAGAAAGCCAGAGGTCTGTAGATTCACAGCCAGGGACCCTCAAGCAGCACCTAGGAAGAGGTCTGCTGCAGCTAAGGAAAAAAGGAGCCCAAATACCTCTTGGAGGACGTCTGGAGAAAAGATCCTGAGGTCCAGAGATACCAACTGGAGGACAGGACACAGAAGCTCTATTACATACTGGCCAGAGTACCAGAAGAAGCAGCCTGATGCTTGCCTGGATTCAGGTATGAACTGTGAACGTTTCTCTAGCTTTGAGCAATGCAAACAGCAGGGAAACAGTTTCTCTCCGTATAGAGGTCAGTTCATAAAACCCTCTGAGCCAAACAGTGAAAATGAATCTATGGAATTTCAGGAGCAAGGTTTAATATCTGATGAAGAGAATGTTTATATGGACTGTTCTTTAAGTAGGTTGTTATTTTAGGAAAATCCTGAAAATAAGAGGAAACATTCTAAATACTGGCTTCCCATAAAGTTTTGTTGAAAGAAAAAGCTTTTGGGAAAGTTTGCACGTGTGCTGAAAACAAGCTACTGATTGCAGCTAATTGGCACCTGTTGGTAGTGCAGAGCACAGCACAAGCCGTGCAGACGTGGGATTTATAAGTTCTTTCTGTGTGGAGAAAGAGAGCTATGTTTTTGTAAAAAGAAGATTTCCTTTTTTTGTTTTGTTTCACCTCAGCACTGCTAAGGAGTTGATTAGCAGTGGCTGTAAGAAAACCTTTCTGTTCTATAAAGGACTCTGATACTAATTTTATTTATTTACATTCTCTTATATACCGCGCTATTCTGCATCAGTGCGGTTTACATTGAACAAACTGAAATTACATTGAACAGGGCATTATAACTTGGAGATAACTATTTTACAGGGAACATGGGCTATGGAGGGTTAAGTGGCTTGCCCAAGACCACAAGGAGCACCTGTGGGACTAGAAACCCCAGTCCTTCCGGCCCAAGGTTGCTGTCCTCTAGTGGGATTTGAACCCCCGACCTTCCGGCCTGAAGTACCTTGCCCCAACCACTAGGCCACTCCTCCACTCCTAATTTAACTAAAAGCTAAATTAGGAGCTAATTTAAATAAGCTTTTCAGTTGCCTTTGTTTATATTGCATAAACCCTGGAGAAGTTATCCTGGATGTGTTAACAAGTATATCTGTGTGTGGGATATTCACCCCATAAATAAATTCTAATTTTGCCTTACACTCGACCAACTAGAGGTTTTCTTCATTTATTCAAAAGGCAAGCTTTGTATGAATGGACTTCAATAACCACAATCCTTTGCAAGACAGTTAATTTACATTCTTGCCAAGATGATGGTACCTTCATAACAAGCACCCCCTTTTACAACTCCTGCCGGCAAACTAATACTCTGCCCCATTGTTATGATTTTACCTGAGAGACAAAGACAGGTCGGAGCTTCTGTAGCCCGCTTCGCCGCTGATAGCAGACAGATGGAAACTGCAGAGATCGGAGGCAGGGAAGAGGATTCTGGGGCTCCCAGATCCCTTCCCAATAACCCTGAGCAACAGAGTCCCCAAAATTGAGGCAGGCTCTGCCCTTATGCCGATCGGCACTTTCGGCAGATGAGAACTGGTGCTTCTTACATTTTTTTTTTTTTTTTAAATTGAAGAAAAAAATAAACTTTCCGTGCTGAGCTGCCCTGCTAGGGCAAATCAAGCCACAACTCCTCTTTCTTCTTCTTTTTAATTCTAATCTATTTATTATTTTTTTATTTTATTTTTATTTATTTTTTTTTTAACTATTCTACAAGTCCAGTTCCTATTCGCCTCTCTAGGGAGCCTGTCAGCCACACATCCTGTTCAGCTGCTGAGGACTGAAAGACTGACTTTCAGACACCAGGGGGAGCTGGATAGGCTGTCAGCAAGATTTTCAGTATTCAGTCCTCAGCTGCTGGAGGAGGTTGATTACCCTAATTTTTATTTATTTATTTATTTATTTACATTCTCTTATATACCACGCTATTCTGCATCAGTGCGGTTTACATTGAACAAACTGAAATTACATTGAACAGGGCATTATAACTTGGAGATAACTATTTTACAGGGAACATGGGCTATGGAGGGTTAAGTGGCTTGCCCAAGACCACAAGGAGCACCTGTGGGACTAGAAACCCCAGTCCTTCCGGCCCAAGATTGCTGTCCTCTAATGGGATTTGAACCCCCGACCTTCCGGCCTGAAGTACCTTGCCCCAACCACTAGGCCACTCCTCCAATGTCCTGGACTGGCCCGGAGAGACGAATAGGAATGTTTATTTAAACTCTAAATAAGACTAGTCCCACAAGTAGTGCATGAACAGGAATTGTAATATTTTATAAAACAACTTGGGACATATAATCCCCTTGTAAGGACATTCTTTTAAACCATGTCCTTACAAGTGGATTATATCCTGGAAAGTATGTTTCTAATAAACCTCTCTCAATGGAAATATGCGTGTCTATGCTTCTTTTGCTCAATCAGAAATCCCTATAGTTTAAGATAATGATGGTCAATATTTGTACTCAGTCTGGTATATTTTGAAGGAAGTCACTTACCTTTAACAGTCTTCAGTTGTTAGGGCCCAGGGTCATCTGACATCAGGATTCGGACACCAGGAACTCCAAAGTTCTTCCTCCTTCAGCAAAGTAGGTTTAATTGCCAACTTCTATACAATTCCCTTTTATATCTATCTCTCAACCAAGAAGCCTCACTAAATGGTAAAGATCTGCAAGCTTGCAGGACTGTTAAGCCCTTAATGATTTTCTTTAAATCTGTCCATCATCTTAAACGTGCACATGCAATCTTTCAAACTCATAATTCTCTGGCACACCCTTTTCTTCCACCTTCACACTTATACCCCTCACTATTTCAATTCCTCCATCCAACCTTCCCACCAATAGCTCCACACACTGATACCTCTCAAAGCACCCTGCCTTCCACACTCTCACCATACACTCACTGTTCCTCTTTTAATTAGACCGCCCACGAATTTTAAAAGAAGACTTGGCAACATTTTCAGAGAAAGTTCAAGTCCTCTCCCTGATTCTCCTTATCTCCAGCCCGTCCTATGTTGTCTTTAGTTTTGAACTCATAAAAAAAATCAAGTTTTCTCATCTGCTAAAGAGATTTATTCCCTGAACCTTTTCCTTAAAACTCCTCCAGTGCTCTCTTATCTGGATTCCGTGATCTTTACTTTTCTAAGCACAAAAATGATTTAAAAAATATACTTTCATCTTGGGCAGCTGCTTCCATACTATTTGAGGAATTACCCTCCCTTTTAGTTATCCCTTCCCCTCCTTACTACTGGGTAAAGTGAAATTTCCTAACTAAGCCACATTTAAACAACAACAACAAAAAAAAAAGAACTCGACCATTCTAAATCAGTCACTCTATTTTTCTCTCACTCTTAATTCACCCAAAACACTTCTATACCCACTTTTACAGGAATTGGCCATCACCCATACCCACATACAGCCTATCATCTCAGCCAACAGTCACCAACTGACTTTCTTCCATCAGCATCACTAACATTCCAATCACCTGGAAAACGTGTCCCTACACTAAACTATGTCATAAAATAGTACTCTAATACTCTTTTCCCCTAAAATTGTAATAAAATCCATATTTCCTTAGCTAAGGCATTAAAACATTTTTCAGCCTGTTACTTTAACCTAACAGCCTGAGAAAAACCTTCTTTTACAAACTGCCTCTCTCTCTCAGCTGTGCTACATGGTTACAATGTAACTAACAAATATCCCTCCCCCTGCCTTTCAACCAGGGCAGAGCAGAGGTGGTACCCATCACTAACCAGGCAGCAGTGATGTTAAGCCACTACCCGGTGAGTGACCCATGGGTAGAGTAAGGTTCAGCAAAGGCTGGCCTAACTTTATCCGTGGAGGTTAACCAAACAGCGGATCAATATTTCCACTGCCTGGTTGGCTTTCAGGGTCTGCAGCAACACAGCTCTGTAGGCAACCATGTAGTTCACCTAATAGTAGCACAAGCTCTGCCTTTATATCATTCAATATACTGAACAAGGTCTGGTTTGCAGTATTTCAGAGAAGAGCATTAGGTAATTGTATGGCTGCTATTGCACGAACACTTGTGTGTAGAGTTGTGCTCAAAAGCTGGGAGAGTTCACAAATAAAACAAGTTTTGCATTGCAATAATTCCACAGAATGTGCTTATGAACATTGTAAAACCACTGCACATTCTATCACTGTAAAGAGGCTCAATGCAGAAGGAATAGAACATGCCATACTGGATCAGACCAAAGCACCATCAAGCCCAGTATCCTGTTTCCAACGGCGGCCAATCCAGATCACAAGTACCTGTCAGATTCCCAAAAGGTAGACAGATTCCATGCTGCTTATCCCAGGGGTTAAGAAGTGGGATTTCCCAGTCCACTTTAATGATGTATGGCCTTTTCCTCCAGGAACTTGTCCAAACTTCTCTTAAAACCAGCTACACTAACAGCTTTTACTACATCCTCTGGCAATGAAGTCAAGAGATGATTACTTGCTGAGGTAGTTAGAGATCAAGGCTATATTTTGTGGACCAGTCTGGCTGCTCTATAGCTACTTATTACCATGGAGAAAACCTGGGTTTCCTTATAGCCTGACTTCTGCTCCTTGAGCTCTCTGGGTTTGGGGTGCAGCTTTGGAAACAGGATACTGGCCTTGATGGACCATCGGTCTGACCGAGGATTTTAGAAAAGAGGAGAGGTAATAGCAATGCTTTAGAAATAAAAAGCAACAATAGCAGTCCTACGTTGTCCAACTGCAGCACCTACTGGCCAAATTTGGTGTGCATGAACAGTGGGTGCTAGAAGTCATGGTTCATGTCTCTCATCATGGACCCCCAATGTAATGACTGGCTAAATGCACAAACTAGGATTATGACATGAGAAAAATAAAGTACTTCAAATAGTTGCAAATGACAGCTCATGATGCTGCAAGCCAACAGGGGTTGGTTCTGACAGAGATGGAAAGATCCTGTGCTTGCTGCTTCCATCATGCTCTTGCTCTATGGTGGATACATCTGCCTGCTTACCATGCACCTCACTGCAGTACACAGCATTTAGAATTCCAAGAGAAGCCTAATTAGTGAAGATGGATGATGTGCTACCAGATTCATTTTCAGACTCAGCAGTTGTGCTGGCCCTTTAATGGATTTCAGCGTTAATGCTGCGAGTCCTGAAGCATCTGTCAGGCTAAAGCACCATGAAATCCTGGAGACTGCACTAAAAGCCTTCAAACACATATAAAAAGGCTAAATACCAATGCCAGTGCAGTGATTCCAAACCTTAGGGTCTTCTAGACAAAAAGAGTCAAATCTCACATATCAAGTCATACCAAGCACTCGCATGTCACTAAAATAGTTTGTTGCCTAGAAAAAATGGATTATGAGCTAATTTCTCAAGATATTTTGCCTATATAGTGTCTACAAAACTTGACAGATCAGATATCCTGCAAAACTTGACAGATAGGTAAAACCCTCATAAGCTTCCTGATGCACTTTAAAATAGGAGCACCTGAGGTTGTAGTCTCTCGTGAAGAAGTATCCACACTACTCAGAACTTCCAAGGCCTAAGCAATCATTGACGTGAGTTCCTCCTTCTGGAACAAATGCACCAGCATTGGCTCATCTCCCTCTCTTACAGGCAGCTCCGCTTCCTCCAATGGTTCCACCAGAGAGGATTTTTTGCCTAACAAGCTAGAAGCCAAGCATGGATCAAACTCTGGCTGCAAAAACTCAGACTAAGGGGCTTGTTTACAAAGCCGCGGTAGTGGTTCGCGATCGCGATCGCAGCCGCAGCCCCATTGAAATCAATGGGGCCGCGGCTCCGATTACGAACGCAAACCGCTACCGCGGCTTTGTAAACAAGCCCCTAAGCCTCTCAATCCTCCATAGTATCCAACAGAGAACACTTAGGCAAGGAGGCTACTATTAAGCCACTACCAAGCCCTGCAGGTGAGGGCCCTGGCTGAGCTTGCTTTAATCTGTTATACTTTTTTTGAAGGTGTGAATAAACAGGTAGACAAAGGTGAGCCGATCGATATAGTGTTTCTGGATTTTCAGAAAGCTTTTGACAAGATCCCTCATGAAAGACTCTTGGCAAAATTAAAAAGTCACAGGACTGTGGATCAGAAACTGGTTAAAAGATAGAAAGCAGAGGATAGGGCTAAATGGCCAATTTTCCCAATGGAGAAAGGTAAACAGTGGAATACCCCAGGGTTCTGTGCTGGATCTGCTGCTTTTTAACATATTCATAAATGAACTGGAAATGGGAATAATGAGTGAGGTAATCAAATTTGCAGATGACACAAAATTATTCAAAATTGATAAATCCCAAGAGGACTCTGAAAAATTGCAAGAGGACCTGGATAAATTGGAAGACTGGGCATCCAAATGGCAGATGAAATTTAATGTTGACAAGTGCAAAGTTATACACCTAGGAAAGAATAACCCAAACTATGGTTACACGATGCAAGGTTTTACATTAGGAACCACCACCAAGGAAAAAGAGAGATTCAGGCATCATCGTGGATACCATGTTGAAACCCTCCACCCAGTGTGCAGCAGTGGCCAAGGCAGCAAATAGAATGCTCAGAATCATAAGGAAAGGAATGGAGAATAAAATAAAGGATATTATAATGCCTCTGTATTGTTCCATAGTGCGACCGCACCTTGAATATTGTGTGCAATTCTGGTCACCATAGCTTAAAAAGGATATAATGGAATTAGAAAAGGTATAGGGAAGACACCAAAATGATAAAAGGGGATGGAAAGATACTCCTATGAGGAGAGGCTTAAAAGGTTAGGGCTCTTCAACCTGGAAAAGAGACGGATGAGGGAGATATGATAGAGGTCTATAAATTAATGAATGGAGTGGAACGGGTGAACATAGATCGATTGTTCACATCATCAGAAAGTAGAAAGACTAGGGGACATGCAATGAAGCTACAGTGTAACCCATTTAAGACTAAGAGAAAATATTTTTTCACTCAATGCGTAATCATACTTTGGAATTCGTTACCTGAGGATGCAGTAAAAGCGGTTAGTGTAGTTAGATTTAAAAAAAAAGGTTTGGACAATTTCTTGGAGGAAAGGCCTTTAAACCATTATTAAAGAGGACCCTGGAAATCCACTGCTTGCCACAATACAAGCGCTGTGGAACCTGTGTCTCTTTTTGGGAACCTGCTAGGTACTTGTGACCTGGATTGGCCACTGTTGCAGACAGGATACTGGGCTTGTTGGACCTTGTCTGACCCAGTATGGCATTTCTTATGTTCTTATGAAGGAGTAAGACAAAATTTGGAGTTGTTTTAACCATCAGAGAGCTCCCCTGAGCAGACTGGGGCTGGCGGAAGCTGTCCAGCTCAGAGACAGCAGCAGGGCAGAATCCAAACCTTAAGGTGCCAGCAACCCAATGGCCAAAATAGCTGTCTCTTCCACATTTTGCTGCCCAGCTTCACCTGGCCCCAGAGAAGCCACCATAGTACATTTTCCAGAGATCCCGCTTTTTACACCACCAGTCTGACTCACGACGACATGGCAGGGGAAGAAATATGGTTGATCAAACTCCTGCAATAGGTACCACTTTGGTCCAAGGAACTCAGACATCTACTGTATTTAGAGTGCCGCTGGTCCACTCTGAGGGCACCTCCATAAGTCACCCAAATGTGCTCATTTGTCTGCCAGGAAAAAAGAAAAGGCCCAATGAAGAAGCAGCTCCCCGGCCTAGCCTGGTGCAGAGTGCAATGTGAGCCGTTCACAAAGGCCGAAACACTGGGCTTGCCTGAGCTCTCCGCCATGGCATACCTCAACAAAGGAGTGGAATATCAGAGTGGCCTAAGGCAGAAGAGGTACCATAATGACACACGAACCTCAGCAACACTCAGGGAATCATCAGTACCCTTAAAAAAAGACAATATTTCATTTTCTTTTACATGTTTCCTTCTCTATTTATTTCAAACTAGCTGAAATAGAGGCGTGCTGAGGCCAATTGTCTGCCCTCCCCTCCCCAGTCTCAGAACTTTAATAAAAAAACAGTAAACAGAAAAATAAAGACAGAAAAGAGAGAGAAGCCATTGTGCTCACTGGCACCAGTGAGGGACCTGGGACCTGGACTCTTCCAAGTATCACCTTGCAAGCAGTCCCTGTATACTGGAGCCTGGATGCCCTCTAACTGTTAGGCTCAACTGGAAATCTGTGGTTGTGCAGTCAAATAAGGCCAAAACTCAGAACTTTATAATCTTTGTAGCCATCTGCTGGTATGATGAGAACAATCCATGCGTTCTGGACTGGTCTGGTAGATAAGGATGACTGCATTTTTTAAGTTACAGGTATTGCTTAGGCTGCACTACAATCTTCTCAGGGATGATTTTCATTTAGTTTAAGCATTGGTAATTGTGGTACTCAATAACTAATACTACAATACCTATTACCCTGCATAACTCATTCTTTGTACAATATTAGTTTCTGTTCAACTGTTCTATGTATAATGTTTCAAGTTGTAGTGTAAAACACTCTTGAGTGAAGGACAAAGCTGTATAAAAAATGTTTAAATAAATACTGTATTTTTGGGCTTGCTCAAATTCATGTTATAGGTGTTGCAATTCATGCAGAATTTCACGACCCATTTTATAACTGGGTGTTAGTATTTTGAACACGTCCCCCTCCCCCATCTCAAAGCTCTCCATCACGTCTCAAAATACAGACTTAATGTTTTGAATAGTTGGGGGGGGGGGAGGGGAGTACCTGTATCTCCAGGAACAAGCAGGAATAAGTCCTCACATATGGGTACGTCGGTACCGACAGAGCCTGTGCGGGAAAGCTCCCCAGCTTCCCAGGAAGGAAGCTTTTGGGGTCTCCCACTGCACATGCGCGCTGCCTTCCTGCCTTCCTGACCAGCTCTCCTCAGTTTCTCTTTTTCCGCGGAGCCAGCAGGTTGTGTTCCTGTCACCGCTGAAGAAATTATTGTTTTAGTTTGTTTCTTTAGACCGCGTACCTGCCTTCCCCATACCGAAACCGGTACCGCCGGTCTCTCTTTTCTTTCTTTTAAAAAAAAAAAAAAATCTTTATTCTGCACAACTTGGTGACTTCGGTTAGGCCTCAGGCCTACACAAATTCTCCTCATGGAGAAACCAGCCCCTGGTTTTAAGAAGTGTACCAAGTGTAGTGCTGTTATTTCTGTCACAGACACCCATGAATGGTGTCTTAAGTGTTTGGGACCTGACCACTCCATTCCGGGACTGCCCATCCTGCTCCCAGATGTCTAAACGTGGGTTGCAGAACTGGGCCAACAAATTCCATGTGCTGTTTGCTTCAGATAATCCAGCATCACAGTCATCCAGGTCTTCCTCTCCGGATGGATCTCAGGTAACCAAACCCTCTGCGGGCAGGTCCTCAAAGAGCAAATCTCCTTCAAAGCATCGAGAGGCTCTCACTTTTGAGTCTGAGGATCCTGCCCCAGCCAAACAACCCCGGCGGGAAGCTCTGGCTTCCAAAGCACCATCTATGGGGTTACAGGTTGACATCGATGGCACAGCCTCGACATATCACCTGTTGGACTGCTCTGGGGTACCGGCCCATACCGGTACCGACATCCAGGCAGCAGTGGCGTCTATGAGCAATACTGTTCAGACCATGCAGCAGGCCATGCTGGCTTTTATTAATGCTGCGACGCCCTCGGTACCACGTTCAGCGGTACCGGGTCCGGTTCCGGTATCGTCTCCCATACCGGAACCGAGACCATTGACTTCCAAACGCAGATCGGTTCCGCATGCCGGATCCGGGTTTTCACCCGATACCGATCCCATACCCGGTACGCCCGATGTCGATACCGATCGGTATGAGTATCGTGCGTTGGAAGCAAATAGAGAATACTCTGCTTCTTCTGAGGATTTTGACTCCTCTGAGGACTCTGATGAGCTGTCTCTAGTTCTTCATGAAGACCCCTCTTCCTCAAAGAGGAGAATGTCTCCACCAGAGGATTTGTCCTTTCAAGACTCATTATTGAACTAGCTAAAGGACTTTCTATCACTACATCCTCTGAAAAAGAACCTAGGTCAAAGAAATTGGATATTTTAGGATACCCTAAGGTTCCTAAAGAGGCAGTCACCCTGCCTATCCATGAAATCCTTCAAGAACACTTGATGGACTTATGGGAGGCTCCTCTAACGTTGTCTCCTTATTCTCGTAGGTTGGACACCATGTACCGGGTCCCTCCTTCTCCTGGTTTTCAAAAGACTCAGTTGCCTCACCATTCCATTGTGGTGAAGTCTGCACTGAAAAAGATTAAGAGTACCAAAAGGCACTCTTCTACCCCTCCAGGACGAGAATGCAAGACCCTAGACTCTTTTGGCAAGAAAATTTTCCAGGCTACTATGCTTATAGCCAGGATTAATTCTTACAGTCTGTATATGGGCATGTTTCTCAGGGAACTTGCCCTAAAGATATGACATTTTGCCTCCTTTATCCCTGAGGATAGAAAAGAGGAGTTCATTTCTCTGGTGAAACAGCTTCTAGATGTTTCTAAGTTCTCCAACAGAGCAGCTTTTGATTCCTTTGAGGGTGCCGGTAGAGCTTCGGGCATTGCTATTGCAGCCCGACGACTTGCTTGGCTCCAGGCCTCTGACCTAGAACCCTGGGTCCTGGATGGCTTACGGAATCTGCCCTGTACAGGTGAGAACTTATTTGGTAAGGACTGGCAAATTAAAGCCACTCAAATGGACGCAGAAAATGCTACCTTGGATAGACTTTCTAAGTCTACCTCTACTCCTGCCAAGAAAAAGTCTTTCAAGAGGCCTTACTACAAGAAGGCCAGATTTTCCACAAATACTGGCCAACAAAACGTCAGCAACCTAAACAGGCAAAGTCAAAGCCTGCAGCGTCTACCACTTCTCAGCAGGCTCAACCCCCTCAGGGGTTTTGACTTGCCCCTAGAGAACTTAACATTTCTGGCTCTAGAACAACCAGAGCCCCTCACCATTCCCGGAAGGTTAGCTCACTTTGCTCCCAGATGGGAGCAAATCACATCAGAGCAATGGACCCTCTCTATCATCAGAGAGGGCTACAAACTTCATTTTTCCGACCTTCCTCCATATACCATGGTGAGGCACTTCAATTCTCCCCCATTTCTCCTGGACCTGTTGGATCAGGAAGTCTCTTCTCTCCTTGCCCAAGGGGCAATAGAAGAGGTTCCTCTTCTTCAACAAGGGACAGCGTAGTTACTCACCTGTAACAGGTGTTCTCCAGGAGCAGCAGGAATCAGTCCTCACATATGGGTGACGTCGGCGCCGACGGAGCCCTCGCGGAGCAATTTTCCCCAGCTTTCAAAGAAAGCCTTTGGGAATTGCAGCGCGCATGCGCGGTCCCCTTCCCGCCCAAGGGTGCCATCTTAGCAGTCAGATGACATAGCTAAAAGACAGCATAAAAAATTTGCAAAAAAACTAAAGCAGATGATTGCAACTCCAAGGGGAGGAGGGAGGGTTGTGAGGACTGATTCCTGCTGCTCCTGGAGAACACCTGTTACAGGTGAGTAACTACGCTTTCTCCAGGACCAAGCAGGAAGTCAGTCCTCACATATGGGACTCCCAAGCTTAAGGCTACCGGAGACCCTAAGCACAAAAATGAGCTCCCTCTAGCTCAGCAGCACAGAAGGAATCTTCACTGAATTATTACCCACCGGTAGCCCCCATCCGGGATGGAGGGTAGGAGTTGCTCAAACCTCGAAGAGATTTCGGAGGACTGCCTGTCCGAAAGCACTGTCCCTGCGGGACTCCCTCTCGAGGCAGTAATGGACCGCAAAAGTCTGGCTCGAAGACCAAGTAGCGGCCCGGCAGATGTCTGCCAATGGAACAGAGCGGAGGTAAGCCACTGATGTAGCCTTCACCCGAACACAATGAGCCGTGACCCCGACTTTCTAACGAGAGTCCGGCTGCCCCATAAGCCCAAGCGATACAGTCAGCAACCCAGATGGACAGAGTATGCTTGGAGACAGGGAGCCCCAATTTATTGGGGTCAAAAGACACAAAAAGCTGAGCAGCTTTACGGTGCTCCCGCGTACGGTCAAGGTAGAAGTTCAACGCCCTTCTATAGTCCAGGGTATGCAGGACCATTTCAGCTCGGCTGGAGTGTGGCCTGGGAAAGAAGGTTGGAAGTACCACCTCCTGATTGATGTGAAAAGGGGAGACCACTTTTGGAAGAAATTTAGGGTGAGTCCGTAGGACTACCCTATTTTTGTAGAACCGAGTGTAAGGGGGATCAGACACGAGGGCCTGCAATTCACTTACGCGTCTAGCGGAAGTGAGGGCTATCAGGAATAAGGTTTTCCAAGAAAGAAACGGAAGGAGAGAACAGGTAGCCATAGGTTCAAAAGGCGTACAGGTGATCCGCTGCAAAACCACATTCAGATCCCAGTCAGGTGCTGGCGGGCGCAGAGGTGGTTTAAGTAGAAGGAGACCTCGGAGAAACCTTGCCACGAGAGGGTCGCTGGAAAGAGGTCTGCCGTCCACCGGCACATGATGTGCTGAAAGAGCACTGAGGTGAACTTTGACGGAGTTGGACTTAAGTCCCAGATTAGAGAGGTAGAGCAAGTACTGCAAGATCACCGACACCGAGCAGGAGAAGGGATCCTGAGACTGCTGGGCACACCAAGCGGAAAAGCGACGCCATTTAAGGGCGTAGCATTTGCGGGTAGAAGGTCGCCGGGAAGCTAGGACGACCTCTTCTACCTATGCCGGCAGTAGAAGGGGAGCGAGGACTACCCTTTCAGCAGCCAGGCCATCAGATGTAGAGATCTGAGGTTGGGGTGTAGTAGGGACCCCTGATCCTGTGTTAGGAGATCTGGTTGAAACCCAGAGGGAACGGATCCTCCACCGCTAGTTGCAGCAGGAGTGGAAACCACGGCTGTCTGGGCCACCGAGGAGCTATCAGGATCATGGAAGCTTTGTCTCGGAGAACCTTGAAAAGAGTTCGAGAGACTAGCGGTATGGGAGGAAAGGCATAGAGAAGGCTTTTCGACCATGAGAGCAGAAAAGCATCCGCCGCTACTCGAAGGGGATGCGGCTGCCGAGAGCAGAAGCGAGGAAGTTGTCGGTTGAGAGGACTGGCACAGAGATCCATCGTGGGGAGGCCCCACTTCAGAAAAAGTTTCTGAACAACCAAGGGATCCAGTCGCCACTCGTGGGGCTGGAGGATTCTGCTGAGTTTGTCCACCAGGCAATTTTCTTGGCCTGGGAGATAAACTGCCTTGAGAAGAATGCCGGATGGCCCAAGAGCAGAGCCTCTGTGCTTCTCGACATAGAAGGAAGGAGCCCGTGCCCCCCTGTTTGTTCACGTAGAACATGGCAACTTGATTGTCTGTCTAGACAAGGACGGACCGGTGAGAAGTCAGGTGGGAGAAAGCCTTGAGAGCCAGACGGATCGCTCTGAGCTCCAGGAAGTTGATCTGCTGCGCAGACTCCCACGTGGTCCAGAGACCTTGAGTACATGCCCCTTGGCAATGCGCTCCCCATCCTAGGAGAGAAGCATCGGTCGTCAGCACTTGAGCCGGCGGAGGAGACTGAAAAGGCATTCCGAGTACCAGGTTCGGCCGATGAAGCCACCACTGTAGAGAAGAGGCCAGCGGGCCGCAGATCCGCACTAAGTTGGTTAGGCCGCCCGTGGCCTGTTGCCACTGCTTGCGAAGGCACCACTGAGCAGGCCGCATATTCAGGCGGGCATTGGGGTTTACGTGGATGGTGGAAGCCATATGGCCGAGTAGTCTCAGGAAGCGCCTGGCCGAGACCAGGGACTGGCTGCGAAAACGGCCGGCTAGGTCCATGAGCCGTTGAGCCCTGTCGAGAGGCAGGAAAGCTCGCGCCTGAAGAGTGTGCAATCTTGCGCCGATGAACTCGAGATCTTGCAAGGGGAGCAAAGTGGACTTTGCGAAGTTTATGACAAAGCCCAAGTACTGGAGAAGAGTCACAGTGCGGTGTGTGGCTTTTGTGACTTCTGGAGAGGACGATGCTCTGATGAGCCAGTCGTCTAGGTACGGAAAGACAGAGGCCGTGAAGCCGGAGATAAGCCGCCACCACCGCGAGACATTTTGTGAAGACTCGTGGTGCGGAGGATAGGCCAAAGGGCAGTACTCTGTACTGGTAATGATTTCCTGCCACCACAAACCTTAGGTATTGGCGGTGGCTTGGGTGGATGAGGATGTGCGTGTAGGAATCCTTTAGATCCAAGGAGCATAGCCAATCTCCCTGCTGGAGGTAGGGCAGAAGGATTCCAAGGGTAAGCATCTTGAACTGCTCCCGCACGAGGAACTTGTTGAGATTGCGCAAGTCCAGGATGGGTCTGAGGCCTCCTGTTCTTTTTGGTATTAGGAAATACCTGGAATAGAAGCCTTGACCTCTCAGGTGGTGGGGCACCGGTTCCACAGACTGCTCCTGAAGAAGACTTGCTAACTCCTGAAGGAGTAAGTCCCTGTGCAGAGGGAATCGTGGAGGCTCTCCCGGGAAATAGGAGGGAGGGACCTGGTGGAAGTGGAGAAGATAGCCTTCTCTCACAACATGAAGCACCCAGGCATCTGATGTGATGTTGGACCACCTGTGGGCAAATTGAACCAGCCGGCCTCCTGTGCTGGGAGGATCCAGCTGAGGGGGAGAGGCTATGCTGATGAAGTCAAAAACCCCCACCCTGCTGAGCAGGGGCCGGTGGTGCAGGCTTGGGGGCTTGCTGCCTACGGGACCCGTTACCCCGTCCCTTGGCTGCTGACCCTGTTGGGGAGCTGCGGAGGCCTGATATTGAGGGTAGTGTTTATAGGCAGCCGCCTTTCTCGGGTAAAAGGACTTCTTTCCCGAGCCCTTCTTCTTCTGGGAAGGGGCAGAGGTCTTCCTAGAGAGCCTAGTTCTGGTGAGAGTCTCCGTCTCGATTTGTGCAGCCTTCTCAGCCATGGGCTTGCCAAAGAGGTTCTCACCTCGGCAGGGGACATCGACCAACTTGTCCTGCACCCAGGGTTCAAGGTCAGATGACTGAAGCCAAGCCTGTCGGCGGGCACCGATGCCGGCTGCGGCCACTCGAGCCGATGCTTCAAAGCCATCATAGGCTGCTCGAGAAATGAATTTGGAGCATTCCCGAATACCAGTGGACAAGGCTAGGAACCTCCGCAAAGGTTCCTCGGACAGCCCAGCAGAGAATCCGGCTATCTCTTTAGCCAGGTCTCTAAGGTACATGCCCATGTAGAGCTGGTAGGTCTGGACCCGACAAGCAAGCATAGAGCCCTGGAAACACTTCTTACCGAGGCCATCCAGGTTGCGGGCCTCCCTGCCAGGAGGCACCGAGGAGTGCATCTTCTGGCTCTTAAGCCTATGCATGGCCGATTCCACCACCATGGAATGGTGCGGTAGCTGTGCTTTTTGGAAGCCAGGGCTCTTGCGGACTCGATAGATGGAATCGACCCGCTTGCTTAATACCGGCGACGATGCCGGACTCTCCCACATGCGGAAGAGTAGTCGTTCCAGCATGGGAGGAACCGGTACAGTAAGTGTGTTCCCTGGCGGGAGAGTCGTACTGAAGGGCGTCGAGCTCTTCGGCTCGAGGCTCCTCCTCGGGATCCGCAGGGAAGGCCAAAGCCTTAGCCATATCCCTGACGAAGTCCGAGAACCGGGCATCCTCCGGGGGGGACTGTTTCCGAGGTTCGGACTCAGGGGAGTCCGAGGGGACACACCGAGTCCGAAAAGAATCAGGTGACTCTTCCACTTCAGACTCCCAGGCCGACTCCGAGGAGGAATCGGTGGGGTCGGTTCGGGCGGGCGGGCGGAGGCGTCGGCCGCCCCGACGCCGAGGGAGTCGGCGTCGACGACTTCGGTCCCGAACGGGAGGCCGAGGGTGACCTCGACCGAGGATCGGCTCGGTCTCCGGGGTCGACTTAGACGTCGACGTCCCGGTGGTCGGGGCAGAGGCGCCAGCGAGGCTAGCGATCAGTGCCCGCTGCTGGTCCATGAAGGCAGATAGTCTGCTCTCCAAGGCCGTCAACCTGAGTCCGACCTCAGGTGACCCAGCAGCCCCCGACTCGGGCCCCGACGGCGTCGGGCCCGACGTCGGACCCTCGGAGGCGAGTCCAGGAGGACTACAGGACTTACCCGAGCAGGCAACTCTGATTCCAGACGAGGTCGCTTCGGGAGACGTTCCCCTTCTCCAAAGACCCGGGACGGCTATCGGGGCTATGCGACCTGGCCCTCGCGGAACCAGGAGCGTCCGACGCCGCCCTCGCGGGTTTCGCCTTCCGATGATGATCCCCGGAGGGAGAACCTCTGTCGGAGGAACTCCGGCGATGCTCAGAGCTGGAGCCTCTGGATGCCGAGGCCTCCGACGAGGTCCGGTTACGGGTGGGATCTGCGAAGATTCTTTCCCGCTGATGCCGCCGACTCCGTAAAGCTTTGGAGGACATTTTGCTGCAGGCCCCACAGATCAGTTCCTCATGATCTGGGCCAAGGCAGCGGAGGCAATTATCGTGTGTGTCAGTGAGTGACATATTTCTGTCACACTGAACACACCTTTTGAAACCACTGGCAGCCATCGGGGGAAAAAGGGCCCCTGCAAGGTCAAAGGACCGGGCTGCCAGCGAAAAACCGAAAACGAAACTGACAAGAAAATCAGAAAAACCGAAAAATAAGAGAAGGACTCGCAACGGCATCGCGAGTCCGGGCAGGAAAGAGACCGGCGTCGAACCGAAGAAAAAAGCGAAATAAACGATGAAAAATCAACTTTTTCTGCGGGGACAAGAAGACCACGTCTGTAGGGCTCCGCGGAAAAAAGAAGACTGGCTAAGATGGCACCCTTGGGCGGGAAGGGGACCGCGCATGCGCGCTACAATTCCCAAAGGCTTTCTTTGAAAGCTGGGGAAAATTGCTCCGCGAGGGCTCCGTCGGCGCCGACGTCACCCATATGTGAGGACTGACTTCCTGCTTGGTCCTGGAGAAAGGATTCTACTCCCCTTATTTTCTCATAACAAAGAAGACAGGGGGATTCAGACCTATCCTAGATCTGAGAGAATTGAACAAATTTCTGTACAAGGAGAAATTCAAAATGCTTTCTCTAGGCATTCTCCTTCCATACCTTCAGAGTCAGGATTGGCTTTGTTCTCTAGATCTCAAGGATGCGTACACACATATACTCATCCACCCATCCCACAGAAAATATCTAAGATTTCTGTTTCAGGGAAAACATTTCCAGTACAGAGTACTTCCCTTCGGTCTAGCCTGTGCTCCAAGAGTGTTCACCAAATGCATGGCAGTTGTTGCCGCATTTCTAAGAGGTCTGGGAATTTTTGTATTCCCATATCTGGACGACTGGCTCATCCGAGCTCCATCTCAGTCAGAGGCCCAGATTTCCCTGGACTGCACAAGGCACCTTCTGCAGTATCTGGGACTGGTGGTAAACCTTCCCAAGTCTCAACTTACCCCTACTCAGTCTCTAGAATTCATAGGGGCCCAGTTGGACACCACCACTGCAAGGGCCTACCTGCCTCAAGTCCGGGGCCAACGTCTGTTGTACTTGGCCTCCCAAGCTCAATCCAGCAGTCACTTGACAGCCAGAGAAATGCTGCGACTTCTGGGCCACATGGCCTCCACGGTACACGTGGTGCCCTACGCTCGTCTTCATATGAGAGCAGCTCAATGGACCTTGGCCACCCAGTGGACTCAAGCATCAGGAGCGCTCTCCGACCAAATACTCACCTCAAAGCGTCTGTTTTGGTCCCTCCAATGGTGGATGTCCACCAAGAATCTGTTGTTGGGGGCCCCCTTCCAACCTTTGTTGCCCCAAGCAACCCTCACAACAGATGCCTCACAAACAGGGTGGGGAGCCCATCTACAATCCCTCTCCACTCAGGGTACTTGGTCTCCGCAGGAGACCACCCTTCACATCAACCTCCTGGAACTGCGAGCAATCTTCTTTGCCCTCAAAGTCTTCCATACCCTCCTTGTCAACCTGACCGTCCTAGTTCAGACAGACAATCAGGTGGCCATGTTCTACGTAAACAAACAAGGAGGGACAGGCTCTCTGTCGCTTTGCAACGAAGCTCTCAGATTATGGGCCTTCGCCAGAGAGCATCAAATTCATCTTCTGGCAGTATATCTTCCAGGGGTTCAAAACTCTCGGGCAGACAGACTCAGTCGAGTTCTGCTTCCACACGAATGGTCCCTACATATGGACCAGATAGGCAGAATCTTTCAGGAATGGGGAACCCCGGACATAGACCTCTTTGCAAGTCCGTGGAATGCCAAACTTCCCCGGTTCTGTTCCAGGACTCCGTGTCAGGGAGCTCAGGCCAACGACGCCTTTCTCCTGCATTGGGGTCAGGAATTCCTATATGCCTTTCCACCCATTCCTTTGATTCCCAAGACTCTGTTCAAACTCCAGAGGGATCACGGATCGATGATCCTCATAGCTCCACGCTGGCCACGCCAAGTGTGGTTCCCTCTACTTCTGCATCTCTCCCAGGGACCCTCCCTGGACCTGGGAGCTGCGCCAGACCTTCTCTCTCAGGAGAAAGGGACTTTGTGGCACCCAAACCCCAAGTCCCTACACCTCAGAGCTTGGTTACTGAAGGCCTAAGCCTTCATGACTTCAATCTTTCTCAACCAGTGAAAGATATCCTTCATGCCTCTAGGAAACCCTCCACGAGGCGTTCCTATGCTTTCAAATGGAAACGTTTTTCCATTTGGTGTGCTCAACAGGGTCTTGACCCTCTAGCACTTCCTTTGAATTCTCTACTAGACTATCTCCTGCATCTTTCTAATGCAGGCCTTAAGACGAATTCAGTAAGAGTCCATTTGAGTGCTATTGCAGCATCCTTAAAACCTATAAATGGACAACCTGTCTCCTCTCATCCGCTTGTTGCAAGATTCATGAGAGGCCTGACTCTAACTAAGCCTCCCATCCGACCTCCTCCGGTAGCATGGGACTTGAACCTAGTTCTAGGTCAGCTTATGAAGCCACCTCTTGAACCGTTGGTTTCTACCTCTTTGAAATTTCTTTCCTGGAAGGTCCTTTTCCTTATTGCAGTCACTTCGGCTCGCCGCATCAGTGAACTACAAGCCTTAGTGGCTCATCCACCTTATACCAGGTTTCATCATGATAAGGTGGTCCTAAGGACGAATCCCCACTTTATGCCCAAAGTGGTCTCGCCTTTTCATCTTAATCAGGAGGTATATCTACCTGTCTTTTTTCCAGCTCCTCATGCATCCAGTGCAGAGAGGAACCTTCATACTTTAGATTGTAAAAGAGCTCTCGCCTTTTACCTCAACAGGACTCAGCCACATCGAAAGTCTTCCCAACTTTTCGTGGCTTTTGATCCTTCTCATTTGGGACTTCCAGTCTCCAAACATACACTTTCCAATTGGATTGCTCAGTGTATTTCCTTTGCTTACCAGAGTAAAAATATTTCTCTGGAAGGCCATGTAACAGCTCACAAAGTGAGGGCCATGGCCACTTCTATGGCTCATCTTCACTCTGTCTCCATAGATCAGATCTGTCGAGCCGCCACATGGGCCTCGGTTCATACCTTCACAGCCCATTACTGCTTGGACAAGGACTCCCGCCGGGATGCCTTGTTTGGTCAGGCTGTCCTCAAACACCTGTTCCATACTTAAACAACTCCTGCCCACCTTCCCAGGATGGATGCCTGAGATCCATACGAAGATGGCGAACCCTTGGAACGGGATCTCCCAGGCATCTTAGCTAGGGAGTCCCCATATGTGAGGACTTATTCCTGCTTGTTCCTGGAGATAGCACAGTTACTTACCTGTAACAGGTGATCTCTGGGAACAGCAGGAATTAGTCCTCACAACCCACCCACCTCCCCTAGGAGTTGTATCTTCTATCTATCTTCCTTTCCTCTCTCTATTGTCTCAGCTATAAACTCGAACTGAGGAGAGCTGGTCAGGAAGGCGGGAAGGCAGCGCGCATGTGCAGTGGGAGACCCCAAAAGCTTCCTTCCTGGGAAGCTGGGGAGCTTTCCCGCGCAGGCTCCGTCGGTTCCGACGTACCCATATGTGAGGACTAATTCCTGCTGTTCCCAGAGATCACCTGTTACAGGTAAGTAACTGTGCTTTATCTGAAGGATATGGTAAAGATTTATGTACCAGCCTGCTCTCCTCAGGAGAGGAATATTTCTATGCAGAGGCCAGGCTAGCTACAGTGTTGTGCAAAAGTCTGGAATCACTTGTGAGTTTTGTGGTGTTCATATTTTCTAACCTTTTTTTTTTTAAATTTTTCGTTAGCCCAGCATATTCATCTTTCTACCACGTTAAAAGGGATACATTTGGCTATTAAGTTGACTTTTTTGCATTCCTTGCTTCCAATTTAAATACTTTACAGACACTGGGAGATAGCTACTGCGATTTTTGTGGATCCTGCGTCAAAACTGGATTGAGATTATCCAATATGCACACGTTATTTCTGACCAATCAGGAGGCTGGTTTCACTAATCAATCACAATACAGATATCTAGCCAACAGTGCAGCTATAAAAACATGCGGAATTTTTTAATTTCATATGCTTTCTGGATCGACCATGAAGATGACTCGGACCCTGACATTGGAGGAGCGTGTTCATGTGTCATTTATGAGCGAGGAAAGATTTTCAAGCCGTCAGATAGCCAGGAAAGTTGGCTGCAGTCAGAGTGCTGTTAAGATTGTACAGAAGAAGAAAGAAATGGGTTCAGTGGTGGACAAGCCTCGTTCAGGTCGTCCACGTGCATCAACATCACGCCAGGACCGCGCACTACGACGCATTTCACTGACTAATCGCAAGTTGACCTCTCCTCAGCTACTTCGAGAGTGGTCAGACAAGAGTGAGGTCAGTGTCAGCTCATCAACAGTTCATCGCTGGTGCCTGCAGTTTGGTCTCCGGGGCTGCAAAGCACGGAATAAGCCACTGATGACTGACATACAAAGGCGCAACTGGCTCGTGTGGGC
The DNA here is from genome assembly GCA_033557465.1 of Ichthyophis bannanicus. Lineage (NCBI taxonomy): Eukaryota > Metazoa > Chordata > Amphibia > Gymnophiona > Ichthyophiidae > Ichthyophis > Ichthyophis bannanicus. The sequence continues at coordinate 53,490,217 of CM066044.1, forward strand.
AAGAAAGCACTCAACCTGGTCGACTGAAATGTGGGAAAAGGTGCTATTCAGCGATGAAAGCACCTTCTGCCTGTTTGGTAACCAGGCCCACACCTTTGTGAGGAGATTTCCTGGAGAGGAATTCAAGCCTGAGTGTCTCAACCTCACTGTGAAGCATCCTTTTAAGGTAATGGTCTGGGGCTGCATGGCTGCCAGTGGCGTTGGACGTCTTCAAATCGTTGATGGAATGGTCAACAGGGACAAGTACATCACCATACTGCAAAAGTACATGGTGCCATCAGCATACCAGCTGTTTCCTGGCCAGTTCCTGTTCCAAGATGACAATGCACCCTGCCATCGCTCCAGACAGGTGATCAGCTGTAAGCAGCAGATCATCATCAAGTCAATGGACTGGCCTGCCCAGTTTCCAGATCTGAATCCATTTGAGAACCTGTGGCACAAGGTGGCCTTGGAAATATCCAAGCGGCATCCGACATCAAAGCGTGAGCTGATTGAGTCACTCATTGCAGCTTGGAACCGCGTTGTCACCAACAATCACCTTGTCAGACTGGTTCATTCATTGCCGACAAGGTGAAGTCAGGTAATCAAGAACAAAGGGTGGCCTATCAAATACTGAGCCATCACTGACACATAAAAATGGCCTTTTTCAAGGCCACATACATTAATTCGAAGGAAACCTGGCATGTGTCCATAATATTTTAAAGCATACTTACAATATATCGTTGGCCAATGATGTACATTACGCGATTTTCACAGAAAATCTATCAACAGGACAACTATGGGGAACACAGAAAATAAGGGCCAAACCAATACTAAAAGTTGGCCCTAATAGCCAAATCTATCACTTATCATGAGATACACAGAAAAAGCCACTGGGAGGAAAAAGAAATTAAGATATAAGGTCACGAAGTTGAAAAAACGCCAAATTTACAAGTGATTCCAGACTTGTTTGTTTGTGGCAGGGCCCTGTTATGTAGAATCAGCTATCACTGGATCTAGGTGAGGAAGCTAATTTTCTGACTTTTCCTAAAAAAACGATAAAAACCTTATTTGCTAAAGCTTTAAGCTCAATTTTGCATGCGCTATTTAGGAAGAAATATGGACATCCAATTCTGGACATAAGCAAATGTCCCAAGTATTTTATAAAAGGCATTCTGAACACAGAGCATAAGACTGTGGGAAAAGCGCATATGATGTGCAGCACGTACAGTAGTAACAACTAGAAAGCATAGCTACTCACCTGTAACAGGTGTTCTCCAGGGACAGCAGGAATCAGTCCTCACTTATGGGTGACGTCAGCACCGACGAAGCCTGCGCGGAGCAATTCCCCAGCTTTCAAAGAAAGCCTTTGGGATTGCTGCCACACATGCATGGTTCTCTTCCTGCCCAAAAGGTGCCATCTTGCTCAGACAGGTCCCATAGCTAGAGCTCTACTAAGCAAATGGCAAGGGAAGGATAAAAATGGCAACTCTTCAGGGGAGGTAGGAGGGTAGTGAGGACTGATTCCTGCTGTCCCTGGAGAACACCTGTTACAGGTGAGTAACTACACTTTCTCCAGGAACAATCAGGAAGTCAGTCCTAACTTATGGGACTCTCCAGCTACAGGCTACCAAATCTGTAATCCAAAAACGCTTCCACGAGGCCATGAGCAGAAGCTGATGCCCGAAGGAGTACAGTCTTCGGGTCCCCAGGGCAAAGCTCTTGGTAGCCACCGAAGAGTCGGAGGGCAGGAGTTGCTTATACCCCGAACAGATTACGAGTACAGCTTGGCCGAAGGCACTGTCCCGGCAGGACTCCCTCTCCAGGCAGTAGTGCGAAGCAAAAGTGTTCACTGAAGACCAGATCGCAGCCCGGCAGATGTCTGTTAGAGGCACTAAGCACAGCGAGGCTACCAAAGCCGCCTTGGCTTGGACACCATGTGCGGTGACAAAGCAATGCAGTCCACCATCCAGATGGAGAGGGTGCACTTGGTGACTGCCTGACCCAGGCGGTTGGGATCGTAGGCAACAGTCGATTGGATTTGTGAGGAATCTGGGTGTGCTGCAGGTAGAAGGTGAGAGCCCTCTTGCTGTCGAGTGTAAGTAAGACCATCAATGCCCAGCCGGCATGTGGTCTCACGAAGGTGGTCAGCAAGACTATCCCCTGATTGAGAGGGAAGTCCGAGACAACCTTCAATAGGAACTTGGGGTGGGTACGGAGGACCACCCCTTAGAACCTGGTGTAAGGAGCCTTAGCCATGAAGACCTGGAGTTCACTAACTTGCCAAGAAGAGGTCAGAGCCACCAAGAAGACTACCTTCTAGGAGAGGTGCCGAAGCGAGCACATTGCCATTGGTTCAAAAGGCAGCTGCGTAAGCTGTACGAGCATGATGTTCAGGTCCCACTCCGCTGGGGGAGGCCAGATGGGAGGCTTGGAAAGTAAGATGCCCCATGAAGCGGAGACCAGGGGCTGCCCGGAGAGGGGTTTACCCTTGATGGAGAGGTGGTTCACCGAGATGGCGCTCAGGTGTACCCTGACAGAGTTGGATTTCGAGAGGTGGAGGAGGTACGGGAGAACATCCTGGAGAGAGCAGGAGAACGGGTCGATCTGGAGCTCGGAGCACCAGATCGAGAAACGCCACCACTTCAAAGCATAGGCTCGCCTCATTGAGCCCTTCCTTAACGCAAGGAGGATCTCCTTGACCTCCCCTGATAAGTACAGCGGGGCTAAGGAGACCCGTTCAGCTGCCTCGCTGTAAGGAACCATGAGGCCAGGTTCGGGTGAAGCACCCATCCCTCCTCTTGCATTAGTAGGCCCGGGGTGCAGCCTAGGAGAGGCTCGGATGACAGCCAGAGCAGAAGCGGGAACGAAGGAGCCACAAGAATCATGGAAGCTCACTCCCACTGGACCTTGGCAGGGTCCTCACAATGAGAGAAGTGGGGGAAAAGGCGTAAAGGAGCCCGGAAGCCCAACTCAGGAGGAACACATCCAAAGCCACCCTGCTTGGATGTGGAACCAGCCCACAGAATTGGGGGAGCTGCGTGTTCACCGGACTGGCGAACAAGTCCATGGATGGAGTCCCCCACTGATGGAATAAAAAGCTGGCCACCTCCGGGTCCAAGTGCCACTCGTGTGGGCGGAGGATTCTGCTGAGTTTGTCCGCGAGGACATTCTCCTGGCCTAGGAGATAGACCGCTCTGAGGGTTATGCCTCGGCAAACGACAAAGGAGCAAAGGAGGACCGCCTCACGGCAGAGGGGGTGAGAACCTGCTCCCTCTTCCTTGTTTATGTAGAACATAGCTACCCTGTTGGTCGGTCTGCATGAGCACCGACTTTCCCCTCAGGTGGTACTCGAAGGCCCTCAGGGCCCAATGAACCACCCGAAGCTCGAGCAGATTGATCTGCTGCTGAGCTTCTCCAGGCAACCGCTGCCCCTGGATGTGTAGATTGCTATAGTGGGATCCCCAACCCAGCAGGGAGGCATCCGTCTTCAGGAAAAGCTCTTGCTGTGGGGCCTGGAAGGGCATTCCTCAAAGAAGGCTTCGGGGATCCTGCCACCAATCCAGGGAGCTGTAAAGATTGTGGGAGATCTGGACAGGGTCCTGGAGGCGACCGGAGGCTTGGCTCCATTGTGCCCTGAGGCACCACTGAGCCGCCCACATGTGCATGTGGGTGTGGGGAACAACGTGAACGGTGGAGGCCATGTGCCCCAGGAGGAGCAACATGGCTCGTGCCAGAATCCGAACCCAGCCTTGGACCTTGGCCGCCAGAGTGCGGAGTCGATCCGCATAATCCCGGGGCAGGAAGGCAGTCGCCCACTCTGTGTCAAGGAGTGCGCCGATGAACTCCAGGGTCTGCACCAGTTCGAGGTGGGACTTGGAATAATTGACCAGGAAGCAGAGGCGTTCAAGGAGGAAGATTGTGCATGATGCCACAAGGCGACCTTCCTCAGCCAATGCCCCCATGATGAGCCAGTCGTCTAGGTAAGGGAAAATGGGTATGCCCTGCCACCGGAGGTAGGCGGCGGCTGCGGAAAGACACTTGAAGACCTGCAGGGCAGACGCGAGCCTGAAGGGGAGCACCCTGGATTGGTAATGCTCTCCCTGTACCCTGAAGCGCAAGTACTGCCTGTGCTGGGGGTGGACCAGAATGTGGGTGAAAGCATCCCTGAGATCCAAGGAGCATAGCCAATCGCCCTGCTGGAAGAAGGGCAGCAGGACACCAAGTGATAGCATTTTGAACTTCTCCCGCACCAGAAACTTGTTTAGGTTCTGAGATCGAGACTGGGGCATAGGCCCCCCCCCCCCCCCCATCTTCTTCAGAACGAGGAAGTATTGGGAGTAGAACCCTTGACCTCAGAGGTGCGGCAGTACCCTTTCGACCACCCGCTGGCCGAGGAGGTTGGTTAGCTCCTGTTGTTGCAAGCCTGGTGCGAGGGAAGCCGAGAAGGCTCCACTGGGGAGAAGGGAGGAGGAAGCCTGTCCAGATGAAGACGGTAACTGTCCCGGACCACTCTGAGGACCCAGGTGTCCGACGTGATTGACGCCCATTGGGGTGTGAAAAGGGATAGGCGTCCCCCCCCCCCCTCCCACAGGCGGAAGCCACGCTGGGGGGCGAGAGGCTATGCCATCGGCGTCAAAACCCTTGTGAGGGTTGAGGTGGCACCGGTGGTTGGGCTTTCGGCCCATTAGGCTTGCGATGGTCGTGCGCAAACCCCGTACACTGAATGCCGATGGGCGGTGCGGGGGTGGGCGGGTAGGGCAGATATCCCCTGTAGGGAAGTCCCTTCCTCTGGAAGAATGGCTTATTCGCTGGCTGTTTCTTCTTCCGTGGGAGAAAAGAGGTCTTATGCGAGAGGCGGGTTTGAATTACGAACTCCATTTCAATTTCGGCAGCCTTATCCTCCATGGGCTTGCCGAAGAGTTGTTCACTGAGGCAGGGGACATCCAAGAGTTTCTCCTGGACCCATTGCTCCAGGTCCGAAGACTGAAGCCATGCCTGGCGCCGTGCCCCAATGCCGGCTGCTGCTACTCAGGTGGAGGATTCAAACCTGTCATACGTGACGCCAGAGAGGTACTTTGAGCAGTCTGCGACCAACCTCAGTAGGGTCTGGAACCTGAGAAGGTGTTCACCTCCAAGACCTGCGGAAAATCTGCTGAGCTCTTTGGTGAGGTCGTGCAGGAAAATGCCCATGTACAGTTGATAGGCCTGAATATGGCATGTTAGCATGGACCCTTGATAGGTCTTGCACCCCAGGGTGTCGAGGGCCATGGACTCCCTGCCCGGTGGGACTGAAGAATGTGACTTTGGGCTCTTTTGCTTCTGCATCACAGATTCCACTACCATGGAGGTGTGCAGGAGCTAGGTCTTACATAAGAACATAAAATATGCCATACTGGGTCAGACCAAGGTCCATCAAGCCCAGTATTCCGTTTCCAACAGTGGCCAATCTAGGTCATATGTACCTAGCAGTTTCCCCAAGGGACACAGGTTCCACAATGCTTGTATTGGTTCAAGCATTGATATCCTGGGTCCCTTCTTAATAATGATTTATGGACCTTTCCTCCAGGAACTTGTCCAAACCTTTTTTAAACCCAGCTACACTAACAGCTTTTACTACATCCTCCGGTAACAAATTCCAGAGTTTGATTACACATTGAGTGAAAAAATATTTTCTTTTATTAGTCTTAAATAGTTTACCCTGTAGCTTCATTGCATGTCCCCTAATCTTTCTATATTCTGATAAGGTAAACAATCGATCTACGTTTACCCGTTCCACTCCGTTCATTAATTTATAGACTTCTATCATAACTCCCCTCAGCCAGGTTAAAGAGCCCTAACCTTTTTAGCCTTTCTTCATAGGAGTATCCTTCCATCCCCTTTACCATTTTGGTGGCTCTTCTCTGAACCTTTTCTAAAATCGCTATATCCTTTTTAAGATACGGCGACCAGAATTGCACACAATATTCAAGATGCGGTCTCACCATGGAACGATATAGAGGCATTATAATATCTTTTGTTTTATTTTCCATTCCTTTCCTTATGATACCTAGCATTCTATTTGCTCTCTTGGCCGCCGCTGCACACTGGGCCGAGGGTTTTAACAAGTTATCCATGATGATGCCTAAATCTTTTTCCTGGGTGGTAGTTCCTAATGTGGAACCTTGCATCGTGTAACCATAGTTTGGGTTGTTCTTCCCTAGGTGCATAACCTTGCACTTGTCCACATTAAATTTCATCTGCCATTTTGATGCCCAGTCTTCCAATTTATCAAGATCCTCTTGCAATTTTCCACAATCTTCTTGGGTTTTAACAACTTTAAATAGTTTTGTGTCATCTGCAAATTTGATAACCTCACTCGTTGTTCCACTTTCCAGGTCATTTATGAATATGTCAAAAAGCAGCGGACCCAGCACAGATCCCTGGGGTACACCACTATTCACCTTTCTCCATTGGGAAAACTGACCATTTAGCCCTACCCTCTGCTTTCTATCTTTTAACCAGTTCCTGATCCACAATAGTACACTGCCTCCTATCCCATGACTCTTTAGTTTTGCCAAAAGGCTCTCATGAGGGACCTTGTCAAAGGCTTTCTGAAAGAACAGATACACTATATCAACCGACTCACCTTTGTCCACCTGATTATTCACTCCTTCAAAAAAACATAACAGATTAGTCTTGTCTAAAGCCATGTTGGCTGTCTCCCATTAGGTCATGACTATCTACATGCTGAGTAATTTTATTCTTTATGATGGTTTCTACCATTTTTCCCGGTACTGAACCCCAGGCCGCGCTGGACCCTATACATGGCATCGAGGCATTTGCTCAGAGTGGGGACTGAGGCAGGCACCTCCCGCATGTGCAGGAGCAGCCGGTACAGAATGGGCGGCACTGGGACCATAAGAGACTCCCAGGGCAGGGACTCGTACTGTAAGATATTGAGTTCTTCTGCCCTCAGTTCTTCCTCAGCCTGCGTGGCCAGCTTGAGGGCCCGCACCATGACTTGCATGAACACCAGAAAGGACGTGTCCTCAGGAGGCGAATGCCTCTGGGAGGTGGGTCGGGATGGGTCCAAGGGAAGGTCCCTGTGAGCACGGGTCTCCGGGGAGGTATCCCCGTCTGACTCCCAGCCCGAGAGGTCCGAAAAGGAGTCAGTCAGGCTGGTCGCCCTGTCCAGAAGCTAAGGCCCGCTTGGAACCGGAGGCCTTGGAAGACCTCGCCCCCAAGTAGCGGGACAGCGAGCAAGACCGGCGCCAAGGACCCTCACAAGGCCCACGGCTCTCAGAGGTTTCCAGGCAGGTTTATGTGTCCCTCTCAGGGGAACCTCATTTTCGAGGCGCAAGCCAGTCATGCTGGGCAGAAGCGCCTGCTGGGCAGCTAAGGCGGCAGAAATGCTGCACTCTCGTGCCAGCATTCAGGACTCCCACACGGACTTGGGTCCCTGTGACACAGATACCGGGGTTACCAGGTCTGGCGTGGAAGAGGAGAGGGGTTCCTCGCTGGGACGACCCTCAGGAGACCGGACACCAACACCGGAGGCCTCCGTGTCTGCACGAGTACCTTTCGAGGCCACTCCTTGCCTGACTCTTGGGAATGCCGGGAAGGACTGAGCAACTGAGCACAGGAACATTCACACTTGTCCGTAGCCCCCGACAGTGACTTTGAGGTCGTCTTCTTCTTGCGCTTCTCCACCTCAGGGGACCCCTGATCGGAGTGCCGCCTTGGAAGTGAAGCCACTGCAGAGGATCCTGCAAGCAGAGGGATGGCCGAGGATGCCTCCAGGGATTCCAGGGCTGCCTTACGGAAAATGTCATCAGACTTCTGCTTACGACTTAGCAGGGCCTTGGTGGACATTTTCTTAGAGAGAGAGCAGAGCTCCGGGTTATGGTCGGTCCCCAGACACCAGAAACAGCAGTCATGAGTGTCTGAGCGACATATTTTTGGAGCATGTGTCACATTTTTTAAAACCAGTAGCCATTGGGGCAAAAAGGGCCCCTGCGATGTCGACGACCCTCGAGGCCAATGGCTGAAAAGGGTGCGAAAAGGCCCGGAAAGAAAAAATGTTCCAAAAAAGACTGGGCTAAGGACGTCCCTTCCCTCGGGGAAAAAGGAGTGAAGGGAAGGATGGAAGAGGACTGGTGCTACTGGAAAAGAAGGCCAGAGGCTGAAAACGAAAACACTTTTTCCAAGGGACAAGGACGTGCATGCGTGGCAGCAATCCCAAAAACTCTCTTTGAAAGCTGGGGAACTGCTCTGTGCGGGCTCCATCAGTGCCGACGTCACCCATAAGTGAGGACTGACTTCCTGCTTGTTCACAAAAGAAGAGCATCACTCGGGGTCTTGAAGGTTTAAGTGATGGCACTCACACATAAAAGTGGGTGATTTTGCAGCTTACATGTGTAAGCACCAGCACCTATGTATGTAAATGCAGATTTTACATATCTGAACATTCTAAGTGAGTCAACTAAGGAGCTAAGCTAAAGAACTCTAAATTTTTGGATTTTAAAGGTTGCATTAAAAACCTCAGCGTTAATAAAACTGCACCCGCAATCATTTTTGCAAGTCTCCGATCCACGCAAGCAATTAGCTGTGATGCCTTTTTTCTAGCAAAAAAAAGGTATTAATACTCAGATGCAGGGCCATCTCAAGTGGGTGGGGCAACCAGAGGGCCTTGCCCCACAATGGCCATGCCCCCTGCAACCAGCCACAGAGTCTATGAAAAGGCAGCATTGTAAATGTTACACCCGTCCAAGTTAGAACACATCACGTCTTGGAAAAAGAGCCCAAGCCGGGCTGCTACAAACACCTACATGCACTGCACGTTCACAACGTTCTTCACCTTGGTCACATATGGAAAATATATGGATAGAGCCTTAGCAACTACGGAGTGCGCGACCACCTATTAGAAGTAGAAACATGAAGACAAAAACTGAACTGGAAACCCCAAGAAGGTGGACTCTGCCTGCAGTACAACACTGAAGAACAGAAACACAAATGCATTTCCTCCAGTACTGTGCAAAGACAAAAGCTATCAGAGACGCTGCACATTCAGATTCCCAAAGCTGGCGTATTCAAATCACTAATCTAACACTAAAATTACTTCTTCTACCTTGTCTGGACAGCTCAGCCTCTGTAGCCCATGTCTCACACATTTTGCCGGGGCTGCGCTATTCCTGCATCACCACATCTTGCTTCTCACTTGGAGAGCACTGTCTGTGTGTACACTTGGCTCTTTCATTAACACCTGGGGAACATGGGTCAGTTTTAGCAGGCAATGAAAACAATGCAGTTGGCTCAGCAGCAGCGAGTACCTCCTGGAAAAAAAGCCCTGGTGCTACAGAGCAGCTGTAATTGCAGATGTCTAGATTTTGTAAAGTACGTGTGAGCTATCACTGCAAAATCAGAATTATATGCAGTTTCCAGGCCCACCTAAATCATGCCCCCTTCAAAATCGTGCATGCAGCAAATCTATGCATGTCACACTTGCAAATATCCCCCTTCAAGTCAAACCCAGCTACCTTTAAAAACGGTTATATGCGTCGCCCCAAAACTTTAACATGAGCCAAATTCAACAAGCCACAGTCCACCCTAAAAGAACTCTCAGATGTGTCGGAGTTATCGTTAGGGTGGACTGTGGCTTGTTGAATTTGGCTCACGGTGAAGGTTTTGGTCCTACGCAATTTTTTTCACTTAGTGGGGTTCAGCTTGAATGGTGATTTCTAGGGTTGATCGCACCCATATTTGGGGATATTTTTTTTGTTTTCCTGCACTTGTAAATTAACCACCAGAAAAAGATGGCCTGAAATAGCGTACTAGTGACAGTAACGAGGAACACCAAAGTACTTTTCCTCTGTAAGTAAAAAATATTGTCCAAGAGGCACCTTGTGATTAACTGATAAGACATTATTGGCTGTTCTGGCTTAGTCTGATTTCATTAGGCAAGCACATTTTTCAATTGTCAGGCCACTGATTTCAAAGAACTAAAGGGCTGAGCACGATTTCTTGACATTTGTGTAGTTTAAAAATATATAGCCTGATTCGTTAAATCTATGCCATACTACTATTGCTGAGAAGATCACAACAGGCAGTTTTTAACTCACTTGCTTGTTTAACCACTGAATGACATGTTAATGCAGTAGTATATGAATATTGTACAAGTGGGTGTCTAGGCCAGTGTTTCTAACCCTGTGCTGGCGGTACACCAAGCTAGCCAGATTTTCAAGATTACCACAACATGCATGAAGCCGCTTTGCATATACGTAGCCCATGTATTCTGAAAGTCCCAGGGACATATTTATGATGCATACAATGTACGATTGTCATATTTGCATTGCTGTAAACCACTTAGAATCATAGATGATCAAATATTTTAAATAAAACTATAGTATTTAAAAAGGCTTCAGACCAATGGTTCCTAATGTGTAGTCTGCAGATCTCGGGAGGTGGGGGGCTGAGAGCATTACAAGAGGTCCCTAGGACACAGAAAAAAAAGAAGCCTTTTCATGTTGCTGTACTCCTTTGTGAGCAAAATACAGAGGCTGTTGTGGAGAGGAGGGCTAAGCAATGGCTGTGGAGATGACAGTAGTAGCTATGGGGAACAGAAGAGCCTGCCTGGGGCAGGGGGAGAGGGAGAACGCGATGAAATAGGAAGGGATATAAAGAGGGCTCGTGGGACAGGCTTGACACTGAGGGGGTCCAGGAAAAGTAGTGGGGTCCCTATACCTCTTGGAGAATTAATAAGGGGTCCACATGATCAAAAAGATTGATCACCTCTACTTTAGACAGATGTACAGAAGAGGGCTTGGAGAGAGTGGGTAAAAAAATTCACATGGGAGAAGGGGGTAAACTAGTTCTGATTTAAATATGAGAATTTATATGGTTGAAAAACGGAGAAAAACTGGATGGATCAACTGGTGCTCTTCTGCTATCATTTAATACATTGCCTTTACAATGGAAGGCCTGTTCTTTCAGAGTTTTAGGTGTTAAGAATAATCTGGATTTTTAGCCCACCTTTCCAAATTCTGCTTAAGGTGTCTTACAGCATTATTAGCCAGTGAAAATTCAAAGTATAATTTGGTCTTGCTTCCCCCTTTTCACCTCTCTTACCTCGCCACCTGCACCGGCAGGCATCCATTTCCCTGACTGCGTGCCATACCATTACCACCTCCCTCCAAAAACAGGGCTATTTTTTGGCACCAGGTGTAATTTTCTAAGCATAGATAACAGCAAGCTCGCAGTGCCCCGTGACAAAACAGGATGGACAGAAAACCAGTAGTCATAGGTATTGTTTGTACATAAGATTTGGGTACAGTAAATCCTTCCCAAAACAGACTGGATTTCAAGTGAGGTAATGGGGCGATAAACTGGGTTACTCAAAGTCTACGCCATGACACCTTGAGTAATGGTTTTGTGTTTCTGGATGAGACTCTTCACTGTATCTATCTCCTCTGATAAATGCTCCGAGCTACTAGCTAGGATATAAGGGGGGGGGGGGGGGGGATGGGAGCAGCAGAACATCTCAAATGTTTATACCCTATACCCACCATAGGTTATAAAAATGCAAGGTTGTACAGTAGAACAGCCTACATTATATAGCTTTTCTGGACTGTTCCTGCCAAGGGATAGAGTAGTGGAAAAACTGGAAAGACATACCTCACTTTCTACAGTCCCTCACTTCCTCCCAGTGGCTTATGCAGCCTGACCTCCCTTTCCCCACTTTATCTTGCGTGCTGAGACTTCGTAAAAAAAACAGTTCCGCTGTCTCTCTTGATAACTCAAAAGTGCATTGAAGCAGAATACATCGGCTGCTCTGCTGAACCTAGAGGATTGATTTCAAATAATGCAAAAAGTCTCTATAAGACTAAAAAAACCACTTAAAGTGGTATCGGAAAGTCTTTCTGCACATTTCTAAACTTTGCTCTTCGTTCTAACAGAAGTTGCTAATTTTTATGTCTTTACTTGGGTCACCAGAAAGTCCAATATTTTATATGAAAACTACCACACAAGTTATACCTAATATGCAACAGACAAAGAGCTCCAGCATTACCAATTCAACCCAGACTAAAATAAGGCAACATGGCATTTGCAGGCACTACTCACAAAGGAAAAAAACGCTTGTGTAATTTTTTAAGACATTTATTTTTGATTGGTTAATTACATTTTATATTAGACTCACGTTTTCCCTTCTGCCTCACTTCTTTCTTTTTCCTAAACTAATAATCATGGCCTCCGGCTGTTAGAGGCACCTTAAGTACTGTGAACTGAAAAAGCAGAAAGAAAAAAAAAGCTTCCAAGGCTGAACCCCATACAAACAGGCAATCATTTCCCTCCCGCCCACTCTCATTGCTGACGTGCCTCAATCATGCAAGCTCCAACAGAGATCAAAATTGGGCTACTGTGAGAACCAAGGAGCCAGTCTAGGCACTTGTTCTTAAACACACACTTGCAGCAACTAGTTATGACCCTGTGGTTGGATCCTATATATTAGTTTTAGCAATATAATAGGAAAGTTAGGGTAGCAAGGGAGACTACCAACAGGTTGGGAGCCTCTGCACTAGGGAATAACCAGCTATGGACATTAACCCAGCAACTTCTACAGTGGGAAGGAAAACAACCGTAGGCCAAGCAGGAGGATCCGTGTGTGTTACAGTTAGGGTGATCCATCGATGTTACATCTCGTGAGACCTCGAACATACATTGTCATGGTCAAACTAAATAAAAAAAAAAGCCTCACGCGATGAGTCAGGATGCTGTGGGACCACACATAAGGTCAGACCACACCAGCAGTACGTCCTCCGAGGGGCTAAACAAAGCAGCAATGTGATGTGCTACAGACGGAAATCACACATAGGAGAAACAGAACAAATAAACAGCAGATAAAAAACATACAGCCTATGCCGAAGTCTGCCCTTATCTGTACCAACTAACATAAGCTTTACACCTGTCCCTGCTTATTGCCTACAAAATGAGAGGATAGTCCGAGGTGTTCTGCGCTGGTGGGCATATATGAAACATACGGACAATACATAAAATAATTGCCACATAAGGGGCTGGTGTTCAGACCAAGGTCCATCAAGCCCAGTATCCTATATATCCACAAACAGTGGACCACACATCTAGGTACATAAAGTGCCTATGGCAGGTTTCTTATAAAAGGCACAGGAGGGGGGAGGTTCCACAGGTTCGGTTTTATTGGGGGGGTCAAGCAGTGAGTATCGCTAGGTCCCTTGGTGTAATAATGGTTATGAACCGCATTATCATATCAGGAACTTGATCCAAAAGACGGCTTTTATAAGAGGACCAAGGCTACACTAACAGCTTTAACTGTGGAGCATCATGCCTAGTAGCGCAATTAGGTCTATCAAATAGGTGTAGCCCTGAAGCTTCATTGCATGTCCCCTAGTCTTTCTATAGAAGATCCTGAATGACGGAAACAATTGGTATCTACCGTATTATCACATTCCACTCCAATTCATTAATTTATAGGAACCGCGTCGTATCATATCTCCCTCAGGTCGTCTTTTTTCCAGGTTGTAAGAGCCGTAACCGTTTAGCCGCTCTGGGGAGAAAACCTCATCTTCATAAAGGGTAGCGCTGACCAACTCCGCCTGGGTGTATGTCCATTTTGTTTGGCGCTTACAAGGGGCGTGCTAATAACACATTATTCTAAGGTGAATGTGTGCTATATCCTTTGTTAAGTATGACAGCAACTGACGAGAATTTGTCATGTGCACACAATATTCAACGTGCCGATTGCACATGAGACAACGCTACAGAGGCATTATATATGATCCTGTGCTTAATATTTTCTATTCCTATTCCTTAAGATGCCTAGCATTACCTACAGTTAGCTCTCTCGCATGGCTGTCCGGCTGCCGAACCTGGGTGAAGAGTTTTAAGCAAGATGTATCCAGTGATGATTCCTAAATCTTTTTAACTGAGTGGTGGTTCCTAATGTGGAACATTGCATCGTGTAACTATTGTGTGTGGTGTGTTCTTTCCTAGGTGCATAACTTTGCACTCGTCAACATTAAATTCACTGTGCCAGGTGGATGATCAGACTTCCAATGATCAATATCCTCTTGCAACTTTCCACAATCCTCAGGGGTTTGAACAAACTTTAAATGTTTTTTGTTCATCTGCAAATTTGATAACCTCATTAATTATTCCCTTTTTAAAAGGTCATTTACGAATATGTCAAAAACCAGCTGACCCAGAACAGATCCCTGGAAATACTCCACTAGTGGGGGACCATTCTCCATTGGGAAACTTGCCCATTTAGCCATACCCTCTGCTTGATCCAGAATAGTACACTGTTTCGATCCCATGAATTTTTTAGTTTTGACAAAATTCTCTGATGAGGGACATTGTCAAACGCTTTCTCAAAGTCCAGATACAGATATCAACCGACATCAACCTTTGTCTACCTGTTGATCCACACCGTCAAAAAAAAAACATAACAGGATTAGCAAGACAAGATCTTCCTTGTCTAAACCCATGTTGGCTGTCTCCCATTAAGAATGACCTGTTCAGGAATTTGTTCTTTATTGATGGTTTTTTACCATTTTTCCCGATACTGATGTCAGGGCCCGTCGGTAGTTTCCCGGACCACTACCGTAAACCTTTTTAAAAATTGGCGTTCATATTGGCCCATCCTACAATCTTAAGGTATTACAGCTGTGTTTTAGTTGGTAGTTCACAGATTACTAATAGCAGGTCTGCAATCTCATATTTTCGTTCTTTAAACACCTTTGGATGCATACCAATCCAGTCCAGGTGATTTGCTCCTCTTCAGTTTATCAAATAGTTGAATACATCTTCCCGGTGTATCACTCTTTCTTTTGAATTCTTACACAGCAACTCCTCGTAAATCCATTTCAGTCATGGGTAACATTCCTACATCTTCCTCAGTAAAAACCGAAGCATTTCAGTCAGTCTCTCTGCTATGG
>CM066044.1:53505643-53725992 GCA_033557465.1 Ichthyophis bannanicus
TAAAGGCTCAAGACTCATCTATTTGTAACGCCTATGACCTCCCTCCTCCTTGCCTCTCCCCTGTCCCCACCCCCCCCTCGTTGATACTTTCCTTTCCCCTTCCTCCAGTATCCCCACTTCTCTTTTCTGCTTTCACTCTCTCCTTTCCTGTCTATTATAATTGGCGTTCTTTTCTTTTCTCTGCAGTCTCATATTTTGTTTGTTAAACTGCTCTGTTGCCTATTGGTTTTGAGCGGTATATTAAATCATTAATAAAGATACAAGAAAGATAGCTCATTGGGAAAGAGTCTCTTGGTGACTGGGCACCCGGACTTGTCGGGGTTAAAGGAAATGAAATGTTGAGGGCCTTTGTGGGTTATGCTGGTCCTCTTGATGTAGGTACACAGTGCTTTCACACGGTCCAGGGTGTGTAGGCAGTGCTCTTCTGAGGTGGCATGCAGCTCCAGGTAGAAGGTAGAGAGCTCTATGGATTGGTTGATGTGGAACGGTGACACCACCTTGGGCAGGTATTTGGGATGTGTTCACAATGTGGCATGGTCCAGATAAAGGACAGTGTATGACAGGTGTGCTACTAAGCAAACACAACAAAGAGCAGCGCTCTTGCAAAGACAGCGGATACACAAGAAGCAAGAGACGATTCGTCAAGGATGATAAGTATTGTTGACATTTTAAGTATTAAGTAATCGTTTTCATTTTTAGTGCCTTTTTTAGGGTGGACCATCATGCTATTTATAATTATATAGTGCTCTGTCTTGTCTATTCAGGGTCATTTTCACGCATTTTTAACATTCTCCCGTGGTATTGTGAGCACAAGATTATGTCACCTATTGTTCACTTTGCTTGCATTTGTTCCCCTTTCACATTGGGTTCACGGATGATTCGCATTTCCTCTTATTTACTTGTATTGCTCCCTCGTTCTGATTGTCCTATATTTGGTCATCAAAGAATTTTTTACCAAAAAGTTTTTTACCAAGATTTTATTTACAATTGATTTTCTCTTTCCCTCCCCTGTTGTTTAGTTGCTTTCTGGGAGCCCGAATCACTGCTCCAGTATGTTTACTAATATCAGTTTTTTATGAGGTTTTGATGTTCCAGTGTTCTGTTCTTCAATATACAGCTTTTACTGTTGAGTAATACTACTAACTTAGATGTTCCTGAATTTATGGATCCTTATCTTTCCCTTGTCTGTCTAAAACACACATTGGCTTTTAACATATGGTATGTTTCATGACCTTTCTATTTTATGCATGTTTGTAACACACCTTTTATAGATTAATCTAATGGTTGCATTATTTGTGTTGCATTATGCTATGATTGATCTTGTGTTCCCTTTACAATATTTTTCATTCATTTTTGTTACTGCTGGTTCTTATGTCATGTCTTTGGTCCTGTGCCTGTGTATATTTATCACTCTTTAGCAAGTCATTTGTTTTTTTTGATGCTTTTTATTGTTACATGCTATTTGTGTTTTTTTAATTCCCTGTCTGGGGCTTTTTGTGTATTTAATTAATTATTGTATTTTAATTTATTTATTGGTTATATGTTTATAGCTGTGTACCCCCTGAGGAAGGCGGCAACGCCGAAACGCGTCGGGGTTGGTTCAATAAACAATACTTATCATCCTTGACGAATTGTCTCTTGCTTCAGGTGTGCTACTAAGGCCTGCAGCTCGCTGATAAGTCTGGCCGAGGTAATGGCGACCAGGAATAGGGTTTTCCACGTGAGATACTTGAAGGGTGCATCCCTGAGTGGTTCGAAGGGGTCCTTTGTGAGTTACTGAAGGACAAGCGACAGATCCCATGGAGGTACCAGTTTTCGCACAGTAGGCCTCAGGTTGGTGAGGCCTTTCATGAATCTTGTGACGAGTGGATACATGGAGATGGGGAGATTTTCTATACGTTCATGGAAGGTGGCAATTGCGGAAAGGTGGACCTTGATGGAGGAGGTCTGAAGCCCTGTTTGGGTGAGGGTGGTGAGGTATTGGAGGATCTGTGGGAGGGGGGAAAATAGAAGGTCCAGCCCTGAAGTTGTGCACCAGATGTCAAACCGTTTCCACTTCAGTAAGTAGGACCGCTGGGTGGAGTCCCTCCGAGCTGCAAGGATGAACCACTGAATCTCCACTGTGAGGCTCAGGGAAGAATCTCGATCTCTCAATCTCCAGGCAGGCTGAGCGAGTGCAGCCAGGTTGGGGTGGGGATCCTCCCCTCATCCTGGGTGATGAGGTCTGGTTGCAAGGGCAGCCAGTTCGGTGGCTAGGTGGCAGAAATAGGGGACCACATCCGCTTGATCAGTGGGGGATGATGCAGATGACTGTGGCTTGGTCACTGATGGTCTTCTGTATCACTCTGGAGATGAGCGGTGTTGGTGGATAGGCCTACAGGAGCCTGTGGTTCCCCCAGTGCAGGTTGAACACATCCACTGCTGTCCTGCGCTCCGATGGGTGCCTGGAGCAGAATTGCGAGCATTTGGTATCGGTGGGGTGAGCAAAAATGGTCTATCTCTGGCTGGCCCCAGCTTTGGAATAGGGTCTCTGTGACCTATGTGTTGAGCGACCATTCATTTGGTTGCAGTTGGTGGCTGAACTTGTCCGCCAGCTGGTTGTTCTCACCAGGCAGAAAGCTGTCAAAAAGTGGCAGTTCTTGCTGAGAGTCAGGTCCCATGTCCTGAGGGCCTCCTTGCACAGGGATATGGACCCCATGTCCCCTTGTTTCTTGATGTAGAAAATGGCGACTTGGTTGTCAGTTTGAATTAGTATCACTTTGTCGAGGATCCATTCTGAGAAGGCTTGGAGGGCGTATCTGATTGCCGCAGTTCCAGAACGTTGATATGCAAGCATGATTATAGGATAAGGTGGTATACAAATCTGTCTAAATAAATAAATAAATCTCTCCAACTCTATCCAGGTTCCTAGGGTGCAGAGGTGGAGGATATGGGCTCCCCAACCAAGCTTGGAGGCATCTGTGGAAGGTTGTGCTGGGGGGGGGGGGGCTTGAAAGAGTTTGCCCTGGGTATGGTGCTCCTTGTGCCGCCACTAGTCGATAAAGTCTCACATCCTCTGGTCTATGCTGATCCTTTTGGACATGGGTTGATACCTCTGGTTCCAGTGTTGCCTTAGGTGCCATTGTAAGCCCTGCATGTGTAACCTGGCAAGGGGGAGGGGGGGACTGGGTTGTTGCTGCCATGTGGCCCAGTAGCCATAGCAGTGTCTGGGCAGAGACATCACTGGAGCTGAGACTTCTTGGAGTTGACTAGGAATCCCAGAATGGACAGCAGGGAGACTGTGTTCTATATATGGCAGGGTAAAACACAGATTCCAGATTTTCTGAGATGAGTAGCTGCCACTGCTATGCATTTCGTGAAGACCCTTGGTGCCGGTGAGAGGCCAAAGGGGAGCACCTTGTACTGGTAATGCTGAGCTTGGAGGCAGAAGTGCAGGAACTTTCTGTGTGTTGGGTGGATGGGGATGTGAGCCTAGACATCCTGGAGGTCCAGTGAGGCTAGCCAGTCATGGGGCTGCAGTAGTGGCATAATGGATCCCAGGGAGTACATCCAGAAGTGCTCCTTGTGGATGAATTTGTTGAGGCCTCTCAGGTCGAAGATGGGACACAGGTCCCCCAATTTCTTGGGAATGAGAAAGTATCTGGAGTAGAATCCATGACCTATTTGTGTTTGGGGCACTGGTTTGAAAGCTCCCAGCAGCTAGAAGGGACTGGATCTCCTCCGACATGGTGGTCCGGTGTGTGGCTGGTAGGTTGGGTGCACTGATGCACTGAATCCAGTAACCCATCAACTATCTACAGGATCCACTTGTCAGTGGGTGGTGCTTTACCAGGCCTTCTTGAATAGGAATAGATGGCCCCCCACTGGCGGAGTCCAGTTGGTTGTGGGTGGTCAAAAGGAGGGGATGCTCTTCCCTGATGGAATTGTTGACTGTTTCTGCTGCTGGCAGTCCTTCTGGCGAGGCTTTTGGTGGTAAGACTGATATTTTTGGTGCTTGGGCCATTGGGGTTGCCACTTGCTGTAGGGTTGGTAGTGCTTAGAGGAAGAGTAGGACTTGCGCTGATAGGATCCTTAGGACTTACAAATGGTGGAGCTGCACTTGAGTCCATTGCAGGCCAGTGTCTGGAGGGTGGCACAGTGGTCCTTCAGGTTATTCACTGTCTCCTTTGCTCGTGCAGGGGGCATCTGCCAGGCATTCATGAGTGTCCTCGTGCAGACGGGATGCTTGGAGCCAGGTCATGTACCTGGAGGTGATGGCCATGGCTGCTATCTGAGTCGCAGAGTTGAAGGAGTCGAAAACTGAGTGGATGAGATGTTTCCTGTACTCACCCAGGGACCCCCAGGAGAGGCTGGATGGTGGTCTTGACTTCACAGCCTAGGACTTTGACTGCACCCTTGAAGTTGTCCAGTATCGTGTCCAGATATAGGACTTGCTGGAATTGATGGGATGCGATCTTGGAGCATCACATCGCCGCTTGGTAGGTCTTCTTTTCCATGTTGTCCAGGAGCTTGTGGTCCTTCCCAGGAGGTGCATTAGTATGCATGCAGGAGCTCTTTGATTGCCTTAATGTGGATTTCACCATGATGGATTGGTGGAGCAGCTGTGGCTTGTACCTGGTACTTTGCCTTGAGCCTGTGGGATGTGGCTGAGCCAGATGCTGGTGTCTGCACTCATGTGAGGTTGTCCAGGAGGAGTCGGTGAATATGGATGGAGACCACTTACTGGGGTGCATTGAGGTACTTAAGCAGGCCCAATACTTCATTCCTGTGGTCTGATATGTCCATGGGGGACAACGCTAGGCAAGCGGATAACTTCTTGAGGAACTTGGGGTATGTCAGGTCTTCTGGTGGTGATGGTGGAAGTGGTGGTGGCATAGGCAATGGCTGAGTGAGGGCTTTCACTCCTTTGGATGACTGACATGAGCTGCTTGTGGATGACAGTCCAGCCACCTCTTCCCCTCTGCTGCTCGTGGAGAAGCCCATTGGCATTGGTGACTGTGGGGGTGGCTGCAGGGGTATGGTAAGGGCAGCATTGGCGGTGTCGAGCAAGAATGTGACTGCAGAGTTTGCCATCCATTGTGCTGTGCCAGTAGTTGAGAGTGAAGGACCAGTAGGTCTGCATGATTGTCCTGCTGCGGTGTGAGTTGGACTGCTCTTTCCTTATTGCTTTATCAATGCCAGTGGGGGAGGGGGAGGGGGTGCTATGCCTGCATCTGTGATGTTTTTCACAGCTGCTGGAGTGGCTGTCAGTGCTGCAGCTGCTCTCCCACCGCTGGCGTGGTCTTTTCAGATGGGAAATTCCCTCAGTGCTGACATCAGTGCGTTGAAGAGGGTTTCCCCTGTCGGCACGACAATGTAGTGAGTCATCTGGGTGCTGACCAATCATGCCAGCAGTGGGTGGGACTTCTGATTGTGCTGGTTTCTATGTGCTGAAGGGGTGCCTGAGGGAGGACATCTTGGCCGCCATGAGGGCCTGGATCGGCTGGGGATCAGCGGGCCTGGAAGCAGATGAAGCTGGTAGAGTGGGGTTTCTCATGCCACACTGGGGATGGAGGCTTTGGGGGGGCACATCCCGGGTAGCAGAAGGCCCTGATGAGGGAGTTATAATGGCGGCCATGTTGTCGGCGGCCATGATGCTCCGAGTACTCTGCATTTGTCTGCTGGATGCTTCTGTCTCTTCTTGTGCTCATCTCATTGATTAAAGGAGGAGGCAGATCAATCTTGGAGCTTTTCAAATGACCTCAGGTAGTCTTGGAGCATATGGTTGCAGGAGAAATGGGCCCGGAGAGACATGCGAACACAGTGGGGGCAGTCCTCCACGTGCTGAGCTGCTCCTAGGCAGCGAACACAATGGTCATGAGTATCTGTGAAATTCACCTTATGGGCTAATTTTGGGCATTTTTTGAATCCAGGTTTGTTAAATTTTTCTTTCTTGTCCTTTTCCATGCTGGACTCTTTGTAGTAAGTTCAGGAGAGCTGGTGTTCCGTCCTGCTGGCTGGGTGGAAGAGGTAAAACTGAGCAAGATAGGGGCGGGCCCAGGGGTAGGGGCACTCTGTCCATGGTGCCATTAGATGATATCACCAGGTGTGGCTGACTCATCCTGCTTGTCCAAGGAGAACTGGATACTTGCTAGGCAGCTCAGATTGAACCTCTGTGAGGAGGCAGACAGGGATCACAATCTGGCTGGGTGATTTTGAACCTATCTTTTGTGTGAAAATACAGCTTGGGAGTGATCATTAATTCAGTATTGTCTATGCAGGATCAAGTCTACCCTGTTGTGAACATAGGGCAGTTCAGGTGAATGCCCCAGTATATAATGCAGACTTATCACATTCACAGTGTTGTAATGCCATCTGTATTGTTCTGCCTAAGAAGATCTTAAGTAAACTCCCTTTGATAATAGAGAGCATAGTAGCTAAGACCATCATAGGGGGAAGTAGCAGGACAGGGTCACTTTCTTGCTCGTCTTCCTTTGTTGATAGCTGCTTAGCTCTAGGGTGTTTTTCAAGACATTCGTGATAACCTTTGGAATTTGGAAGGGGTTTGCACCACTTTTATTATGCTTGTCATCTTGAGCTCTATTGTCCCTTTCGAGCTCTGCTTTTGAGCCAAGATTTACATTACAGGTTCCATCAGTTCATGAGGTGAAATTCTGCATTTGTGGCGTTCCCTTCCACTTGAACTGAAAGCTGAGTTAAATTATATCTCATTCTGAAAGAAGCTGAATTCTTGTTTGCTTAATTAGATGTCACTGAATTTTAATTTTAATGAGACTTTGTTTATATGGTTGGTTGTGGATACCTGGAAGTAGCTAACTTTAGCAGGTCGAGGACTGGTTTAATTTCCTATAAAATAATAATTTGGATAAGGTGGGTAGGAGATGGGGGGGGGGCAGATTTTTAGAACTTTTTTGTAATTAGATATATCTTTTTTTTTTAAATTATGCTGGAATCTATCTTGGACTGAAATGTTTCTTTGTAAAAACAGAATATAAGTGCCAAATTAATTGTCTTGCTTATCCACTGTTGGTGAATAGTATAATGTAAACATCTAGTTAGCCACAGGAGGCCTGGAGAAAGCAGCAATCTCTGCAGAAGAATAATACAGAGATGATGTACAGACCATTTATAGGACTAGACAGATGAAGACAGGATCTATGTGGTCTCTACAAGTCATATATGTCATCAATATAGTAGAGACCCAGGAAGGAGTTGATAACATGAGGAGGGATCTAGCTAAGCTTGAAGAATGGTCTAGAATTTGGCAGCTGAAATTTAATGCTAAAAAATGCAGAGTCATGCATTTGGGCTGCAAAATCCAAAGGAGCAGTACAGTGTAGGGGGTGAGGTACTTCTGTTCACAAAAGAAGAGCGGGACCTGGGCGTAATTGTGTCTGATGATCTTAAAGTGGCTAAACAGGTAGAAAAGGCGACTGTGAAAGCCAGAAGGATGCTTGGATGTATAGGGAGAGGAATGCCCAGCAGAAAAGAGGAGGTGATAATGCCTCTATATAAGTCTCTGGTGCAACCTAATTTGGAGTATTGTGTGCAATTCTAGAGACCGCACCTTCAAAAGGATATAAACAGAATGGAGTCAGTAGAGAGGGTGGCTACTAAAATGGTTAGTGATCTTCATTATGAAGCATATGAGGACAGACTTAAAGATCTTAATATGTATACTTTAGAGGAAAGGTGGGATATGGGCGATATGATAGAAATATTTAAATACCTCCGTGGCATAAATGCACAGGAGGTCTCTTCCAACTGAAGACAAGCTCTGCTACGAGGGGACATAGCACAAGAGTGAAAGGGGATAGACAGGAGTAATATGCGGAAATATTTCTTTACAGAAAGAGTGTAGATGTGTGGAATAGTCTCCCAGTGGAGGTGGTAGAGATATGGACAGTACAGTATCTAAATTCAAAAAAGCATGTGACAAACACAGAGGATCTCTAAAGGTAAAAAGAGGACTACTGTAGTTGATATGGAAGGGCAGACTAAATAGGTCATGTGGTCTTTTTCTGCCGTCCTGTTTATATGTTTCTGTCATCATTTGTGCTATTCTTATATTGAATCAATGGAAGGTACTGCAGTTTGCAAATTTCATAAACAGTGCAAGGAAAACATATATTTCTTGAAGTATAATTTCCACATTGTTGTGGATTTCTCGCCTCTCCTCCCTGCTACTTTAAAGATTGCTAGTTGAGAATGTTCAGGAGCCGTGACAATATTATTAGAGCATAAGGTATGCCAGGTTGGTCAGACCAACGGTCCATCAAGCATGGTATCCTGACTCTCATAGTGGCCAATTCTGGTCATTAGGAAGTTCCTTGAAGATCTTGGCAGTTTCTTCACAGGACTGAGCAAATGCTTTCTTAGAAGAGAAGTCCATAAGTAGTTATTAGTATATCCATACATATAAACTGCTCTGATGCGCAAGTAAAGGGCGGTATATCAAGTGCCGTAAACCATAAACCATACTATTTAAGTAGACTTCAGAATTTGTCCAAACCCCTTGTAAACCCATCTATATTAGATGCCCTGCCATATCCTCTGACAACCAATTCTGCTGCCTGATTTGTTGAGAGGAAAACAAATTACTTTCTTCAGTTTATTTTAAATCTGCTACCTGTTTGCTTCATGGACTGTTCCCTAGTCCTTGTACAAAGTGAAACATAAATAATTATTTCCTATTTGCCTGTTTCATCCCCTCATGATTTTGTTAAACCTCTGCTATCGCCTCTCAGTTCTTTCTTCTCCAGGAGCGTTAATCTATTGAGCCCTTTTTCATAAACAAGCTGTTCATTTCCTTTACCATATTTGCTGCCCTTCTCTGTATTTTTTTGAGTTCCTCTTTATTTTTTGAAATGGGGCAACCAGAATAGCATGCAACATTCAAGAACCATGCATCTTTACAGAGGTGTTATGATATTCTTTGCTTCATTGTCCATTCTTTTCAGAATAATTCCTAATATTTTTTTGCTTATTTCACCACTGTTGTCCCACTCAGCTGAAGATTTTGATGTATTGTCCACAATGACTCTAGTGGTTTCCTAGATCATAGTGTGTGATATTCAACAAGCAAGGTCTGCTGAAAAAATATGACAGGAAATAAGTGTCTGTTTGCTTATAGGCTTACCTACCTAGAGAATGGTGACAAAAGTCAAGGCTTTAAAATACATGCAGTGGACTGCACAAATAAAGCCCAGGTGTGCCAATACTCTTGATAAATCAGGTGAAATTTGTATTCTGATCCGTTTGAATTTTTATTATTCAGTGCAATCTTTTTCTTCTCTACTTTCTTTATTCTCAGTTTACATCCTGTGTATTATTGCATGACGACTGCTGAATCAATAACAACTTTCTTTCTAATTTATCGCTCTTTTAAGCATGTGCTTTTAATAAACTTCTCTCAGGAGTGTGCTTGTGGCTCTCAAGGGAGCTCCCTCTCTCACTTCATCTTTTCTTCATATTCAGAAACAATTTCTTTTAAATTGTGCAAACTGAAGTCTGAGGCCCAAGAATCAACAAAAAAGCACTGCACTGGCTTATTATTTGAATGTAAATTACTTTTCATAAAGACAGTGGGTTGGTGGTAAACACACATAGAATTGCCTCGTTATTAAGAATTATGGCAATTTCTACTAGCCCTGAAGGTCGTATCTTCAGCGTACACACGAGGAGTTGAATTAATGGCTATTGCTGATATTAGTCATCCTATTGTACATTTGCAAGTCCTGTTTTTAAATAAGGATATTATTAAATCTGGCTATTGTCCCCTCTGGAATTCACTGGCATTCTTTAGTTTAGAAGCAAACCTTCTTCATGGGAAAGAGTGCACTGGAACAACAGGTCACAATAAGGTTAATACAGGGCCATTAGAACTAGGGCCAGCCCCAGAGTTGGTTGAGTCTATTTTTTAACTTTGAAGGCCCTGTTCTTTGCTGCTCTGAAGAAACTGTTGCCCTAGGCAACCACCTAGTTTGCCTAATGGTACGGCAGGCCCTGGCTTAAAGCTCAGCACAGGGTTTCCCAATGCAAACAAGTCTAGCACAGAGGTTTTTCTCTCTGATGCTGTAAGTAAAAGCATGCAAATGAGTTGTGCACTAAATAAGGAGAGCAAGCCAGACATGTGCACATGGGTACAGTACATAAGAACATAAGACATGCCATACTGGATTAGACCAAGGGTCCAGCAAGCCCAGTATCCTGTTTCCAATAGTGGCCAATCGAAGTCACAAGTTTCTGTCAGGTTCCCAAAAGGTATCTAGATTCCCTGCTGCTTGTCCAGTGGGTAAGCCATGGATTTCCTCAGTCCTCTTTAATAGTGGTTTATGGACGTTTCCTTCAGCTACACTAACAGCTTGTATTACATCCTCTGGTAACGAATTCCAGAGTTTGATTACGCGTTGAGTGAAAAAATATTTTCTCCAATTAGTTTTAAATGTGCCACAATGTAGCTTCATTGCGTGTCCCCTAGTCTTTCTACTTTTTGAAGGAGTAAACAACCGATTTACATCTACCCATTCTACTCCATTATTTTATAGACCTCTATTGTATCTCCCTTCAGCCGTCTCTTTTCCAAGCTGAAACACCCTTTGGCTTTTCTCTGTACCTTTTTTAATTATGCTATATCCTTTTTAAGATATGGTGACCAGAATCACACACAATATTCAAGATGCGGCTACACCATGGAACGATACAGAAGCATTATAATATCCTATGTTTTATTCTCCATTCCTTTCTTTATGATTCCCAGCATTCTATTTGCTTTCTTGGCTGCTGCTGCACACTGGGTAGATAGAGGGTTTCAATGTATTATCCACTATGAAGCCTAAATCTTTTTCCTGTATCATATCTTCCCTGTCACTCCTCTCCTCTTCTCTTCTCATACGTCTTCTGGCACATGCTACAAATCATTTCGGTCTTTATCTTTATTCAATTTTTGATAAACTGCTTTGGCCGAAGCATAAAAGCAGTGAACAATACAAAGGACTGCAGAAAATTGAGAAAGAAAGGAATGCCATTGTCATATAGGAAAGCAAAGAGTGAGAAGAAGAGCTAGATACCAAAGGAGGAGGGGGAGAGGGAAGGGCAGAGAGAGGTAGGGGAACAGAAGGAGGGAGGGGAGAGAGATTTATTTATTTATTTAACTGGTTTTATATACCGTTTTTCTGCATGGCAAAACGGTTTACATTGAACAAGTAGTAACATTTACATGGAACAGTTAGAACTATGGACAAATAACTGGTATAAATATTACATTGAACAAGTAGTAATGTTTGTATGGAACAGTTGGAACAATGTACAGATAACTGGTATAAATATTACATTGTTACAATGAACAAAATAACAAAATGATTATTTACATATGGCATTTACATAGCGGCTGTGCGATGAGGCATTGTGTTCACCTGCTTATGGGGGGTGAGTGGTGAGAGTGGAGGAGGGGTGGGGTATGATCTTTTGGGTGGTTTGTGGCGGTAGATGAGTTGAAGTATTCTTCGAAAAGAAAGGTCTTAAGATGTTTTTTGAATAGGTTGTGGGATTGGAGGGCCCGTAAGGTGGGGGGTAGTTTGTTCCAGTTGGTGGGGGCATTGGTGGGGAAGAATAAAAGAGTTGGGTTAATTAAGGAGGAGGATTGGTGAGATTAAATGCTAAACTGAAAAGGTGAGTTTTTAATGCGGCCTTGAACTTAGTGAAGGAGGATTTAGAACAAAGGGTATGTGGGAGGGACTTCCAGAGGGAGGGGCCCAGGAAAAAGAAGGCCGAGTGTCGTGTACATTCGAGGTGGGCCTTGGAAAGAGAAGGAAGGGCTAGATGGTAAGTATGGACTGAGTGCAGAAGACGAGGAGGAGTGTGGAAGTGAAGGAGATCAGCAAGATATCACAGGATTTTATTTATTTATTTATTTATTTATACATCCGCTTCTATAACCCGCCACTTTCCAGCGATCAGTGGCGGGTTACAAGTATGGAGGTATGGATAGTTTACAAGGATGGAGGTATGGATAGTTCTGTGAACAAATGTAAATATTTAGTAATGGATCTGAAAGCAGACGAGAAGCCAATGGAGACAGAGAAGGAGTAGGGAAACATGGTCAAAGTGGGAGGAGAATGTTAAGATGTGTGCAACTGTGTTTGAAGTAGTTGGAGCCTATGAAGGTGGTATTGCGGAAGGCCTGCTAAGGTAATGTTGCCATAGTCATTTCTTCTGATGACAAGGGAGAAGAAAAGTGTAGTCAAGGCAGTAGGGGAGAGGAATGGACGCACTGCACGAATCTGACGGAGGTGGTAGAAGGACTGACAGAAAATGGATGAGATGTGCTCCATGAATGAAAGAGAAGAATCAATGATCACCCCGAGATATCTGAAAGAAGAAACCCAGGGGTATAGGAGTGGACGAGAGGGTAGGAGTCAGAGAGGGGCAAGTGACACCAAAGGTGATCCAGATGGCAGAGAATTTAGAAGAATTTAACTGAAGAAAGTTCGAGGGCATCCAGGTGTGATTGTGGTCCAGACACGAATTGAGGAGGGCAATGTCAGAAACTGAAGAGGATATGTGATGGAGGAGAATGATATCATCTGTGTAATAATATGCAGAGATACCTGATTGTTTGTTTTATTTATTTATTTTATTTATTAGCTTTTATATACCGCACTATTTGGTATCAGAGCAGTTTACAAGAAACGTTACATTCAAGCAACTTTACATAGAACAGGCATAAAACAAGCATAACAAAACAGGTAACTTTACATTAACAGGCATGAGCTGCAACTATACATTAACAGGTATGAACAGCAACTTGGTTAATAGAGGAAGGGAACTGTTAACATACCAAAGCGTCAATGAAAGGGAAAGGGTGAGAGGGAGAGAAGGGGAAGGGACAGAGGTGGGATCTGGGCAGGGGGAGAAGAGTGAGGGGAGCCAGAAAAATATTGAAAAGAAGGGGGGACAAGACGGAGCCCTGAGGAACACCACAGGACAAAGGCATAGAGGGGGAGGCAGCAGAAGAGGACTGAGTGGAAAATGAGCGGGCAGTGAAGAAAGACTTGAACTATCTCCAAGAAGTACCGGAAATACCGTGATCTGAGAGACGCATGAGAAGAGTGCAGTAATCAACCAGGTCAAAAGAATAACAAGAGTAAAGTCCCCGTGATCATGGGCAGTGTGAAGCTTGTTCAAGAGAGAGGAAAATAGTGCTGTGACCTTCCCTAAAACCAGATCGACGTGGATGAAGAGCATTGGTGAAGGAGAGGTGAGAGGACAATTAGACAAAGACAAATCTCTCAAGAAGCTTGGAAAGGAAGGGCAGATTGGAGACTGGGCGCCAGTTTGCAAGAACAGAGGGATCAAGGGAAGGCTTTTTGAGGATAGGGCAAACCAGAGCATGCTTCCAAGGGGAGGGAAAATGACCAGTGGAATTGAGCATCGAAAGAATGGGAGGAAGAAGAGTGAGGGAAGGCTCAGATAACAATTTAGAAGGAATTGGATCAAGGGGACATGTTGTCTTCTGAGAGGAGGAGATAGTTTTTGTCAGTTCGGAAGAGGTAATCAGACAGAAGGATGACAAGGAGTGAGAAAAAAGTGAGGCTGGAGACTGTGATGGAAGAGGTGACAAGGGGTTAGATGAGAGGAGGGGATGGACAGGAGGGGAACACTGAGCGAAGGGACAAGACTTTGTTGGAGAAAAAAATCAGTGAGGCTGGTAGGAGCTAGGAATGAGAACAAGGATGAAGAAGCACCGGAAGAAGAGAGAGACTGGAAGGCAGCGCAAAGCTGCTAGGAGGAGTTTGAAGAGGTGAAGATCAAGTTGGAAAAGTAATTCTGTTTGGCTGAGTGTATCATTGAACTATATTCCTTGTGATGTTGACAAAAGATTTGGAAGATTTGTCGGAGGAAGGCCAAGCATTCTAGATATGCCTGGTGCAACAAAGGTAGGTTCAGTGGATGCGAAGTCTGGAGTGGTACCGGGGGTGGCGGGTGGAAGGGCGAGAAGCTGAGGTGGGGCAAAGGGGAGCCAGGAGATCAAGAGTGGAGGAGAGGGCATTATTCTAGGTATGGACAACAGGGAAAAGTCCGGCAGGAGAAGTTGATCGGCAGATGGGAAGTTTTGGAGAGTGAGAGACGAGAACTGGCGCCTGAACTGAATGGGTTGAGGAGAAGAGGTGAGCGGGCAGGGTGGGCATGGCAACTATACAGAGAAGAGAACACAATGATGATCTGTCCAGAGAAGAGGGAAAGATGATGGGGACCTAGGAACACAGAGGGAGGTAGAGGAAGTAATCAATGGATCGAGAGTATAGCCTGCTGTGTGGGTTGGGAATGGAACATGTTGTAAAAAGGAAAGATCCTCTAGGAGGGAGGCAAAGGCCCTATCCTTAGGCCTAATAGTGGGGTCAATATGTAGATTGAAATCACCAAGAAATAGGGTATGCGGTTAAGACAGATAAACCTCAGAGAACATTAGAAAGAGATCATCCAAACCTTGGATAGACAAGAAAAAACTGAAGGGGGGAGGGGGTCTGAGTCCAGCTGGAGGAAGATAGATTCATGATAGTGGATAGCAGGTGAGTGAATTTCCCAGAGACGAAGGGTGGAATGCTGGAGGATGGCAATGCCTCCTCCGATCCAGCCTAGTTGAAGGGAAGAGAGGGTGGAGAATCCTGGTGGTAAGCATTGGTTGCCTTCCTCTGAACTGTTTCAAGATTTTTTAATATACTTTGCGAGATATAGAGCCAGATTCCGAGAGGGGATATGTCTGGGCATCCCTGATGAAGACGGGCCTGTTTGGACCCGATTCTGGACCGCGGTACACAGAATTGGGCACATGGATAGCCCAGCATGCCCCTGCCACCTGCAGGGAAGTTCTCCCCTCATGCACCCCTGACTCACGTGGCTTAGCCCCCTCACTTCCCCGCCACCCAACTCACGGCTGGCCAGCCAGGGCCTGGATCGTGCGGCAGGGATTCTCTTGCACCCGACCCTGGAGGGGATCCCCGGGCTTGATTGTTGGGTTGGTGCTGCTTATTCTACCTCTGAGGTGGAATAAGCAGCACATCCCCACAGACCCCACAGGACATACAGTGCCGTGAACTGAATTGGTCCTGTACGTCTTTCCGAGCTGGCCTGCCCCCGCCCCCCACTGGATCGCCCCATGCTACTGCTCAGGACATGTGGGGAGAGCAGGAGAGGTAAAAGGACCTGGACGGCTTGCAGGACTGCATGTCCTGCTGGGTCGTGCATCCCCAGTACCCGCATCTCAGAATCGGACCCATAGTCTCCAAACCTGAACACAATACTCCAAGTGAGGCCTCACCAATGTACAGGGGCATTAATACATCTTCCTTTTTGCTGGTTATTCCTCTCTGTATGCAGCCCAGCATCCTTTTGGCTTTGGCTACTGCCTTGTCACATTGTTTCACCACCTTGAGATCCTCAGACACTAGCACTCCAAGATCCCTCTCCTGATCTGAAGACACCAACCTCTCTCCCCCTATTGCATACAATTCCTTTGGATTTCTGCATCTCAAGTGCATGACTCTGCACTTCTTCACATTAAATCTTAACTGCCAAACAGACCATTCTTCTAGTGTTTTTAGATTTTTCTTCATGTTGTCCACTCCCTCATAAATGACCACTCTATTGCAAATTTTCGTGTCATCTGCAAAAAGGCAGACTTTTCCATTCAGTCTTTCTGCAATATCACTCACAAATACATTGAACACTATTGGTCCCAGGACCGATCCCTGAGGCAGGCCACTATGCACCTTCCTTTCTTCTGAGTGCGTTACGTTTACCACCACCTTCTGTTGTCTGTCACTCAACCATTTTCTGATCCAGTTCAACACCTTGGGACCTATTCCCAGGCTGCTCAGTTTATTGATAAGCCTCTATGAAGAACAGTATCAAAGGCTTTGCTGAAACCTAGGTATATCACATCCATCTCATGCCCTTGATCTAGTTCTCTGGTCACCCAGTCAAAGAACTCAATCAAATTAGTTTAGCATGATCTTCCTTTGGTAAAACCATGCCCCTCAGATCATGCAATCAATTGGTTCCTAGAAAGTCCACGATTCATTCTTTCAAGAACTCTTTTTTTTTACTTTAACCTCCTAGGGTTGCCAACTGGCTCCAGATGTGCCTGACAGGTTCGATCCAGACCTGAGTTTACTTCATTGCATGCAGGGATATATAGTTCTGATTTCTCTATTGAACTTCATAAGAAAAGGAAAACTACAAGTCACTGCATGCAATGGGGTAAACCCTGGACTGGATCAAGCCCACCACAGAGGTAAGACTTTCTGGCTTATAGTTTATCACCTCTTCCCTATTACCACTTTTGTGAAGAGTTACCACATCAGCCTTTCTCCAAGCCTGTGGAACCTCTCCCATCCCATCTATTAAAAACATCCTTTAAAGCCCCTGGAGTGGAGAAGTAGCCTAGTAGTTAGAGCAACTGCCTAGTATCCAGACAATCAAGGGTTCAATTCCCACTGGCACTCCTTTTGACCTTGGGCAAGTCATTTTACCCTCTATTGTCTCAGAAAAAAAGACTGGCATCTGCTTCTGGTGATACATTGCCATAAAAATCCAGAGACAGCTGGTCACCAGGAGTCAACACTGACTTGATGGCATTTTAAAAAAAAAAAAGGCCCTGCCAGAACCTCTCTGAGCTCTTTCAGTATCCTGGGATGTATCCGATCCAGCCCCATGGTCTTGTCCACTTTCAGTTTTGCAAGTTGTTCAAAACATCATCTTCTGTGAATAGTGTGGTTTCTTCCCTATTCCCACTTGTATATTGGTCAATCAGACATGGTCCTTCTTTAGGATTTTCTTTCATAAATTCAGCACAAAAGTATTTGTTTAGCATTTTCGCTTTTTCAATGTCACTTTCCACAAATCTGTACTTGGCATTTTTGAGTCTTGCAATTCCATCTTTGATCTTCCTCTTCTTCTGAATATATCTGAAAAACATTTAGTCTCCACGCTTTACATTTTTAGTCATCTTTCCTTCCGCTTTTGCTTTTGCTATCCTTATTTCTCTCTCTGTCTCTTTTAGATTTATTCTGTATTCTTTTCCATCTTCCTCTTTTTGTGATCTTCTGAATTTTGTGAAAGCTGTGTTTTTGCATTTGTTTGCCTTTATAAATTGAGGGAGGATGGCAAGGAAATCCACACTACTATCTTTTCACTTTCAAAAGGGAGACTATGATAAAATGAGGAAAATATGAGAAAATGAGAAAAAACATCAAGCTTGGGCGTTGTTTAAAAATACTATCTTGGAAGACCAGATAACATGAAAGGTGGAAGGAAGACCAAAAAACTACCTGCATGGTATTTCTTCTTACTCTTCTTCGTTCCTCATGTCTCCCTCTTCACCTCCAAGGAATAAGGGCTAAGGAATAAGAGATCTTAATTCTTTATCAGTTTTAAAAATTCCATCAATGTTAAAATACCTAAGGCTCCTCTCCAACTATTTAAAAATTGATCCAAACCCAAAATAAACATGCATATATAGAAACAAACCCCTCAGTCAGAACACACCCTTTTCCATAATCCACAACCATTTTAAGCCTTTCTTCATTGATTCCTATAGCCACAACATGGACAACTAGCCACAGGGTCATCAGGAGTTGGCATCAACTCGGTGACTTAACAACTCCAATATCATCTTCTGCGAGTCTGGTTGAACGTCTTTAAGTTTTCTCTCTTGTACAGTAGCTTCCACAGAATCTATTGTTCATAGGGTAGAAAATCGGAAGATGTTTGAATAAGAAAATGGACACTTGAGAGCTATTGAGAAGGCATCGGCTTTTTTTCTTATTTTCCCTCTCCTCAAAAGTGTTCAGTCTCCACAGTCTGATCACAAACACAGTAGTTTATGACAGAGAAAGAGTCTATGTACAGTACAATAAACTAGGGCCAATGGTTGAAGTCTGACTTTTTCTAAGGAAGAGAAATGGAATCTCAGTAGAATGGTATTGCATTCTGGCTGTGTGTGAAAGAGAATGGCTGAAACCAGGTATAAAGCTGGAGTTGAAGGGTTAAAACGGTGTACATCAAAAGTATCATAAATTGACATAATCCCTGTCATCTTACCAACCTTATTATTATAAAAAAAATGGCCACTCCGTTTAGGCTTTTAGATTCCAATTAATTTGTAATTATAATCGGACAAATTCTTTTCAAGCAAAATGATAACATACACCAAAGAGACCCATATCCTTTGATCTACAGATACTAGCATTGATAACTATGCAAAATACACCTCACCTTGGAAAGAGGCAGAATGTTTAATGAGTATGTGTTAGAAGAGAATGAAGGCTGCCACAGAGACAGCAATTGTAGCCCTTGGATGGATGTGCGAGTACTAGCCATTCACCATAGATACCTCATGACCAATAGAAGGGGCATGTTTATTAAAGGTTAACACATGTTATTGAAAGTTAAAGTGCGTTAAGTGCTGCCAGAGCCCTTTTATTTCAACACACTTGACTTTTCATTAATGCGCATGGACCTTCAGTAAACATGCCCCTAAGAGTGCATTTGGACCAGGGCCTCATGTCAGCTAAAGTCTAAGGGCTCACACCAAGGACTTATGGAATGGAAGGGGTGGGGGGAGAGAAGGAAAGTGGGTAAAACGCTTATGGACTTGCAATTGAAGACTCGTAGTATCATAGTCCCAGTGAAGGACAGTTCTGATTTGAGCTGGAAACCCAAGGAGTAGGGAGGAATTACTAGGCAAAAACCTTTACTTCTTCCCCCTTCTTCAAAACAAAAATCTGAATCATCCAAATGACAATGACCAAAAAAATCTGGGGTGAAAGTGGTGAAGGCATTATCGAAGCATAATTAAGTGAAGTTTAGCACCTATGCTGTAGAGACAGCCAAGCCAAAATGAATATGTTTTTGAAAAAAGGTAATAGCGAAACACAGACAAAAGATGAATTAGCAGAGCTCTAAAACATGTAAGGATGGCTTCTCAAAGCTGTCCTGGTGAGCCCACAGCCAGCTGTATTTTCAGGATGTTCATCATAAATATTTATGAGATAAAGTTGCATATATTGGTGACCCAGTATATAGAAATTGATCTCATGCATATTCATTGTGAATATCCTAAAAACTCGACTGGCTATTTGATCACCAGGAAGGGCCATTTGAGAAGCCCTGTTGTAGGTGGTAATGTCATGGTCAAGGCTTCTCCTTTTCTGTTCTCTAAACTTGAATTTCATGCTTTTGCGCAAAACAAAGAGCTCTTAATGATGTTGCATGACATACTGATAGTAGATGAATGCTCTATTGCATGAAGGACAGTGTGGGAGTACTCTACTGGTGAAGAAGACCTACTATAGGTCTGCTGTTAATAAAGCACTGGGAGCATTCACAGAAAGAAAGTGCTGTCGAAATATACCTGCAAAAGGGATCGCTGAGGTCTCTGGAGTTAGCGTGTAATGCAGTCTTCAGACAATTCTAAAATCTCTCTAATGAAAAGTATCATAACCTGAATGGAAAAGAGTTTTTCCTCTAGCATCAATATAGTTCATAGAGCTCTACCACTCTTTCCATTAACAATAACCAGCAATTTTCTTTTCTATTGGCAACTTTTTCAGTGTTTAAAACCAATGCTCCTTTGCTTCCAGCCACTGTTCCCTCTAAGCTGTGCGCGTGTGCGCGTGCACACACCTCGCCGAGCGAGCGCACATACTTTACAACAGAGCGCACAAAAATTACAGCTCTGATTCTGATAGAAAACAACACAGACGTCTTAAAATTTAAAAGTTATGATTGTAATTACTAGAAATTTCCCGCTTCATTTAGTAATCGTCTATTTTCATTTAATTTGATTAAAATCAATGTGGTGTACATACTGTATTCTGACGTGTAGTCAAATTTTAAAGTATATAACTCTGAGTGTCGTTATGAGGCGCACAAAAATGTAACCTTCTTTCAAAAGCTGCACACAGCTGATATTTTATGCGCACACAGCCTACAGAAAATTAGAGGGAACATTGCTTCCAGCCCCCCAACAGTCCTGTCATGCTAATCTGACTAGAACTGATATTAGGAACTTAAACACAGTTACAATTTGATTATCCTTCCATAACTCTCCTTAAGAAAATGCTGTTGCAGGCAGGATTGTCCTGTGTGCTGGACTTTACTAAGCTTCTCCAGAGTCCAGTACAATTGCCCCTGTGGTTTCTTCATTAGAAACAAAATCCTCTGTAATTCTGCGGATCAGAGGGATTTTTGACTGCTTCCTGGAGAATACCATTACTGAACATCTACCCTCTGCCTTTTCCCTCATCTAATGCAGGGTATGATAAATCTCTCAGCATGAATGCTTGCAGTAAACTTAGGCATTTCTCAGCTTTGTTCTCAGCTGGTGCTCAAATACAATGTGTAACTAGAGATTTAAAGTCATCCTGGTTTCCCAAAATGAATAAATCCTTTAATACAGGACAGGCTTTGTTGAGAATGAATTGCATCCCATTTAGGTGGAAGTCATACAAAAGCTTTTAACATAGCTACAACCGGAGTAATATGGTACCTTGTTATTGATGATAGAGCAAGACTTTGGATAGTAAATTGATTTAAAGGAGCACACAGAGCCAGGACAAGGAGGTGAGGTGCCCTAGGTGAACCTCATACCTTGTGGCTCCCCGCCCCCCCGTGTCTGCTGCCAATTATTATTTATTTTATGAGTTTTTATACTGCCTTTTCCAGAGATCAAAAGCGGTTTACAAAGAATGAAACCAATTACATGAAACACAGTTATAACATAGGGTTCAAAATCAATAGTGAAGATCTATAATTTTAAACATTGAGATATACATATGATTTGATCATGAACTATTTACAAGGACTAGAAAGGGGGACTGTTACTTCTGGAGAGAAATCTGCAACTGTGAGTATATACTTCTGGTAATTTTCTAAAAAGAATTCTTTGTATTAAAGCTACTTAATCTGAGAACCCACTGTTTTTTGTTGGATCAGTTAGGGCCTAGTAGCAGCAATTAAAGTTTGAATTTAAAACACAGAGGAGAGCTTTCTGGTTACATTTCATACCCAGCAGAGAGCTTGTAGTTTAAATTTAATAGTCACTCAGGGCCAAGTAACAGCAAAGTACTTTTAGTTTAAATTTAACACACAGAAGAGAGCTTTCTGGTTAAATTTAGTACCCAGCAGAGAGCTTGTAGTTTAAATTTCATAAGAAGTTAGAGCCTAGCAGCAGCTAAGAGCTATAATTTAAATCAAATCAGAATTTAGCTTACCTCAGCAGCACAAGACAGGGTACTGTGTAGCAGCCCTCTTTTAATAAGTGTTGTTTCCCTCCCTCCCTCCCCTGGGATACTCATAGCTTTATAGGTACTTACACATCTTAAAAGACAGCAGGTGCTTTCAGGTGAAGCTCATTACCCAAATCAGTCATACACTAAGATTAATTAAGCTTCAGGTGAACAAGGTATATTAAACGTATTAGGTACAGTTTTTTTGGTATAAATACCCATAGCAACCCCTAGTAAGTAAGAACTTAAAGATCTAGACACAAACTTAAACTAAGATGCAGACAGCAGTCCAGCAGCGGGATGGGGGCTTTCCAGTCTTTTGCATTGAGTGTCACATGTATGATTTTCTCCCAGTTGGTGAGAGGTCTTACGTGTGCACTAGGTGCAAGGAGCTCTTTTCTCTCAGGGAACAAGTCCGTTCTCTAGAGGCTAAAGTAGCAGACTTGGAAAACATAAGACAGACAGAGAGGTACATAGACGAGACCTACAGGGATATAGTCCTGAAGTCCCACCTCCAGTCTGGCAGCACCCCTGTTGCCATGGAGGAGAGAGGTCACGTGACAGGAGAGCATCACCCTGGTGTGGCAGGAAGTGATCCTGTAACTAGGACCTGTCCTCCAGGTGATGTAAAACCCTCTCGCACCGAGGAAATTTCTCCAGGGCTATGTGCCCATGAGGGAAGGGTTAGGACAGCTGTTATAGTTGGTGATTCGATCTTTAGGCAAGTAGATAGCTGGGTGGCTGGTGGACGTGAGGATCGCCTGGTAACATGCCTGCCTGGTGCGAAGGTAGCGGACCTCACGCGCCACCTAGATAAGGTCTTAGATAGTGCTGGGGAGGAGCCTGCTGTCTTGGTACATGTCGGTACCAATGACATAAGAAAATGTGGTAGGGAGGTTCTGGAGGCAAAATTTAGGCTTTTAGGTAGTAAGTTGAAATCCAGAACTTCCAGGGTAGCATTCTCCGAAATGCTTCCTGTTCCACGCGCAGGACCCAAAAGGCAGGCAGAGCTCCGGAGTCTCAATGCGTGGATGAGACAATGGTGCAGAGATGAGGGTTTTGGATTTGTTAGGAACTGGGGAACATTCTGGGGAAAGGAGGGGCTCTTCCGAAGGGATGGGCTTCACCTTAACCGGGATGGAACCAGGCTGCTGGCATTAACCTTTAAAAAGGAGATAGAGCAGCTTTTAAAGTAGATATTAGGGGAAAGCCGACAGTCACCCAAGAGCGGATGGTTCGGAAGAATGTATCCTTGAAGGATACTACCAAAGGCAGAGAGGTTCCACAAAAGAGTAAAGTAGCCCAAATGCCCTCAAGTATGGAGCAGACAGAGCTTAAAGATCCCAATTTACCCATGTCTAACAATAGCCAAATTAACATGAATAAAATACATTCTCTAAAATGCTTGTATGCAAATGCTAGAAGTCTAAAGAATAAGATGGGAGAGTTAGAATATATAGCACTAAATGAAAGGTTAGATATGATTGGAATATCAGAGACATGGTGGAAGGAGGACAACCAGTGGGACACTGTGATACCTGGGTACAAACTATATCGTAATGATAGAGCTGATCAAATTGGTGGAGGGGTTGCACTCTATGTTAGAGAGGGCATTGACCCAGAAAGGATTAAAGTTTTGCAGGAAACAAAATCTGCTGTAGAATCTATATGGATTGAAATTCCATATAAAAGGGGGAAGGCGATGGCAGTGGGGGTGTACTATCGAGCACCTGGCCATAATGACCAAATGGATGATGAAATGCTCAAAGAAATCAAGGAAGCTAACAAAAGTTACAGCGCAGCAATAATAATGGGTGATTTCAATTACCCCGGTATCGACTGGGTCAGTGTCACGTCAGGACATGCTAGGGAGATAAAGTTCCTAGATGAAATAAATGACTGCTTCTTGGAGCAGCTGGTTCATGAACCGACCAGAGGGGAAGCCATATTAGACCTAGTCCTTAGTGGAACACCAGATCTAGTGCAAGAGATAAGGGTGTTGGGGCCACTTGGCAATAGTGATCATAGCATGATCACCTTTGATTTAATTAGTGGAGGAGGGATAGTAAGGAAATCCACAGTAGTACCTTTTAACTCTCGAAAGGGAGACTATGATAAAATGAGGAAAACAGTTAAGAAAAAACTAAAAGGAGCAGTTGCGAAGGTTAAAGACGTACATCAAGCTTGGGTGTTGTTGAAAAATACTATCTTGGAAGCCCAGACCAGCTGTATTCCACGCTTTAAGAAAAGTGGAAGGAAGTCCAAAAAACTGCCAGCATGGTTTAAAGGTGAGGTCAGAGAGGCTGTTGTTGCCAAAAAAGCATCTTTCAGGAAATGGAAAAAAGAGCCAAACGACGAAACCTGGAAACAGCACAAGCACTGGCAAGTCAAATGCAAGGCATTGATAAGGCAGGCAAAGAGAGAATTTGAGAAAAAGCTTGCTGCGGAAGCAAAAACGCGAAATAAAGACCTTTTCAAGTACATTCGTAGCAAAAAACCTGTGAGAGAGTCATTTGGTCCATTAGATGATAAAGGGGTTAAAGGAGCACTAAGAGGCGACAAGGCGATAGCGGAGAGACTGAATGAATTCTTTGCTTCGGTCTTTACTGAGGAAGATGTAGGGATGTTACCCATAACTGATGTGGTATTTAAAGGTGCGGAAGAATTGAAGGAAATATCGATACATCGGGAAGATGTCTTAAAACTATTAGATAAACTGAAGAGTAGCAAATCACCTGGGCCAGATGGTATACATCCTAGGGTGTTGAAAGAACTGAAATATGAGATTGCAGAACTGCTATCAGTAATCTGTGAACTATCATTAAAATCATCTCTAATACCTGAAGATTGGAGGATCGCCAATGTAACACCAATTTTTAAAAAGGGTTCCAGGGGTGATACGGGAAACTACAGACCGGTGAGCCTGACGTCAGTACCGGGAAAAATGGTAGAAACCATCATAAAGAATAAAATTACTCAGCATGTAGATAGTCAGAGACTTTTGGCAAAACTAAAGAGTCATGGGATAGGAGGCAATGTACTATTGTGGATCAGGAACTGGTTAAAAGATAGAAAGCAGAGGGTAGGGCTAATTGGCCAATTTTCCCAATGGAGAAAGGTGAATAGTGGTGTACCCCAGGGATCTGTGCTGGGTCCGCTGCTTTTTGACATATTCATAAATGACTTGGAAAGTGGAATAACGAGTGAGGTTATCAAATTTGCAGATGACACAAAACTATTTAAAGTTGTTAAAACCCAAGAGGATTGTGAAAAATTGCAAGAGGATCTTGATAAATTGGAAGACTGGGCATCAAAATGGCAGATGAAATTTAATGTGGACAAGTGCAAGGTTATGCACCTAGGGAAGAACAACCCAAACTATGGTTACACGATGCAAGGTTCCACATTAGGAACCACCACCCAGGAAAAAGATTTAGGCGTCATTGTGGATACCATGTTAAAACCCTCGGCCCAGTGTGCAGCGGCGGCCAAGAGAGCAAATAGAATGCTAGGTATGATAAGGAAAGGAATGGAAAATAAAACAAAAGATATTATAATGCCTCTATATCGTTCCATGGTGAGACCGCACCTTGAATATTGTGTGCAATTCTGGTTGCCGTATCTTAAAAAGGATATAGCGATTTTAGAAAAGGTACAGAGAAGAGCCACCAAAATTGTAAAGGGGATGGAAGGATACTCCTATAAAGAAAGGCTAAAAAGGTTAGGGCTCTTTAACCTGGAAAAGAGACGGCTGAGGGGAGATATGATAGAAGTCTATAAATTAATGAACGGAGTGGAACGGGTAAACGTAGATCGATTGTTTACCTTATCAGAATATAGAAAGACTAGGGGACATGCAATGAAGCTACAGGGTAAACTATTTAAGACTAATAAAAGAAAATATCTTTTCACTCAACGTGTAATCAAACTCTGGAATTTGTTACCGGAGGATGTAGTAAAGGCTGTTAGTGTAGCTGGGTTTTTAAAAAGGTTTGGACAAGTTCCTGGAGGAAAGGTCCATAAACCATTATTAAGAAGTGACCGAAGATATCAATGCTTGACCCAGTACAAGCATTGTGGAACTTGTGTCTCTTGGGGAAACTGCTAGGTACATATGATCTAGATTGGCCACTGTTGGAAACAGAATACTGGGCTTGATGGACCTTGGTCTGACCCAGTATGGCATATCTTATGTTCTTATGTAAACATATTTACAAGGATGATTGAAATCTATATAGACTATGCAAAGAAATAAGAGATCATCTAATAGATAAGGTTGGGGGAATTGGTTGGATAGATTTCGACTTGTTCTAGTGGATTTCCAAAATGCTCAACAAACAGATGTGTTTTAATTTCCTTATGAAATGTGGAGAGATCACGGATGGATCTTAATTTTTCAGGGAGGGAATTCCAGAGTATAGGTGCAAAGTAAGTAAATGCTCTGTTACTCATAGCGTGGTTAGATTTACGAAAATCAGTGGGGACTACAAGAGTCTTCTGTGTGCATCTTCTTATTCGCTCATTTGATGGTTTGTTAATCAAAGAAGTGAGGTGTGATGCAGCTATGTTCCTTAAAAACTTGAAAGTGGTCATTAGTGATTTGTATTTAATATGACTTTGAATTGGCAAACAGACTCACAGTGCTTACCTTTAAACTTTGGTGCTGCAGGGCTGTTTCCTTTACCACCTCTCCAATGCCTGATGCAGACTTCCCATTTGAAACAAGCGCTCAATTAGCCAGTCTGGCCAAAACCCCCCACACCCCACTGACAAAAAAGTCCTGGCTAGCCAGTCAGGATAGCCTCTAATAGGCCTCCCTGGTCCCCCTCCCTTATTTTTCAAAGTCTTGGTGGGGTAGCGGCAATGGAGCAGGAACAGTCTCCTCCTGCTCCTGCCTCATTCTCCGGCGTCTAACAAAATGGTGCTGGTTTCGCAGTACTGCCCCCTGGCATTAAGATGAAGGGCTCGCAAGAGTATGGCAAACAGCATCAGTAATTCTATTTCTAGATTTCTTAGAAGCTGAAACACTACCACATTTCTAGAAACCCTTGCTTTCCTCTTTGCCTGCATCCATCCCTTTTCTTTTAGGGATGGATATGTATTAGGAGTAAGCAGGCAAAAAAAGTGTTTTGTTTAGTTTCCTGAGTTGTTTACAGGTTTGTTTTGTTTTGTTTTAATACATTTTCATTTTGTGACATTTTGTTTTTATAAAGTTTCGTTTCAGGACAATTTTGTTAAAGAGGTGGCTGTGACTGTTGTCCAAGTGAAAAACTTAGCTGAAAAGTTATTAGGAGTGGAGGAGTAGCCTAATGGTTAAGAACACTGGCTTGGGAACCCAGAGACCAGGGTTTGATTCCTACTAGCCCTCCTTGTGGCCTTGGGTACAGTCACTTAACCCTCCATTGTCTCAGAAAAATCCAGGTTATCAATGTCCCTGCTTAATGTATATTACCAAGTTTAAGTTTCAATGTAAACCACTTTGATTGAAATGATAAAGCAGTATATAAAACCTGTTTAAATAAAAATTAGAGGTTTCCTGCTCTTAACTGTGTCTTTTATTGCTGGCAGTTTCATGATTGGCCTAAAGTCTGTCTGGTCTGGAAATCTGTGCAGAACTCTTCCTGGAGTTTTTTGCCTTGTGAACTATTGACTCATGTTCTAGACAGAGACTGATACTATACTTAGACATGATTTCACAGTATTTCTGGCACAAGAACATGGCAAAGAAGAAGTCTTTTGAATGAGACATTTACCAACTATGCCAGATCCTGATTGTCCAGTTAGTGATAGGGTGGGGCTAAAGAAGCAAACCATCATAGGGGTGTAATAGCTCTTCCTACAAGATGCTTGCCTTCTAACTTGAAGTTTACTTGTTTGAGGCCAGTGATGACATGAAGGGGGGATGACAAAAACAAATTTTGGATTTTTTAATGTTGTGTCAGATGATATGAAATGTCATCAATATTTCTCATGTTTCAAACATATACACATCCCTTGTATGTATGCTATGTAGCCCACTCCTTCACCCTCAGCTCTCACCCATCCTGCTCTTCTTTCTCCCCTACCTTCACTCTTATTTCTTCCCCTCTCACTCACCCCTCTTTATTCCCAACCCCAGCCCTTTATTTTCCCATTTGCCCCCCCCCCCTTCTTATTTCAGACTCCCCTTCTTACTTGGCAGGTCAAGGGACATCCTGTTAGCCTTTCTGCCCATGCATGTCTTTTGTTCTCACATTTGTACCATGTTTTACCTCCAGGGCATACTCAAGCAGCTAACAGCAAGAATATCAAGCATAATTTACAAACATATTAATGTATTGCTAATAACATATTGGTCTTATTCTTCTTAACAGTATCAGTTGGTAGCATAGGCATAGTTTGGGGGGATGGGCGCAGTAGCCCCCCAAATGTTGCAAGCACTAATGCTGACCTAATACCCTTGCCTCCACTGTCAGTATGACTTCCTTATCCTTTGTCCCCCCAAAGTAAGAAGTCAAATTGCACCAATGGTTGGCAGGAAGACCTTACAGGTATGCTGGTTATGCTGGGAATATGTATGGAGTTTGTTGAAGATTTGGCTGGGAAGGTTTGTTAACCGAGTTCTAGGATGTAGAGAATTGGAATGACCGGGCAAAAAATTGGTTGAGTGGAAGGCGACAAGGTATACAGGTAAATGGAGCTCATTCTGAGAAGGAGGTTACCAGTGGTGTACTGCAGGGATCTCTCCTTGGTCTGATTCTTTTTAACATCTTTGTTAGTGATATAGCAGAAGGGCTGTCAGGTAAGGTTTGCCTCTTTGCGGATGATACCAAAATCTGCAATAGAGTAGACACTTATGAAGGAGTAGACATCATGAGGGGGGATCTAGCTAAGCTTGAAGAATAGTCAAGAATTTTGCAGCTGAGATTTAATGCTAAAAAATGCAGGGTCATGCATTTGGGCTGCAAAAATCCAAAGGAGCGGTACAGTCAGGGTTATACCAAGCCATAAATGTGCTCTGTGCGACTTGCACTTCTGGCATTCTCCCCCCCCCCCCCCCCAACACTGCAAGTTTGCCATTTGCCAGCATCTCCCCATCATGCCTTACCCTTCACTTCCATGTCCAGCTGGCTCCCCACGCTGCCTACCCTTGCCCTGTTGCCATTTTTTATGTTTCCTTGGCGGTGGCGGGGGCAATGAGGGGAGCCATGACAGCAGCAGAGCAGACATCAAATTGAACCCCCCCCCAAAAAAATCTGCGGATCTTTCCAAATCTGCACTTGCCTGCATGACTGATCCCTTCCTCCTTTGACGTATGCCTGTGTCAGAGGAGGGCGGGACCAGACCAGCCATTCAAACACGGGTCTTTGCAACTCCGCACTTGAATGGCTGGATGTAGGCATATGTCAGAGGAGGGAGGAATCAGTCATGTAGGCGAGTGTGGAGTCTGAAAGGCCCATGTTTGTTTGGGTTTTTTTCAATTTGATGTCTGCTCCGCTGCAGCCATCACCCCCACTGCGGAAACATAAAAAATGGCAGAGGGCCAAAGGCAGACAGCATGGGGGGAGCAGCGGCCAGCAACCTCAAATGTGCTCCTATTTCTTTGCGCCCCCTGAGGCCACACCACTCGCTCAGGGCTAGGTACGGTGCTGGGTACTGTGTAGGGAGCAAAGTACTTCTATCCAAAAAAGAAGAACAGGATCTTGGCATGATTGTTTCTGATGATCTTAAAGTGGCTAAACAGCTAGAAAAGGTGACGGCGAAAGCCAGAGCGATGCTTGGTTGCATAGGGAGAGGAATGGCTAGCAGAAAAAAAGGAGGTGATAGTGCCCTGATGCAACTTCATTTGGAATATTGTGTGCAATTCTGGAGACCACACCTTCAAAAGGATATAGAAACACGATGACAGAAAAAGACCACATGGCCTATCTAGTCTGTCCTTCCATATCAGCAACTACAACAGTCCCCTTTTTACCTTTAGAGATCCTCTGTGCTTGTCCCATGCTTTTTTGAATTCAGATACTGTCCTCATCTCTACCACCTTCACTGGGAGACTATTCCATGGACCTACCACTCTTTCCATAAAGAAATATTTCCACATATCACTCCTGAATCTATCTCCCTTCACCCTCATCCCATGTCCCCTCATAGCAGAGCTTGCTTTCATTTGAAAGAGGCTCTCCCCCTGTGCATTTATGCCACGGAGGTATTTA
Organism: Ichthyophis bannanicus; assembly: GCA_033557465.1. Taxonomy (NCBI): domain Eukaryota; kingdom Metazoa; phylum Chordata; class Amphibia; order Gymnophiona; family Ichthyophiidae; genus Ichthyophis; species Ichthyophis bannanicus. The sequence continues at coordinate 53,535,126 of CM066044.1, forward strand.
AACATCTCAATCATATAATCTCTATCCCGCCTTTCCTCTAAGGTGTACATATTAAGATCCTTAAGTCTGTCCTCATATGCTTTATAATGAAGCCCACTAACCATTTTAGTAGCCACCCTCTGTACTGACTCCATCCTGTTTATATCCTTTTGAAGGTGCGGTCTCCAGAATTGCACACAATACTCCAAATGAGGTCGCACCAAATACTTATACAGAGGCACTATCACCTCCTTTTTTCTGCTAGCCATTTCTCTGCCTATGTACCAAAGCATCCTTCTAGATTTGCTGTCGCCTTTTCTACCTTTTTAGCTACTTTAAGATCATCAGACACAATCATGCCAAGATGTCGCTCTTCTTTAGTGGACAAAAGTACTTCACCCCCTATACTATATTGCTCCCTTGGATAGCTGCAGCCCAAATGCATGACCTTACATTTTTTAACATTAAATCCCAGCTGCCAAATTCTAGACCATTCTTCAAGCTTAGCTAGATCCCTCCTCATGCTATCTACACCTTCCTGGGTGTCTACCCTATTCCAGATTTTGGTATCATCCGCAACGAGGCAAACCTTACCCGACAACCGTTTCGCTATATCACTAACAAAGATGTTAAAAAGAATCAGACCAAGGACATATCCCTGGGGCACACCAATGGTAACTTCCTTCTCCTCAGAGTGAGCTCCATTTTCCTGTATCCTTTGTCGCCTCCCACTCAACCAGTTTCTAACCCAAGCAGTAACTTTAGGGTCCATCCCAAGGGTGCTCAGTTTGTTTATAAGTTGCCTATGAGGAACAGTGTCAAAGGCTTTACTGAAATTTAAATACAGCACATCTAGGGCTCTCCCTTGGTCCAATTCCCTGGTCACCCAGTGAATGAAATCAATCAGATTTGTCTGACAAGACCTGCCTCTGCGGAATCCATGCTGCCTCGGATCCTGTAATCTGCTGGACTCCAGAAACCTCACTATTTTCTCTTTCATCAGCGTTTCCAATAATTTACTCACTATTGAAGTTAAACTAACCGGCCTGTAGTTTTCAACCACATCCTTACTTCCGCTTCTGTGTAAATGGACCACATGAGCCTCTCTCCAGTCCTTTGGCACCACTCCCGACTCCAACGAGGCATTGAAAAGGTCAGTAAGTGGAGCTGCTAGAATGTCCTCAAGTTACCTCAGTATTCCAGGCTGTATCCCATCCGGTCTCATCGCTTTGTCTACTTTAAGTTTAGCTAGTTTCTCACAAACACAGTCTTCTGAAAATTCTTCAAGATGCCCCTCATTTCTGTCCCTGTTTGTGGGTGTTTTCTGAGGTCCTGCTCCTAGTTCATCTGTGAACACAGAACAGAAATATTTGTTAAGCAATTCCGCTTTATCCTCATCAGCTTCTACATGTTCCTCCCCTTCACCCTTGAGTCTGATGATACCACTTTTGACCTTCCTCTTTTCACTAACATATCTGAAAAATGTCTTATCCCCCCATTTTATTGCATTGGCTATTTCCTCCTCTTTTTGAATCTTTGCTTTCCTGACTACTTTGCTAGCTTCTCTAAGTTTTTCCAAATATAGATGCCTGTCTTCCTCTCTCTCTTGTATTTCATGAAGGCCTCCCTCTTTTTCTTCACCTTTTCAGTTACTTCTTTCGAAAACCAGAGCGGTCTCCTTTTCCTTTTACCTTTGTTTACCATTTTAACACAAAGGTTGGTTTCCCTTAAAATATCCCCTTTCAGTTTTGCCCACTGTTTTTTTTACATCCCCCAGCTGTTCCCATCCTGCTAACAACTCCCTGAGGTATTGGCCCATCTTGGCAAAGTTAGTTTCCCTAAAGTCTAAGACCCTCGCTTTTGAATGGAGTCAGTGCAGAGGGTGGCTACTAAAATAGTCAGTGGTCTTTGTTATAAACCCTATGGGGACAGATTTAAAGATCTTAGAGCGACATTTTTGAAGGTATTTACATGGGCAACTGCCCTAGTTACCTGTGTAAATGCCTTATCCGAGATTTCCCAAAAGCATCTACATGGGTAGTGCCTTTGGAAAAGCCTGGATAAGTCCCTAACTGCTATGCAGTTAGCAATGGGGCATTCCAGGGCGGAGGGAAGGGTTAAGCAGGTAGCAGCAATTTTCGATGCTACCCACTTAGCCCTCTGCACTAGAAAAATAGGCAAGGTTTTCTTCACTTATCTTTCAGGCACAGGAGCTAACCGGGTAGCATCGAAAATTGTTGCTACCCGCTTAGCCTTGGTGGCTGCCCGTGCATTCAGCCAAACCCAGATCTTCACTTCCATCGCCTCAGAAGTTAAAATCCAGGTTAAGGGAGTTGGCGGGAAGGCTATGTGCCAACGCGGTACATAGCCTGTCTAAATGAAAATCAGGCTGCTTATACTTTAGAGGAAAGGCGGGATAGAGGAGATATGAAACAGATGTTTAAATACCTCCGTGGCATAAATGCTCAAGAGGAGAGCCTCTTGCGATTAAGCTCTGCAATGAGGGGTCATAGGATGAGGGTGAAAGAGGATAGATTCAGGAGTAAGATATGGAAATATTTCTTTACAGAAAGAGTGGAGGTAGTAGAGGCAAGGACAGTATCTGAATTCAAGAAAGCATGGGATAAATACAGAAGATCTCAAAAGTGAAAAAAGGGACTATGGTATATGATATAGAAGAGCAGAGACATGCGGAGGGGTGGCCTGCACAGAGCGACAGGTGCACCTATTCTTGCCGTATTGCTGGGCAGACTGGATGGACCATGCTGGTCTTTATCTGCCGTCATTTACTATGTTACTATGTTAGGCTAAGTAGGCCGTATGGTCTTTTTCTGCTGACATGTTTCTATGAGTATAAATGGGCTGTATGAGGAATGGGGAAGGGGGAATCCTGTATTTGATTGAAAGGAAGCTCTGCAACAAGGGGGCATAGGATGAGGGTGAAAGAGGATAGAGTCAGAAGTAATCACAGAGATCTTCTGTGCTTGTCCCATACTTTCTTGAATTCAGATACAATCCTTGTCAACACTACTTTCATTGGGAGATGCATTTACTACCCTCTCTGTAAAGAAATATTTTCTTAGATTACTTCTGAGACTCCTATGCCCCCTTGTTGCAGAGCTTCCTTTCAATCGAAAGAGGCTCTCCTCCTGTGCATTTATGCCATGGAGGTATTTAAATGTCTCTATCATATTTCTTCTCTCCAGCCTTTCCTCCAAAGTATACATATTGAGAACTTTAAGGTTGTTCCCATATGCTTTATGATGAAGACAATTGACCATTCTAGTAACTGCCCTCTAGAATGACTTCATCTTGTTTATATCTTTTTGAAGGTGCAGTCTCCAGAATTGGATCATGAATCTCAACAAGATTGTTCAACACTACATATGAGAACATAAGAAAAGCCATACTGGGTTAGATCTAGGTCCATCAAGTTCAGTATCCTGTTTCCAACAGTGGCCAATCCAAGTTGCAAGTACCTGGCAGGTTCCTAAAAAGGCACACAGATTCCACAATGGTCATCCTGGGGTAAGCAGTGGATATCCTGTATCCTATCCAGCTCCGTTCATGCTCATATCAATATAAAGTTTGAGAGCCTAATGCTGTTTTTGCATATATGAAACTGCCAACTATGTCATCAAATTTTTAGTTCACAAATACTTCAAATTGTGGTCTGTTTTTTTTGAACGTAGAGTTGTCAACTGCTTGTGGTTAATACGTTCAAGAAACTTGAAAATGTAAAGAGTTTCCTTTTTTTTATTTTTTCAAATGCTTTTTACAAAACACAATGTACTTCCCAGGCTTCTGTAGATAGCTTATTTCAAAATGATCTTTCAATAATCAATTCTTTAAAGAAGTTCCCAGGTGAACTGTTGTGTGCAAAATTATATTGTAAAACTAGGGTCTCGACGCTCAGCTCCGGCGCCTCAATGGCATTTCAAAATTTTTCTTCAGGAGACCGTGATCCTATAAACAAATAACATATCAATATCCTCACCTATAATACATTTAAAAACACAAAAGTAATGACATCATATTATCTAAAAACTCAAACTACTTACATCCGTTTATGCTGCCCGCGCTTGCCCTCCTTAACTTTACTACGGAAAAACGCCGCGCATGCGTGATGGTGACTCCTTGTCTTATTTAAACCCCTGTAGAGTGTGTCAAGCAGTTAACTCGCAAAGCTTCCACCCTGAAGTTACTTCATACCCCGTCACAGCTAGCTAATGAATAAGAATTACAACCATCTGTTACTTGTCAAACTAGGGCATGAGAGCTCTCCTCCGCTCTCAGTTCCCAAAATATGGTTTAAAAATTTTTTATATTTATCTATTATTCCCCTTACTATTAGCGGCATATTTCTAATTAACAACATGACCTAGAAACAGGACGCCCATTCGATGGATACATTTAAGCCCTTTGGAGCAACTGTTTGCAATTTATGTATCCACCATTGTTCCCGTTGTTCCATAGATGATACATCAAATAGTGACTCTAGTGGTTCCACCAAGGAGGATTTTCGACAGAAGGGAAGAGATGATGTAAAGAAGAAAATAGGTACCGAAAAAAAGAAAACCAGGAATGCCACAACTTCACAGAAACCATAAGATTGCATATTCCACAAGATTCCCTAGTAGAGAACATCTCGGGAAAAGATTTACCCCCTGCGGCTATACAGCTTCTTAATAGAGGACTTTCGTTTGTTCCATGTATTACCTATGATCCTTTTCAGTGCAGATTAGATTTTGAATGTCTGATGAGAAAATTACATATAAAACAATTTTTCTCATCCGAGAAATCTGCAAGTTTGATAATAGATACTAGGTTGAAGGAGTCTGAAAGTTTATTGCAAGAAATCCCACAAGTACAACAAGCAACGAATGAGGAGGTGAATACACTGTCAGGACAGACTCGAGTTCCATTAAAGTTTAAATCTAAGTGGGTGCCCCCTACTCCCTTACATCCTGCATTAGTAATGTTTAAGCAACTAGTATTACAAGATCTTAACCAGTTAGAACAGCATGGTAAATTTCAAGGGCAGGCCCTTCCTCCACTAGAAAGAAAAGCTTTGCATGATTTACGGGATAGATGTGACATTGTGGTAAAAAGGGCTGACAAGGGAGGGGCGGTAGTCGTTCTAGACCGAGATCTCTACATAGAGGAAGCGATAACGCAATTACGAATAAGTACCACCTATAAGGAGTTGACTTTAAATCCCACTCCACAGCTACAGCTAGAAATCAAGCATATTACCCAAAACGCGTTACAACAAAAATTGATTTCCCATAAGGAGTTTAAGTATTTGAATGTGGTTTCCCCTTCCATGGCCAAATTTTACACAGTACCGAAGATACACAAGAATAGACAGGCTCCCCCTGGTCGACCTATAGTGTCCACCAGGGGCACTGTTCTGGAGCCTTTATCAACATACCTGGATTCATTTTTACGTCCCCTACTTCCCCGTATTCAGTCATATCTAAAAGATACCACACATTTTTTGAATGTGTTGGAAGAATTAGCATGCTGGGTCGAGCAAGACAACATTTGGCTTGTTACTTTAGATGTATCTTCATTATATACTAACATACCACAAGAGGCTGCAATAAATGTCATCAAGAAAACATTACTCTCTCGTGGTGATTTGTCAGCTCCACACATTGATTTTCTATTGGAAATAGCAAAATTAGCTATTTACCAAAATCATTTTTCTTTTGAGGGAATAATATACCAGCAAATAGCGGGGGTGGCCATGGGGGCGACGTGCGCCCCCTCAGTGGCTAATTTTTATATGGAAAATTTTGAAGTACATCATCTCTCCCGGTCCCCATATATATCTAATATCATTACATGGCGAAGATACATAGATGATGTTTTTTTTTACTATGGAAGGGGACGTCTAATACCCTTGAACAATTCTTGACATGGCTGAATACTCGGGAAGATAATATAACTTTTACATCAGTATGTCATCAAGAGAGCATAACATACCTTGATGTCCGAGTGAGTAGAGGGGCCCATAGATGGAATACATCGGTTTTTAGAAAAACCACTGATAGGAATACATTTCTGGAATTTTCTAGTAAACATCCCCACAAGCTTAAGCAATCTCTACCGTTTTCACAGTTTTTGCGATATCTGCGAAACTGTTCGAATGTGTATGATTACAAACGCCAGGCCCGTATTCTGAAAGAAGATTTCCTCAATAGAGGGTACCCTACAGCGGTAGTAAAACAGGCATATCGTAGAGCTTTGTTTAACCATAGAGCTAATTTGTTAAGACAACCATCTAATTCTCAACAACAGAAAGAAGGCGATGAGAATGTTAATTTCATCACAGCTTACACTCCGTTAAGTCTTCGCATACAAAAATTGATAAATAAACATAAAAATGTCTTAGCAGTAGTTCCAGGTTTAGAAAAGAAACACATATGATGTGTTTGGAAAAGAGGACGTAATTTGAAAGAGTACTTGAGCCCTGCGGTGCTTCCTCCAAAAAATAAACAAACAATAATAGGAGGGCACAGCAGTTGTGGTAGTTGTGATGTGTGTATGGTCATGCTGGAGCAGTCGCAGTTTATGCATCAGGGGAAAACGTTTTACCTTAGATCGCATACTACATGCGATTCGGAGACAGTGGTATACACGATAGTATGCCCATGTGGATTATACTACATAGGCAAGACAATCCGTCCAATACGAGTTCGGCTAAGAGAGCACAGAAGTAGATTAAAATGCCATCGACTTGAAGCCCCGATAGTTACTCATTGCCTCTCCTTGGGACATACTTTTGACCAGCTTTGAAGCTTTGTAATAGAGCAGATCCATGTCCCAAGGGCAGGCAAAACACTGGATGAAACTTTGTTACTGCGGGAACAATGGTGGATACATAAATTGCAAACAGTTGCTCCAAAGGGCTTAAATGTATCCATCGAATGGGCGTCCTGTTTCTAGGTCATGTTGTTAATTAGAAATATGCCGCTAATAGTAAGGGGAATAATAGATAAATATAAAAATTTTTAAACCATATTTTGGGAACTGAGAGCGGAGGAGAGCTCTCATGCCCTAGTTTGACAAGTAACAGATGGTTGTAATTCTTATTCATTAGCTAGCTGTGACGGGGTATGAAGTAACTTCAGGGTGGAAGCTTTGCGAGTTAACTGCTTGACACACTCTACAGGGGTTTAAATAAGACAAGGAGTCACCATCACGCATGCGCGGCGTTTTTCCGTAGTACAGTTAAGGAGGGCAAGCGCGGGCAGCATAAACCGATGTAAGTAGTTTGAGTTTTTAGATAATATGTTGTCATTACTTTTGTGTTTTTAAATGTATTATAGGTGAGGATATTGATATGTTATTTGTTTATAGGATCACGGTCTCCTGAAAAAAAATTTTGAAACGCCATTGAGGCGCCGGAGCTGAGCGTCGAGACCCTAGTTTTACAATATAATTTTGCACACAACAGTTCACCTGGGAACTTCTTTAAAGAATTGATTATTGAAAGATCATTTTGAAATAAGCTATCTACAGAAGCCTGGGAAGTACATTGTGTTTTGTAAAAAGCATTTGAAAAAATAAAAAAAAGGAAACTCTTTACATTTTCAAGTTTCTTGAACGTATTAACCACAAGCAGTTGATCAAATTTTTAGTAGCATAATATTTCACAAATTGGTATGAGGCTACTCAATATCTTTTGGGATTTTTATAGGAATATGAAGAACTATGGCATATTCTAACATTTATGTCATGCAGATAATGAACCATTTGGGAGGATTAGCACCCATTTGTGATAATTCTGGCATTTGTTTCAAAAGGGATAGCAGACTGCTTATAAAATCTGATCTAAAGTTTGATGGACAGATATATCTACTGACGGATTCTTGATCTGTCATGATGAGATAATTTGAGAAGCATATAAATACCAGAGCTGTGTGCTTCCAAGACTGTTGTGAGCATTCTCTGTGAATACATTTTTTCCTTCCTGTAAGGATATGGTTAAATTGGTTCAAAAACGTCTATGGATTCTGTTGGGTCCATCATTTGATATTATCCTCTTGGTCTCTAAGAGTTTCCCATCTTGTGTTTTATGCGGGTCATGCCATCTTGCTTCCCAGTGCCTAGCACTGGCAACGGTATTCCCAGCCAAGAAGTGGGAACATGTTTCTATTGACTGAATGATGTCTCCACTCCTGTCAGCATTTGTTAGAGGAGAAAGATAAACTCAAAGTCGGAATGTGTTACTTTGCCAAAACGCAAACCTATAAACTTTTTGTAGGTTTGAAATTTAGCTAAATAAGTCCTGCTTTTTTACCAAACCGATGCAACAATGTGCTGATAATGTATATAGTTTTTACCTTTGTGGGTTCTTTTATGCAAGGGGCTTTCAAATCTTAAACCTGTCTGTCCTCATTCTAAGATTCTACAGGTGAAAATCCCCAACAACGTGTTCCATATGGCAGTGTGTGAATCACTAATTGTGAGCTCGCTGCTCACTCTTTGTGTTCCATACATGCATGGATTTAACTTATTTTTGTAGGGAGGGAGTGCAAAAATAGGGGTCAACAACCAAGTGACAGTCGTTACCTTTTTATTGGATTACGTTAATAACCAAGTTAATGATCTTACAGTTAAGGTACTTAAAGGCAGTATACAAGAACCAGAAGACATTTAAGTTAGGATGTTGAAACACTTTGAAACTAACACAAGGGGCTTAACAGATACCTTGACTTTCTCACCTATCAGACAGGGAGGGGGGAGGGACTCTATCAGCTGTTAATGTCTGATAACACAGGTACACTACCAAAAAACTGCCTCCAGTTTTGCAACTGATTCCTATAGATTTTGGGGTGCTGAATCCAGGAAAAATAGCCAAAATGTTCCATCACGTCACGTTTTCTTGCAAAATTAGATTTCTTACCCATATAAGGAATGTTCACATAATTTCTTTTTAGCTGACTGCAGTTTATTTTCTTGGCCCAAAATAGAGGTTGTAATGGTTAACTAACTAGAAACACTCCCTCATGATATTTTAGAGTGTTTTGTATTCATTTTATACATTAACAGTACAATTGGGAGGCGGGGGGCTAAATCCAGTACTCGCGCTGGCGCATGTTCTTTCCTGTTCGCCTCACCTCGTTCGCTTCGCACAAACACGGTGGTTGCGACATGAACGTTCCTGTCAAATTTCAGTTTCTTGCAAGTTCATTATTACCTTTTGTTTGCTCAGTCGTAATCCAGCTTTATTCCGAAGTGGTTAACTACAGTTGTAGTTTGCAGTGCTGTGTATTTGTGATGGCTCACAGAGCCAGAGGTTGCGTCAACTCTCCGGACAGTTTTTGTTTTATTTGTGGGGAATATACCGTGAAAAAGCGGCAGAGCAACATTTCTGCATTTATTAAAAAAGTATATTTCGCCTATTTCGGTTTGAAGTTAGGCGATCAAGACAAACCGTGGGCTCCTCACAAAGTGTGCAAGACATGTGAGGAAGATCTACGCTTATGGATGAAAGGTAAAAAACAAGCATTTCGTTTGGAATACCTATGATGTGGCGTGAACAAAGAGACCACAGCAGTGACTGCTATTTTTGCTCTTGCATTGTGAAGGGATACAACTTAAAAAATAAGAACGTAATAAGTTACCCCAACCTTCCCTCAGCAATTAGGCCTATGCCTCATAGCAACAAAGTACTTGTGCCTGAACCACCAAAATCTTTGGATCATATTTGTGTGGACGGTTTCTGATCATGATGAGACTCATCAGATGGCTTTTCCCGATGAGTCCAGTACTTCCGAGTTTGAAACTGAACCAGATCCGAAACCTGAACTTTTCTCTCAAGCTGAATTGAATGATTTAGTCTGGGATTTAGGACTCCCAAAAGATGCTGCCCAACTGCTAGGTTCTCGGCTTAAACAGAAAAAATCTATTGTCACCAGGAACAACTTTTTTATTGGTACCGCAACCGCGAGACACAATTTTTGAAGTATTTCAGCAAAGAGGAAGATTTGGTATTTTGCAACGATATATACGGAGTGATGGAAAAGTTTAAACTCAAGTATGATCCTGCTGAATGGCGGCTGTTCATTGATTCGTCAAAAGACAGCATAAAAGGTGTTCTTCTTCATAATGGCAACACATTCGCTTCAGTTCCTATTGCTCACTCTGTTATTCTCCAAGAAAAATACGAGAATTTGGCCCTGATTCTTCAGAAGATTCGTTATGATGAGCATAAGTGGATGATTTGTGGAGACTTTAAAATTCTATCCATGCTATTAGGGCAGCAATCCGGTTTCACCAAATATCCCTGCTTCCTTTGCTTGTGGGATAGCCGGGCCCGCGACCTACACTGGGGGGAAAAAAGACTGGCCAATTCGGGAGTATTTGAGACCCGGTGAGAAAAATGTTCTTCATGAGAGCTTGGTACCTCGTGATAAAATTCTATTACCACCTCTCCACATTAAGTTGGGTCTCATTAAGCAATTCATCAAGTCCCTTCCAAAAGATGGTGAGTGCTTTCGGTACCTTTGCTCAAAGTTCCCCCGACTTTCTGAAGCAAAGCTAAAGGAAGGAGTGTTTGTTGGCCCTGATATAAGGAAACTCATTTCAGATGGAGCATTCGCTGAAACGATGTCTGAGAAGGAAAAAGAAGCCTGGGATTCCTTCAAGGATGTTGTTCTCAAATTCTTGGGGAACAGGCGGGATGAGAACTATAAGGATATTGTTGCCAGGATGCTCAATGCCTTCAAGAACAAGGCTGTAAACATGAGCCTGAAAGTCCATTTCTTGCACTCCCATGTGAACTACTTTCCCGAAAACTTGGGGACGTACAGTGAAGAACAAGGTGAAAGATTTCACCAGGACATCAAGGACGCAGAGAGAAGGTACCAAGGAAGATGGAACACCACTATGATGGCTGATTTCTGCTGGTTCCTGCTGCGGGAAACCCCAGATGAAAAATACGCCAAGCAGCGCACCAAGAGAAGCATTCGGGGGAAGAAGAAACGGGCCCACCAGGAGATTGATTGACCCAAGAATGACTTTAAAATCTAAACTGTGTTGACAAATATCGTGTTTTTACTAAACTTTGAAATAAAATGTGCTAGTTATTACCACAGTGTCGGATCTCATTTATTAGAATTTTATTTTCACACCATCGGGTGTTTGTCTTCATGTATTGCAATGGTGCGGTTTGCGTTTTCTATTCTTACATACATACCTGTACAACATTTTTTGCACATTTCTTTGCTTTGCTTTGTGTCTAACCTCGCTCTTATATGCTCAATGTTTGTGCACATGTATGTGGCTGTTTTAAGTGCAGACAATTTTGCTACCATCACAGTGTGTTTTTGTTGACATTACTCTATTCTTATGTGCTGCTTTGTTACAATTTTCTTTATTCTTATTTGAATAACTACTAAACAATTAGTATAAAGAATTCATCCAAGAAACTTTTATCTCGATCGCACTCAATCTGAAACGTTCACCTCAAAACTGCTAACCCAATGTAGCAAAAAATCTGTACGTGATGGAGCAAATTGGTTACCAGATTTGGATTCAGCGCACCAAAAAACATAAAAATCAATCGAAACATTAGAGGCAGTTTAAAAAAAAATTTTTTTAGTGTACCTGTGTAATTGGTGAGAAAACAGAGTTACTTACCTGTAACAGGAGTTCTCTGTGGACAGCAGGATAAGTCAGCCACACTTGGTGACATCATCCGATTGCGCTGAGACGGAAGTACTCTCCATAACTCAGAAGGGCTTTTCGCCCTTCTGAGCATGGGCCAACAGGTCCCACCCCCCTGCCCGCCCCTAGCTGGCCAGTTTTCAGTTTTTCCACCTTGCCAGCAAGACGGATCTTTCTACTCTCCAACTGAAATAACCAAATCTTGTACTATTCTGTAGAGAAAGAAGAGGAATTCCCCTTTACTTACTTGCATGAAATGTCTCTCGTGTTTATGCTCTCTCCTGCTCCTTCCAAATCCGATATCACTCATGGAGGGCTGGCTGAAACCCCGGGGCCTGCTGGCCATGTGCGCCCGCAGCCCGTGGTTGCTGTTGTTTTGGGGAACGCCTGAGCTCCGGTGCGAATTAAGAAAGACACCGTGCCCCTGTTCCAGCCGGGATCATGCTGTGGTGCAGAAAAGGATTTCGGGAAAATGGAGCTTGAAAAACGGCAGCCCAGGACGTGCCTAAGAAGGCCTCCGTCCTCGGCAAGCCTCCCCGATGGTCCTGAAAGAACTCCTGCCTCTCTTCTCCAGCGGCAGTTGCAGAAGCTAAAGATTCCAGGGGAATGGGCCTGAAAGAGAAGCTCCCAGTCAGGTAGCAGCCCTCGCCTCCACCCCCGGCCAGCCTTCCTCCGTCATTCCGGGGACCATCCCCACATGTGTGGACCATGGAGGCGGACATCTTGTTCCAGCCGTGCTGCCCTGCAAGCCGGATGTCTGCATACGTGGGGACTTGGCTGGAAGCAGCCATCTTGCTCCCAGCAGCACGCTGGTTCCTCCCTCGCCTGCTATTCGTTCGGCGATCGCAAGCTCCACCCCCCCCCCCGATACGATTGGCCCAGCCGCTTCAGCTCTGATGGACCTCTCCACGGCACCCACAGTTTAACCGATCATGCTCCCACTCTCTGTGCCAATGCCGGAGAGCTTTTTGGCACCAACAGTGCAGCCAATCGCGCTCCCACTCTCCGTGCCAAGGCCGAAGCAGCCGGGGAGCTTTTGGGCACCAACAGTACAGCCGATCGTGCTCCTGCTTTCCGCGCCGACGCCATAGCAGCTGGGGAGCTTTTGGGCCCCGACAGTGCAGCCGATCGCGCTCCCACTCTCTGTGCCAACGCCGGAGCAGCAGAGGAGTTTTTGACACCGGCAGTGCAGCAGATCGCGCTCCCGCTCTCTGCGCCGACACCAGAGCAGCCAAGGAACTTTGACAAACATAGATGCAGAAATGCTGAAGAGAGCAAGCACAACCACCGCCAGCATTGGGACCGGCAATCTCCAGTCCTCTCTGACTCACCCCCCCCTTACTTCTGCCTCCTGTCCTGAAGCCAGGAAACACTCTGAGAAGGTCAGAGGTCAGGAGGCTCTCAGCATGCCCTCTGTACAACGGGCACTGCAGCTGGATGCATCTAAGTGTGAGCATCTGTACTGGGCTTTGGAGCCGCTCCAGAGGCCTCTCTTCGCTGCTTAGACTCGGGGTGTAAAGGCCCGGCTCTAGGGCAGCAAAGCTCGGTTCCATGATTGCAGAGGCCTCTCCTCACTGCAATTGAATGGTTTTTATCTGCATATTTTTATCATGCAGGTTCTCTCCAATAATCTGCGGGTACTTCTAACGGAACTATTGCTAGACAAAGGATAGCTATTGCTAGACAAAGGATGTCATGCAAAGCAACAGCGTCATCTACCGCTGAGGACAGCACTATCAAACGCAATCCATGGCATCGAACGCCTGGCTCAGGATGAGCATAGCCTACAACTCCTACCAAGGATTCAATTGTGGCCGGTACTGTCTGAAGGCCGGTCACTGACCAGGCTTCTGTGTCGGCTATGGGAAGCCCTGGCTTGAGTAATGGCTCATCACAACAGCTAATCAGGCACGGTTCCGGCCTTCTATTTCAGTGATCTCTGATTTTGTGACCCCCCCTCCTGGGGAGTCTAGCCAGCTGGTTGGTGCAAGGCCCCTTTGGCTAGGTCCAGGGCTTGAGTCACACTGCTCATTTCACTTCATTGCACTACAACCCCTGTACACCTAGTATCTAAAACACCTTTGGTCCAGATCAAGGAGCGGCCAGCACTTCGGGGTCCTTTGGACTGCACCAGTCTCCAGCAGTGCAAAACCAAGAACTGCTGGTTTGAGGCATCATCCAGCTGGAACAGCAGACCATGAACAGGTCACTTGCCCCCTCCAGTGGTCGATCATACCATCCTATGCCCTGTGACTATGAGCAAATCACAGTCCCCTCCAGCAATAGGTTTCCAGGGCCCTGTGCTGAGGCCGGGAGGTAATATACATGCCACACCTGTGCTGACATGAGACAGCAGGGAACAGGAGCTTGCCCACTGGATCCGCTCCATCTCCCACCTCTGACACAATCACCTCTGTCCAACATCCCCTGGATCCCGCATCTTCCGCACATCTTCCACAGGACAGCCCGGCTGGGACAACGGTGTGGTACAGTACACACAGCCTGTATGTCCTGTAGCAGAGAGTCACAGAGAGTCACAGATTCAGGTCCCAGCTGTGGATCCGTCAGATCATATTGCATGCCCCTATACTTTTTTCCCAGGATGACATACCTCCATAAACCCGAGTGAAGGAGTAGCCTAGTGGTTGGGACACCATCTTCCTAGCACCCAGGAGATCTGACTCTCCTTCAATCTTGGGCAAGTCACTTTCCCTTGAAGGAAGTGGCAGCACAGTGGACCCTGTGCAATTGCTTATACTAAAATGAAGGCTGTGGGTTAATGTCCAGCAATGAACCATGTTTCTTCACCATGCCAGGTGGCATACATAGCCAGTGGGTCCAGGGTGCGATATACACAGCCAGTAGGTAGAGGGTCACAAGTTCAGGTCCAGGGTCAAAGGTTCAGCTCCTAACCATGTCCCGGTGGTAGCTGGGTCAGCCACGCGGCTTCAAACCCTGCTGACTTCATCTTGCTCCAGGAACTCTCGGAAGGGGAGGATGGGGAAACAGCATGACTCATCGAGCATTGCCCTTTTACCTACAGCGTTGTTTAGATGGCCCGAACAGAGGTTATGTCAAGGCCACTCAACACAGTCACCTTCTAATAAACACCCCATCTTCAGCACCCTGCTGACCGTGACAGCTGTGCCAGTCTTGGTGTGGGTCCCACCTTCACCCACGAAGATCAAGGATTGATATGCGGCCCCTCCCTTCAAGCCACCTGTCTCTACCAGCAAGGTCATGGATGGGTACTGGCAGCGGACACCCCTAGGATCCAGGAAAATACTTCTGGCGGACCCTGCCAACCACAATTTGGCAACTTTCCCCAACTGTGGCACCCACTTTACCCTGTTCATCGACTACTGACCGGAGGGACGGCATCCAAGACACTTTCCCCCCCGCAACTTTGGGGAGCAACCATCATCATCGGCCCGGCACAGCCCTATACTATGCAGAGCCCTATACCGCAGAGCCCTATACCATGACCCTCTCCTGCATCTCGGACGAAACTTTACAGCTGAAACTTCAAAGCTGCCATGACAATGGCATAACCGAGGCTCGCACTCTTGCGGCTCTCTCCAGGAACGGGGACCACGGGGACAACAGACTATCGCCTGATAATCCTGCAGTAAGAATCTTAAAAAAAAAAAAAAGCCGCTATGGGGATCACCAAACCCGGGACCCCTTAGGATCCGCCCATGGCATCACAATGCCTCAATCACAAAGGGCAGAGGCACATGAACACAGATTACCGGTGCAAGACATGATGACACATCATGTTAGGAATTCGAGCTTTCCCCAGTTGGCTCAGTGGTTTGGTATCACTGTTGGTGAGCAGTGTTTGTCCTCCCCCGTGGGTACATGCTGAGTACCATTGTCTCGCGGTTCTACAGTCGAGTACCACTATCTCGCGGCTCTGTACTCGAGGGTCATGCTGAGTACCACTATCTCACGATTCTGCATGCGAGGGATGTGCCAGACAGCCAACAGCGTGACTATAGTCACAAACCAGCACATGAAGGGAGCAGGTTCCCGCGCCCTGCAAGAAATCTCCTCCCTCCTCCACCCCCATCCAAGCAAAGCACAAGATGAGGTTCTCTCCCACTGAGACATGGCCAGAGGACAATGCGTGACTCAATAATCTAACCCTGTCGACAGGTGGTAATTCAAACCTGACCCACAGATGCCATATGCATGAAACAGGTGCCATGGCACCAGGCCACATGTGTGTCTTACAGTGCTTGCCGTGAGTTCAGCACACAAGACTGCTCACACCATCCTCACTGCCACCCTCACCAGCCCTTCAAGGATTCCCCGATGGCAGTGTAGGAAAAACTGAGGTAGGCAAAATGGAGGTAAACCTCCAGAAAAACCTTCTGATGCAAACTGACAGTGCTGGTGGCGCACTTCTGCCCTCGGACTACGGGCTTCTCCCCTGGAGGAACAGAGGCTTCACTTTGGATCACCCAACGCAGCTACATGCCCGCTTGCACGGAGCAGTGCACCAGCAACTAAGGGCCAGACCCTTCATCTCATGCAACCCCTGGCTGCCACATGCCCAGGACATACACGGGACAGTGCACAGCAAGGGACCAGACTCTCCATCTCGCCTGCCCCCGTGCCAGAGGCGAGCACACGATGTCCTGCTCATGTAGCACACATCTGCAAGGCCACAAAGACTTTGCAGCGGGGACTATCACATCACCCGGGCACCAGTTCACACCGCCCAAGAGCATCATGAGTTCTGTCGACCAGGTAGCCCCAACAATCTGGACTGCCACCTCCGCATACTGCCCGGGCCCAGAACTGACTTGGGTCAACCTCATACCCCTGCAAGCTGATGCTGCCTTGCCATAACCGTGCCTAGCCGATGCTACCTGGCTATCCCTGCGCGCAGCGATCACCTCACTAATAACATAGACTGGAAAATATGCCATACTGGGTCAGAACGAGGCCCATCAAGCCCAGTATTCCGTTCCAATAGTGCCCAATCTAGGTCATGTCTCCCCAGAGACACAGGTTCCCTTGTATTGGGTTCTACAGCGTCCTCTGGGAACAAGTCCCAGAGTTGACTACACAATAAAAAAAAAAAGAGAAAGACGAAAGGAGTTCCACCACTCTCGTGACCAGCAATTTGATGCCATTGCTTCCGTTGCTCCGCACCACTACTGCTCGATGTGCCTACATCTCTGTTACCACACAGGTGCGCCTTGTAACTACACCCTCTGCATATGCATGCATCATGACTGCAAGCCTTCATATGGTGCCTGTGCATCGCGGCGCAACTGCAAGCCTTTGTACGGTGCCTGGTAACTGCACCCTCTCACGACGCCGCCACAACACAGGCCTACATGTTTTGTGATAACTGCACCCTCTCACAACGCCGCCACGGCACATGCCTACAGGTTCTTACAACAGGCAATATGCTGTACCACAAGGGCACATGCCAGCCCTGCAGAAGGGTCTAGGGCGCATAGCAGCCCTGAAGAAGGTCTCGGCCTTCCCCCATCCACCACAGTGCATGGCAGACTCATCCTGCTTGTCCTAGGAAAAAACAATTGTTATCACCTCTGTTTATCCCCTCCCCCCCCACTCACTCTTTCTTCCTGAGCTGTAATGACATATACAGACAGCCTGTTTCTTCTCTGACCCGATGTAAAGAGAAGAACTCTGGAAAGCTTGTCACAAATACCTTTTAATTGGACTAAATATAACAGTTATACCTTGTTGTTTGATCAAAATCGAGACAGAGCTACATCTAAAAGAGGGTACTTAGTTTAACTTTCCACTGCTGACACAGTGATAAAGCTTTCATTATTCAGTAGCCTTGTGTAGTTTGTATTTTGTGTGTGTTTTTTTAACAAGGGTATCTTGAAAAGTGTTTATTCACTCAGATGCTGTAATCTTCAAGATTTTATCAAGGGAATTGAATGCAGAGCTAGTGCCAGTCCTGTCAGGATTTATTATACAATAGGTTGCTTGACAGTATAGGAACCAGTTTGTATAGTTAATTAAAACAAGCAAAATGGGAGGTTTTGCTCTGAATGTTAGTAAAAGGTCCAAGCAGAAATCTAGATAGAATGTGTTTGGGAATAAAACAACCTCTTCTGTGGCTGCTTTAACTTGTTTTTGTCTACTATAATTAAGCTAAAGTGGATGCAAAAACAATGCTTTGAATTATGCTGCATCATTGGGATACGCTTGTTGAACTCATCGACAAGAGGAATAGCATAGTGTGGCAGCTGTCCTTTCCTGCTTCTAAGATAAACGCTTGATCCTTGGTGGACCAATGGTGCAGAACCACTTGGGACACTTCAGATATTAGATCATGCTGTGACTGTGTGAACTTAGAACAGGAGTAGGCAAACCTTTTACACAGGCCACACTGATGGTTCATGCCTGGTGGCTCCGCTTGACGAGTCGGGAGGCCTCTCGGTCAGATTTCTGATCCTTCTGGAGACTTCATTTTCTTTATTACTGTTATTCCATTTCCTATAAGTCTTTTTGAAGCTGTTCTATCTCCTGGAGATTTTCCTTCCCTTATGTATTTCTAATTTAGTTGGTTGTTCATTCGTAGGTCAGCACCTATCATGTGAGAGGGTGTTTTTAAGGGACTGCTGACTGCTACATAGACAGCCAGTATGCATGTGCCCCTTTAAGGCTTGCTGCTGGGGAGCCTATCACATTCATTGGGAACTGAATCCAGAGAAACATACCAAGACTGGTTTATTATCCTGTGTACCTTAGTATCACATGAGCAGTCCATGAGAAAATAACACAAAGCAGGCAAGAGTCAGGAATAACAATTTCCAAGAAATCATCTAGGCAAACAGGGCTTGGTTAAAGATCCAGGAACATGAGTAACCTACAGCCCAGCAGAGCTAACCATAGATCACAAGCAAACCCGCAACATATGAACCAGCCAACAGTGAGCTGGCTGGAATGCAATCCCCAGAAGGCTAAATAGCTTCTGGGAGAACAGTGTCCCGGAATTCTCCTGCCACTAGTTCAAGATCGGCCCATGCCTGGCACTACCCACCTCCTTACAGGTGGCCTCTGGATGCCCAGAGGACCCTTGGGATCCAAGGTCAGTCATGGGGGGAGGGGGGCACAGTCCAGTGCAGGCATGGTATCAGAGTCTGAATCGTGTTTGGCTGTGGCCAACCTGGAATCAGATTCAAGCACAAGATTGGGTTTGGCTGGTCTGGATCCAGATTCACACAAAGAATTGTGATCAGTCAGACAAAGGATTGGGCGTGGCCAAATGAGTTAGTTTGAATCTAGAGTCCTGAGGTCTTGGAGCTAAAGCAAAGGTATCTGAAACAAACATTCTTGGAGCTGGGACTGGAGCAAGAGCTTTTGGATGCACTGTACATAAGAACATAAAATATGCCATACTGGGTCAGACCAAGGTCCATCAAGCCCAGTATCCTGTTTCCAACAGTGGCCAATCTAGGTCATACATACCTAGCAGTTTCCCCAAAAGACACAGGTTCCACAATGCTTGTACTGGGTCAAGCATTGATATCCTGGGTCCCTTCTTAATAATGGTTTATGGACCTTTCCTCCAGGAACTTGTCCAAACCTTTTTTAAATCCAGCTACACCAACAGCCTTTGCTACATCCTCCGGTAACAAATTCCAGAGTTTGTTTACACGTTGAGTGAAAAGATATTTTCTTTTATTAGTCTTAAATAGTTTACTCTTTAGCTTCATTGCATGTCCCCTAGTCTTTCTATATTCTGATAACTTAAACAATTGATCTACATTTACCCATTCCACTCCGTTCATTAATTTATAGACTTCTATCATATCTCCCCTCAGCCATCTCTTTTCCAGGTTAAAAAGCCCTAACCTTTTTAGCCTTTCTTCATAGGAGTATCCTTCCATCCCCTTTACGATTTTGGTGGCTCGTCTCTGGATCAGTTAGAGCTTGATTGGTTTATGTGGAGTTGGGCTGGCTTGGGCTAGAGTCAAGGGCAAAACTAGGAACTTAAATGAAAGCTGACACAGTCAAGAGCAAGATTTGCTAGAGCAGGAGTTGTGAGAACTGAAGTTACTTGAGACAGTCACTAGTACTGGTAATACTTTGCTGAAGTCATCAGAGCTGGACTCAGACAAAGCAGAACCTCTGGAATTAGAGTTGCTGGAGCCATATTCTCTGGGCATGGAACTCAATTCACTGGAGTTAGAGTCATGGTGCAAGAATTACTGGAGTCAGTCAAGTTGCTGGAGTCACTAAGATTATAAATGACAAATGCTGGAATAGGTCTCACCCTTCTACAAATATGGCCATGATTCCTCATTGTATTTCCCTGAATATGGAAGTCATGGTAGCCACAAAACCTTCCAAGCTTTACAGTGGTGGGCTCTCATGCTCTGAAATAGGGCTAGTACTGTAGGGCCACTTCCTGGAGGAGGCTGCAGACAAGATCCACCTTGATCTCATCAGTGGGGTACTCATAAGCGTTCTACATGAACTAATGATAATAATGGTTAATAAAGTGTCATCAAATTTCTCGGGGAAGAATCCTTCTTTTCCCCTTATTCTTATCCTTTGTCTTGTCTGTCTTAATTAGATTGTAAGCTCTCATGAGCTGGGACCGTCTCTATCTATGTTTGTACAGTGCTGTGTACGCCTTGTAGTGCTTTATAAATGATTAGTAGTAGTGGTAGTGGACAGAGGAATGACAAACAAGGTTCTCTGCAAGACCCATTTGCAGCTCCTCTGAAAGGGAAGGTACCTCAGAATAAAGCAGCTTCAGATGCTTTTTCCCTAGATTGGAGAGAGAGTCTTTTGTATGCATATTCTCTGATTCCTCTAGTAGCAACGATTTTACTAAGACGCAGAAGGAATTGAAGAACTACAGTTCTCATAGCTCCTTATTAGCCAAGATGGATTTGGCACCCATGATGAGAGCTGGAGAATTCGCCACACTGACTGAACTCCTCTGATGGAAAATTCCACAGAGGATCGTTGAAGGACTTGCAAGGATTATAGAACTTAGTAGTAGGTATAGATGGGTAGACTAAACAGGCCATATGGTCTTTGTGTGCCATCATTTTCATGTCTTCTGTCAGCATAGGGAATTCTCCAGCCCTCCTCATGCAGAGTCAGGGTATTGACCCTATCTGTCAGAATCATATTTAAACCTGACTTGATCAGGAGTTGCCCAAGTGCATTTGGCACATATCATATACTGTAGAAGGGAAACCCATCTTTGTAAAGCTGTTAACTGTGGAGAAGAGTAGTTTAAGAACCAGCAAGTTCATTTCAAATCCTACTGCTGCTCCTTTTGATCTTGGGTTACTCTTTTGCCTCGGGTGCAAATTTAGATTATAAGCTCTCCAAGGGATAGGAAAATAGTTACTGTTGCTTAAATTTAACTCACCTTGAGCTATTCCTGAAAAAATGCATGAGCTAATGCAAAATCATATCTCTTCCCCCCTCTAGTTGTTTCTTTAGGTGGACCTCCACATGGCATTAACCCAGCTGATGAAAGGATGTTTTTAGTCCCTAGTGTCCTGTAAGCTGAAGTACCGGAATGAAAAGGCCTTATTTCTGGTAGTAGCCGCTTTTTGGCATGCTGAGTTAGTGATCTCCAGGCCTTCATAATCTATCGGCCCTATGCAAAACTGTTTTCATTATAGGGTGGTCCGGTGCACACATCCTAAGTTCCTGCCTAAGATGGTGCTGGATGTCCACCTTAACCAGTCAATTGTCCTGACAACACTTTTCTCTAGGCCACATCACCAGAAAGTGAATATCTTTATTCAGACATTTGCTATACCACTTAAATAAAAGGACATACAGCAGTGTACAATACAAAAGTCAAATGACTGCTGGGGTAAAGGCAGAAAGGAATGCCAATAATTGATAGGAAAGGACAGAAGAGCAGAGGGAGAAGAGAAAGGGAAGGGGGAATGAAAGGTATAAAGTCACTGAGGAGGGTGAGGGAGACTGAAGGTGCATTGGAACAGATGGGTCTTTAGTGCAGATTTGGAGTGAGTGAAAGAGGGCTCAGAACGAAGTTCTAAGGGGAGGGAGTTCCAGAGGGAAGAGGCCAGAAAGAAAAAAAGCAGAACGGGTGTACTCAAGGTGTGCTTGTGAGGGGGAAGAGAGCTCAAAACGGTAGTTGTGGCAGAGCGGAGCGGACGGGGAGGGACATAGAACCGGAGGAGGTCAGCCAGGTATTGAGGGGAGGAGGTGTGGATTATACGTTGTGTGAGAATGAGGACTTTATACTGCATCCTGAAACGTACCGGCAACCAGTGGAGGCGAAACATAAGAGGGGTAACGTGCTCATAGCAGGAGGAGGAGGTGAGGAGACTGAGAACGGCATTCTGGAGGAGTTGCAAATGGGAGATTTCGGAATGAGGTAGACCAGCAAGGGAGACATTACAGTAATTGAGACGGGAAACAGAAAGGGACAGGAGGAGAGTGGTTAGAAAGGGGACAGAGAGGAAGGGGTGAATGACACAGAGCTGGCAGAGGCAGAAGACATGGCGGGAGACTAAGGAGATATGATCTGAGAAAGAGAGGGAAGAGTCAAGAATGACGCCAAGGTGTCGGAAGGAGAATACCAAGGGGAAAGTGACAGAGGCAAGTGAGGGAGCCAGGGGAGGAGGGGAGTGCCCAAATGTAACCCACATGGTGGTAGATTTAAGGGGATTGAACTGGAGAAAATTAGAAGCCATCCAGTCCTGGATGGAGGAAAGACAGGCATTGAGAGGTGCAATATCAGGGACAGAGGGGCTAGTCCGATGCAAAAGGAGTATATTGTCCGCATAGCAGTATGCGGAAATACCAGCCTGCTGCACGAGAAGAGCAAGGGTGGCCAGAAAAAGATTGAAGAGAAAGGGGGACAGGACGGAACCCTGGGGGACACCCCAGGGGAAGAGGCATAGAGGTGGAGGTGGAAGAGGAAGATGAGACAGTGAAAGAGCGTGCAGAGAGAAAGGAGTGTGGAACCATAACCAGGGGACACCAACAACACCAAAGAATGTGATGGTCCACCAAATCGAAAGCCGCGGAAAGATCCAAGAAAACAAGGAGAGTAACATCACCACAGTCGTGAGCAACATGCAGTTCGTTCAGTACAGAGAGAAGAATAGTTTCTGTGGTGTGGCCCAACTGAAAAATAGACTGACGGGGGTGAAGTGCATTGGTGGAGGCCAGATGGGAAGAAAGCTGGGCAAAAAAAGCGCGTTCAAAAATCTTAGAAATGAAAGGAAGATTTGAGACAGGGCGCCAATTGGAGAGGACAGTTGGATCAAGTGAGGGTTTCTTAAGGAGGGGACGAACCACGGCACACTTCCAGGAGGAAGGAAAACAACCAGAGGACAGTGAAGAATTGAGCATGAGGAGGATTGAGGGAAGGAGAGCCAAGGAGGTCTCCAGGAGCCATTTAGGGGGGAATGGGGTCCAGGGAGCACCAAGTCTTACGAGCAGACGAGATGGTGTGGTGAAGCTTGGAGGCAGAGATGGCTTCTGTCACACATTCACATTCCATTATTGTTTGGATGAGGACTCCTGATGTAACAGTAGGTTTGGTTAGTCCATCCTGAAAAGCCTATTTTAGGTTTAGAATTCAGCAACTTCCCCCCTAGGGCCCATTTGTTGTCACTAAAAACCTGTTTTGTCCATTGGTGCTGAATTGTTCCATTTGTTCCCTTTTAATAAAAAGGCAACTGTATTTAGCCTGCTTGTCTTCAGAGAAGGTGCAATTATTTACCTGTTATAGGTGCTCTTTGAGGACCAGCAGGATACTGGGCCTTACTCTCTTGCTAATCCCCAAAGAGTTGGTATCTCCTTGTCATAGGTTCAAGACGGTCCTATGCAATGATGCTACTAGGGAAACGTTTGCACATGTTTAATAGAGAATTCTGGAAAGCTCTGAGCTATGCAAACCAGGTTCCATCAGACAACATCACACATGTATAAGAAGCGCTATCCTACTGTCCTCAGAGAACATCTACTACAGGTCAACACTTCATTTTAATGATTCACTGAAGAGGATATGGCGGAGTGGTTCTTTCTTATATATGTTCTGGTCCTATTCATGGATACATGATATAAATTGAAAATGTTTAACTTCTTAGAGTAATTTCCTTGAAATTTTGTAGGGCTTTATGAAATACTGCCTCTCAACCTAGTGCTCGGGACTCACCTAGCCAGTCATATTTTCAGGATAACTCCAATGAATATACATGAGAGAAATTTGCATGCACTGCTTCCACTATATGCAAATCTTTCTCATGCATATTCATTGTGCTTATATTGAACACCTGATTGGATACATGTGTTCCAAGATTGAGTTGAGAACCCCTGCTCCAGAGAGAAAATTATGGTGCAGTCACATAACTGACAATGATGTAGGGTTCTGCTGCTGGTAGCCCAGAAACAAATTTTATGCAATTAGAAGGTCATTCAAACTGAAATGCTTAGAGACAAGTGTGAATTCATTTATACATTGCAGCTTCATATGAGGAATTGATAGCATGGATAGAGGACAGAATGCATAATTTTCATAAAAGCTAGGAGCTGTTTTTAAATTTTGTCAGAAAGTGGATATTCTGCATAGGATGAAGTGTGGAGTAAGCAGGGGGGGAGGGGGGAAGAGGGGGGTGCGGAATCTGGAGCATCTATTTAGCCCGACTTGATTTCTGTAGGTCTTTGTTGGTTAGGACGGGGCTTTGGGCTAATTAGTTTGGGATGTGATCTTTTTATGATACTAGCAGCATTCTTTTGCTTTTTATTGGCAATAACAAGTTATACAGATGTAAAGCTTTGATATGAGCTATTTGCCTACACAAGCTTTTCAATGAAATTTCTGATAAAAAAAGAAGTCAGCAAGGTAGAAAAGATTAGTTTCCTCAGTAATAAAATATCCGCCAGTCCCCAGGCAGATTTGCTAAACACACCGGTTTAAGCACGTTAACTTGATGATTATAAACATGCTTTAAACTTTGCGTTATTTAAACTCCTACTTTGGTGAGCACCTACCATTGGGTATTGCCCTGTGGCTTTTGCAGCTGATTGACTGGAAAAGATTTTTGCTTTCTAATGTTCTCTGTTGTGAATTGTTCCCATAACATTATCCAGATTTCAAGATTTGTAAAGCACAGAATTTAACAACGTCACAGCCAGCAAGGAGCTTCTGGGACCTGTGCAGTTAGAATTCATGTGAGAAAAGAGAGAGGTGGCAAACAATGGAAGTAAAGCAGAAAACGGAAAGAGATTTTTAATTGCATTTGTCTAAAGGTGAGTTTTTTTTTTTAAAACTTGCTACAGATCCTTAAATAAACCAGATCAGCAGGAGCGCTTACTGCCCATCAAGGAGTAGTGTGATTAGCAATTTTAGAAATTCTTCTGTTTAATTTTTGTTTTTAAATTATGCCAAGAACTAATCAAGAGTAGGAATTAATTAATCACTTCTTGTTTTAATTAGCAATGGAGTCCAATCAATTTGCAGACTTTAAAGTGAAGCCTTCTGCTTACATTTTCTATTTATTTCCCAAAATATCCAAAGTTGAACTGTCCTACAGTATTATATCACAGTGCTTTGTAAGTCTTCACATCCTTGTATGTTTTTCACATTCTGTGGAACTCCAAAGGCATGTTTACTAAGCAGAGCACTGTTAGTGCACAAACAGCTCTAAAACCAAGCACGGGGTAGCGCGCGACATATGCTGGTAATGGGGGAGTGCCTGACATGTTCCCATGCACTGCTTCGCGCTCGTTGTCTTTGGTGCAATCAGTGTGGGTGCACTTAATGACACCTTTGGAGGAGGGAGTGGATGAATGCCCCCTGGGCAGGGTAAGGAGTGGAGGAGTAGCTTAGTGATTAGAGCAGCAGCCTAGTACCCAAACATTCAGGGTTTGATTCCCACTGGGACTCCTTGTGACCTTGGACAAGTCACTTTACCCTCTATTGTCTCATAAGAAAAGGCCTGCCAATCTACTTCCAGTCATACCTTGCCAAGAAAATCCAGGGACTGCTGGCTCACCAGGAGTCAACAATAACTTGACAGCACTTAACAAAAATGTGGTAAAAGGTTCTTATAAAATTGCATAGGGATAATACACACATTAAAAGTAGGCACATGGAAGAAGCACACTTACTCTTCTGTGATCTGTGTAGAGTTGTGATATGTGCCCTTGTTTTATACAATACATATGTACACACATAGGCGCATGTTACAAACATGATGGCACATAAAGACCATATCACCTATCCAGTCTGCCCTTCCATACCAGCTGCTAAACTCTGCAGTCCCTTTTTTCCTTTAAAGATCTTCAATGTTTATCTCATGCTTTCTTGAATTCAGATAGTCTTTTTCTCTATTACCTCCACTGGAAGGCTATTCAATGCATCTACCACTCTTTCCGTAAAGAAATATTTCCGCAAATTACTCCTGAAGCTATCTCTTTTTACCTTGATCCTATGCCCCCTCATTGCAGAGTTTTCTTTCAATTGAAAAGAGGCTCTCCTCCTGTGCATTTTTATTTATTTAAAAAGATTTATATACAACCTTTTCCTTAAATCAAGGTGGTTTACATTACAACTCAACAGGTTTACATTATAACAAGGTAATTTGCACTTAACTCAAACAGTTTACATTTAACCGTGCATTTAACATTATGTACAGGGTGGGGTTGCACAGCATGCAGGAAGCTTAATAAGATCAAAACTTAACAGTATAATTAGCATAACTTATTTACAATTGAGGTTGTATGTAGTGTTCGTTTGGTGGTGTTCATTTCTCAATGTCCGTAAGTGTGTGGATGGACAGTTGGTGGTGCTCTATGTGATGCCGCCAAAGTGTTCTATGTACAAGAGTGTCTTCAACTGCTTTCTGAAGTCCTTGGTATCTCTTGTGTTTCTAATATCCTCCAGGAGGGAGATCCATAAGTTTGATGCATATAATGATAGTGCCCTGTTGGAAGTGGTCTGTTTGGTTTTGGAGTAATTTTTAGATGTAACTAATGTGTTTCTTACAGATCTCCAGGAACAAGCAGAAATAATAGTCTTCACATATGGGTAACATCGCCACTGATGGAGCCCGCAAGGGAACGCTCCCCAGCGTCCTATAGGAAAGCCATTGGGAGTATTCCACTGTGCCTGCGTGACTGCCTTCCTACTCTTCTGACTCCTCCTCCTCATCTTCTTTCTCCGCAGAGCATCAGGATCCTTTCCTGTCACTGCAGAAAACTTCTCGGAATAGCACTTCTGCCTTCCTGTTGTCATACTGGCATCACCCCCGATTCCAGTACCTTCATTTTTTATTCTTTTTACTTTGTTTATTTTCTTTATTTTTCATTTTTTCTTTGAGGGCCTCATGCCCCTCATAGGTTTAGGCCTACCCTTTCCACCATTGAAAAACACTCTAGCGGTTTCAAATAGTACACCACGTGTTCCAGGACAATTTCTATCATGGACACACACAAATGGTGCCTCAAGTACCTCAGTCCTGACCCATGACCCAGACACTTGCTCCCTCTGTAAGCAAATGACGAAAAGAGGACTTGGAAACCGGGCCAGAAAGTTGTTGGAGCTTTTCCCATCGGATTCAGTCTCATTGGTACTGACATCCTCCCAAACTTCATTGGCTTCAAAGGTATTCAAAACCCCAAAGACCTCAAAGCATAGTTCGGACTCTAGGAGGAAAAAAACTTTGAGATCCCTGCAAAAATCTCCACGGGATCCAAAGGAGTCTCGAGCATCATCCAAGGAATCCAAAAAGAAATTGAGAGGATCGAGGGAGAGATCCCAGTCAAAGCACAGAGACTCCCCGAAGGCATCCTCTGACATTGGCTGTCAGACTGAATGTCCCCAGTGGGAGGACTTGACCTCCAAAGCCTCTGTGGGGAACCAGGAGACCTCCAAGACATTGACCTTGGCAGAGCCCCTGGTGCCGTGTTCTGGTATGGTGGTTGCAAACCCCGTTCTGTCTCTGGACCAGACACCGACAATCTCGTTGGATCAGTGCATGCTATCCATCGAGAATACCTTAACAGCTCTCCTAGCAGCATCAGTACCCCAAGCACCGATGACTCCAGGACAGCTTATATCGGTACCGACATCGGAAGCAGTATCGGACCGTCAGTGGTATTGCTACCAGTGCAATTGCCTGATGTCCACATTCCTCTGCCTCTGCTCCATTACCGGGACCGGTGTTGGGAGCCCCATCAACTTGGTCGATACCAGATTCGGCGCTGCTGCTAACACAGCAAAGGGAGGACACTGTGCAGGACTGGTACTGCCAGCACCTTTCACACGGTCATCGGCACCGACCACATTCATAGAGCTCTGTAGGGCTGATTCTGAGGCCTTCAATTCAGACCATTGGTCCCTTGGCTCTGAGGAGCTACTCGATATGGCATCAGCTTTGGAGCCTTCACCTCCAAGTACCACCTCCTGCCAAAGGTCCCCACTGGAGGACATGTCCTTCTAGGAATTTATTCGGGACATGGCGGCAGGGCTATCAATATCAGCCACAGTGAAACCAGAGTCCTGAGTGGAGGAACTGGAGATTCTACAGTACCCCATGGCCTCGAAGGAGGCAACGATTTTGCCAGTTCATAAGATCCTTCATAACTTGATGCTTCACATGTGGGAGACCCCGCTTACAGTTTCGCCCATCAGCAGATGCCTCGATACAATGTATCGAGTACCGGAGATCCCAAACTTTCAAAAGACACAGCTACTACATCTCTCGATGGTAGTTGAATCAATGATACGCCGCATCAAAAGTGGTAAGACACATGTATTGATACCCCCGGCAGGGAATCGAGGAACCTTAATTCCTTTGCTCAACATTCTTTTCAGGCCTCCATACTGGCAAGTAGGATTAATTCCTACATCTTATATATGAGAATGTTCCTTCAGGAAATCAATAAAGATTGGGAAACTTTCCTTCTCTTCATCCCAGGGGAAAAGTGGCCAGCTTTTGAGACAGTCCTCAAAAACAGCCAGAATGTCTCCAAGTGTGTGAACAGGGCAGCCTTCGATGCATTCGAATCCACCAGCAGAGCATCAGCTATTGCCATCAGTGCTCAAAGAATAGCATGGTTACAGGCCTCGGACCTAGAGCAATGGGTCCAAGACAAACTGAGTAACATCCCCTGCACTGGGGAAAATCTCTTCGGTAAAAAACTTGAAACTGATGATACCACTCTGAAAAGGCTCTCCAGAAAGACTGCTGACTCCTCAAAAAAGGAATCAGTGACAGAGAAGTCTTTCTATCCTAAAAAGGATTTACTCTTCTTATTCACAACCTTCTTACCAGCCTCAGGGCAAGCAACAGGGGCCTAAACCTGCTAAGAAACCCAGAACTGCTAAGCAACAGCCAGCAGCTCAGCCACAAGTGACACCCAGCTTTTGACTCAGTCCTGGGGAACATGGTCATCTTGCTCCTGCAAAGGCCCAATCCAGCAGTAATAGCAGGTCAACTTTGTTTCTTTGCCAGCCATTGGCAAATGATCACCTCAGAACAATGGACCCTAAACATCATCCAGGAGGGGTACCAATTAAACTTCAAACAACCTCCTCCACCTCACTTCAGAGGCAAATATCCTATCCAACCTATCCTCAGGGCCCTTCTCAAAGAGGAAATCTCCAAACTGCTCACCTAAGGGGCCATAGAGGAGGTTCCACAGCAAGAACTCCAGGAGGGTTTCTACTCTCCTTACTTCCTCATACTGAAGGTTACAGGCCTATCCTCAACCTCCGAAATCTCAACAAATTCCTGGTCAAGGAGAAGTTCAAAATGATTTCCCTCGGAACCTTTCTACCCTATTTGCAGGAACAAGACTGGCTATGTTCCTTGATCTCAAAGATGCATATACCCACATCTTGATATATCCAGGACACAGAAAATATTTTAGCTTTACCTTTGAGGGGACTCACTACCAGTACAGAATCCTCCCCTTCGAACTGACATCAGCTCCCAGGGTGTTCACAAAATGCATATCAGTGTAGCAGCCCATCTGCGAGGCAAGGGGATCTTCATCTTCCCTTACTTAAATGACTGGTTGATAAAGGCAGACTCTCCAGAAGAACTCTACACTTCACTCAAAACTACCCTCGCAATGCTGCAACACCTGGAGTTAGCAGTAAACTTCCCAAAGTCCAATCTAACCCCAACCCAAAGATTGGAATTCATAGGGGCAGCGATAGACACTCAGCTATCCAGAACCTTTCTGCCACTAGACTGTATGGACCAACTAGTATCTCTAGTCATCCACATGCATCAACAGACAAGCTTGACAGCTCAAAACTTCCTTTGTCTCTTAGGCCACATGGCATCCACAGTGCATTTGGTACCATATACAAAACTATATATGCGTCTAACGCAATGGACCCTAGCATCCAATCCACAGGACACCTACCGGACATCATTCAGATCACCCACCCACTAGTCTAATCCCTCCTATGGTTGTACACCCCAGCAAACCTGCTAGAAAGGTCACCTTTTCAGATGCTTCAACCTCAACACACCCTAACCACAGATACATCCAAACTCGGTTGGGGAGTCTACCTGGAGTCAGTGTCCACACAAGGCCTGTGGACAACTCAGGAGTCATCCTTACAGATCAACTTGTTGGAACTTCAGGCAATCACCAATGCCCTACAGGTGTTTCAACACCACCTCTCAAAAGGTCAGGTGCTCATCAGGACAGACAACCAGGTGGCAATGTTCTATGTGAACAAGCAAGATGGAACAGGTTCACTTCCCCTCTGCAAAGAGGCCTGTCTCTTGTGGAACTTCACCATCTCTCACCACATACACCTTCATGCAGTGTATATTCCCGGCAATCAGAATCACCTTGTGGACAGGCTCAGTCACATTCTCCACCCGCACAAATGGAGTCTAGATCTTTGCTCAATAGCACAGATCTTCAAAGCCTGGGGAACTCCAGTCATCAATCTCTTTGCCACTCCACAGAACAGCAGATTCCCGCAGTTCTGTTCCAGAGTTCCATCCAAGTTAAGCCAAGGAAATGATGCTTTTCACCTACATTGGGGTCAGGGACTGCTTAATGCATTTCCCCCCACATCCCTAATACTGAAGACCCTCTTCAAACTCCAGCTTGCCGGAGGCACTATGATTCTCATAGCCCCCTTCTGGCCTCATCAACTCTGGTTTCCCCTTTTACTTTAGCTGTAACAGATGCAACTAATCCATTTGGGCTGCAATCTGGGTTTTGTATCCCAGAATGACGGAACAGTCCTATATCCCAATCTGCAATCTCTCCATCTGACTACATGGCTGCTGAAGGGGTGATGCTTCAGCCTCTCTACCTTCCTTAGGAAATAAAGGACATTCTCCTGGCTTCCAGAAAACCCTCCACCAGATGGGTCTATTCGTTCAAAAGGCACAGATTTGGATCATGGTGCTCATGAGATGACCTCAATCTCTTCGACGCACCAGTGCCTGCACTTCTACAATATCTATTGTGCTTGTCCTCTCCAGGACTAAAGACCAATTTGATTCAAACTCACCTCAGTGCCATTGTGGCTTTTCACAAGCTAATCAATGGTCATTCCATCTCTGTGCACCCCCTAATGGCCTCCTCCTCTCTAAGCCACCCATTTGACCATCTCCAGTGGCATGGATCTCAACATGGTCTAGGTTCAGCTTCTCAAACCCCGTTTGAACCCCTAGCAACTGCTCACCTGTGGTACTTGTCTTGAAAGGTCATATTCCTAGTTGTACTGACCTTGGCCAGGCACATTAGTGAATTACAAACCTTGGTGGCCCATCCAGCATACACCAGATTCCATCATGACAAGGTCGTCCTACGGAAAGACCCTTACTTTCTACCAAAAGCGGTGTTGCTCTTCCATATCAATCAATTGGCAATACTTCCGGTCTTCTTCCCAAGACCCCACTCTTCCCACGCAGAAGCAATCCTGAACACTCTAGATTGCAAATGAGCCCTGGTCTTCTGTCTGCAGAGGACTCATAATCTCTGAAAATCCTCACAATTGTTCATTTCTTTTGACCCCACTCACTTGGGGCTTCCTGTAGCAAAGTGTACACTCTTCGGATGGATAGCACACTGCATTGCTTTCGCTTATGATAAAGAAGGACTCATCCTCACAGGGCACATCATTGCTCAAAATGTCTGAGCCATGGCAACTTCTGTAGCCAACCTACGCTCAGTGGCCATTGACAAAATATTCTGGGTAGCAACCTGGTCCTACAGCCACACCTTTGCCGCCAGCTAGTGCTTGGACAAGGATTCCCACTGGGATGTGGCCTTTGGTCAGGTGGCCCTCCAACATCTCTTTGGAACATAGCTACAACTCCTCCCTCCACCCACATTGTTTCTTCCAGATTTCTATGGTGGAGATATCTATGTCCAATTGAACCCAGTTCAACCTTTCTGACCTGGTTTCCAAGTCTCCTGAAGATCTGGGAGCTAGGGAGTCCCATATGTGAAGACTACATTCCTGCTTGTTCCTGGAGATAGCATATTTACTCACCTGTAACAGGTGATCTCTGGGAACAGCAGGAATGTAGTCTTCACAACCCACCCTCCTCCCCATGGAGTTTTAGGATTATTTTTACTCTTTCTTCTCAGCTACAAACCCAACTGAGGAAAAGGAGTCAGAAGAGTGGGAAGGCAGTCACGCAGGCACAGTGGAGTACTCCCAAAGGCTTTCCAATAGGATGCTGGGGAGCGTTTCCACGCAGACTCCGTTGGTGCCGATTCACCCATATGTGGAAGACTAAATTCCTGCTGTTCTTGGAGATCACCTGTTACAGGTGAGTAACTATGCTTTTGTTCTCGTTGGCTGGTTTTCAGGATATTTTGTTATCAGATCCTGGAGAGACTCAGCAGAAGTATTATGTATTATTTTAAATATATTAAGTGTAGTCTTGAACCTGACACGACTCCTCAATGGTCACCAGTATAATCGGGCCAATGTTTGTGTTATGCATTTGTTTTTGCTGTTCCATTGATGGTGCAGGCAGCCATGTTCTGGACCATCTGCAGTGGGTGCATAGTATGTGCTGGCAGACCTTGGTAGAGTGAGTTGCAGTAGTCTACGGAAATCATTTTGGCTTAAGAGAGGCTTCAATTTCTGGATGATTTTTAGTTTGTGATATGCATGATGTGTTCTATTTATTGGGATTATAAGTCTAAGTTCTGATCCAGGATGACCCCTAAGTATCTCATTTTATTTTTGACAGCTATGTTTTTGTTCTCTAGGGTTATTGTGAAGGTCTTATTTCTTTTTGCTATTAGAGCTTCTGTTTTGTCATAATTTATGCTGAGCCATGTGGAAACCTTTGTGAGACATCTTATTATGCTTGTTTAGTCCAGAGATTCGACATTAAATAATGTGTATAACATGATGTCATCAGCGTATATTTTATAGTGAATCAGTTTTTTCTTGATAATGTCGCAGATTGGCTGAATGTAGAGGTTGAAGAGCAGCGATTACATTGCTGACTCCTATGGGACTCCCTGCTTTATTGTGAAAGGAGATATCTATCCCTTGGTCTGACTACATGATCATCAATTTCCAACTTTCATGCTCCACCACAACCAACTACACCTAAAAGAATCAAGCCAAAAGACACTTCAAACTCTTTGATAAAAAGGCCTTCACAGTGGAAGTACTCCCTCTTTTAGACAATTCTACTTCTGACATCTTTGCTCTAGTAACGAACTGGAACCAGGTTATTGGTAAAGTCGCTACAGAGACATCAAACCAGCATTCCTCCAACAGACTACAAAAAACGCAATGGTACTCCACAGAAATTAGAGAACTCAAGAGACAACTACGGAAGACAGAGCATAAATGGAGAAAGATAAAGTTAACGGACGATAAAAACTCCTACATGCTACTTCTAATGGAATATTGCCAGAAAACTGACAACTGCAAGAGAACCTTCCATACAAAAATCATAAATAAATCCCTTAATTGGTCTAAGCAGCTCTTCCAGATAGTAAAGAGTTTAATAAAGCCCCCCCCCACCCAACAACCATGGAAACCCATCATAACCCCCAAAGTCTAGCAAATCACTATAAAATAAACAGTTCCACATGCCTGTCCCCATTACAAATCCCACCTCCACCCAACATCTGCAACACCTGAACCACTTTTAGTTCCATTAGCAAAGAAAACATAGAATTCACCATCATCACATTAAACTCAACCACATCCCTACTTGATCTATTTCCATTACTAGATAAAAGCAGCCAAAGTTGAACTCAGTCCAGCTCCATTGAGAATCACCCAACTCTCTGTTCTTCAAGACAACATGCCTAATCAGCTCAAATTCTCCGCCCAGCTTGAAGAACACCGACCTCAATCTCAATGATTCTACAGTTTATAGACCCATAGCAAGCCTCCCATTCCTGTCCATGCTGGCAGTTTTTTGGACTTCCTTCCACTTTTCTTAAAGCGTGGAATACAGCTGGTCTGGGCTTCCAAGATAGTATTTTTAAACAACACCCAAGCTTGATGTAAGTCTTTAACCTTTGCAACTGCTCCTTTTAGTTTTTTCTTAACTATTTTCCTCATTTTATCATTGTCTCCCTTTTGAAAGTTAAAAGGTAGTACTGTGGATTTCCTTATCATCCCTCCTCCATTAATTAAATCAAACGAGATCATGCTATGATCACTATTGCCAAGTGGCCCCAACACCCTTATCTCTTGCACCAGATCTGGTGTTCCACTAAGGACTAAGTCCAAAATGGCTTCCCCTCTGGTCAGTTCATGAACC
The DNA here is from genome assembly GCA_033557465.1 of Ichthyophis bannanicus. NCBI lineage: Eukaryota > Metazoa > Chordata > Amphibia > Gymnophiona > Ichthyophiidae > Ichthyophis > Ichthyophis bannanicus. The sequence continues at coordinate 53,569,535 of CM066044.1, forward strand.
AGTTGCTCCAAGAAGCAGTCATTTATTTCATATAGAAACTTTATCTCCCTAGCATGTCCTGCCGTGACACTGACCCAATCAATACCAGGGTAATTGAAATCACCCATTATTATTACCGTTTTGTAACTTTTGTTAGCTTCCCTTTGAGCATTTCATCATCCATTTGTTCATTCTGGGCCAGGGCGGTCGATAGTACAACCCTGCTGCCATCACCTTCCCCTTTTTACATGGAACTTCAATCCATAGAGATTCTACAGCGAATTTTGTTTTCTGTAAAAACTTTAATTCTTTGTAACTCAATGCCCTCTCTAACATAGAGCGCAATATTCCTTGACATATCAGCTGCCTTTGACACCATCAACCACAACATCCTCTTACACAGACTCCAATCCGTCGGAATCCAAGACAAGTTCCTGTGTTGGTTCCACTCATATCTCAGTGATCGTCAACAGCAAGTCACACTAGGAGCTAACTTATCATCCCCCTATCTGCAAACCCAAGGTGTCCCACAAGACTCCTCCCTATCAGCCCTGCTATTCAACATCTACCTGCAGCCATTTTGCTCAATCATCCGCTCTCATAACATTGACTTCCATATCTATGCAAATGATATAATGATCTATGCTCCTCTTAGCACCTGCAATCCAACATATAAAAGAATACAAAGATGCTTCACAGACATCTCCCTCTGGTTAACTAACAACTACCTAAAAATAAACAACAAGAAGACTGAAATGCTATTCATAACAAAAGATACCAGTTATCAACCGCCATCCTCCATAACCCTAAATTTCATAAATGTGAATGTCTAACCAATGTTCAAGTATCTAGGCATTATTCTTGACCAACAACTCACCTTTAAACCTCATATAAGCAACTTAACAAACAGTAACCGAGGTATCCGGATGCCCTACTCGGCCTGGATCCCCCAACCCCTCCGTCACCCTCCCCCCTCCATTGACAAAGCAAGCAGACGTCGAGTGTTGGTATTAAAGCATGGTCGCAGCTTTATTAACAGTAAGAAAAACACCGGCCCGACATGGGCCAACTCAGCAATTCAATCATAACAAAGAAGAGCCTCCGCCCCCCCCCCCCCCCGTCATCCGGATGATGCCTGCCACCAGCCGTATAGCAAAGTGGAGCACCATCCAACCCACCCCCACCAGTTACCCCCTCCCGCCCGCCTCGCCATGTTAGCAAAGGCCGGCTGAAGGGGTTGCCTAATTCCGGGAGAGACCCCAACCGGGACGTCTCTCCCAACCCACATAGTCGTGCCGCTCACCTGGAAAGCGGCCTCCAGCTGAAATGAGCCGCCGGGTCAACGAGCACCAGCTCGCCACCCCGCTCACGAGGCCCAAAGCATGCCAACCTGGCACGGCCCCCCCCAGCTGCGACAAAATCTCCCCCCGGCCCCCCCCAACGGAAACAAGGGAGGGAGGGAGGGAAACCTTCTCGGCCGCGAGCAAGGAGGGAAAGGGAAGAACACGCCAGCCGGCGTTCCCTCCTTGCTCGCGCCGCCTCCGCCCCCAACCCTCCACTGGCCACTCATCGGGCTCCCTCCAGGAGCACGTGAGGGGGGGGCCGCCAGAGCGCGCATCAGGCTGCGCCGCACCCCCCCCCAACGCAACGCGGCCTGCCACGTGGCCGGGCCCCGGGAACCCGGTTACCTGGCAGCCGCGGGACCGGGGGCCCGGCGGCTAAGCCGGTAATAACCGAGGTATCCGGATGCCCTACTCGGCCTGGATCCCCCAACCCCTCCGTCACCCTCCCCCCTCCATTGACAAAGCAAGCAGACGTCGAGTGTTGGTATTAAAGCATGGTCGCAGCTTTATTAACAGTAAGAAAAACACCGGCCCGACATGGGCCAACTCAGCAATTCAATCATAACAAAGAAGAGCCTCCTCCCCCCCCACCCGTCATCCGGATGATGCCTGCCACCAGCCGTATAGCAAAGTGGAGCACCATCCAACCCACCCCCACCAGTTACCCCCTCCCGCCCGCCTCGCCATGTTAGCAAAGGCCGGCTGAAGGGGTTGCCTAATTCCGGGAGAGACCCCAACCGGGACGTCTCTCCCAACCCACATAGTCGTGCCGCTCACCTGGAAAGCGGCCTCCAGCTGAAATGAGCCGCCGGGTCAACGAGCACCAGCTCGCCACCCCGCCACCGGCGCTAGGTAGCGTGCTATCCTAGCGCCGCCCCCACCAAGGAAAGCTGCGACCTGCACCACGACTCAAGCGCCTCCTGCCAGTCGTTCAAAAGAAGATCCTGCCCCACCGGGGCAAGGTGAACCCCATCAAGCCGGTAAAGACCAGCGCAAGTAACATCCGCCCAAAGGTGCCGAACATGGACCCCGCCCGTCTGCTGGACCCAGCGCCCAATCTGCCTGTTAACCTTGCACAGACCCCGTGACCAACGCCGCTGAGTCCAACAAGCTGGGCGGGGCACAATGTCCGACCACACAATGGCCACCCCGGGGAGGACCCCACGCAATATGGCAAGGTCTCTCTGAGCAGCCCCAATAAGTTGCCGGCAAGCCCAACCGGCTATGTCATTGCCACCCAGGTGCAACAGCAGCCCGACCGGCTGCCGGCGCCGCCCCGAGTTCCGCTTGGACACAATCCAGAAGCTGGTCCCAGTGCATGCCGCGGCGGCCCATCCAGCACAACCGCACTCCGGCTCCAGCGAGGACCCAGGTGCACTCCCAGCGGCTGCACCGCCGCGCGCCGCTCAGCCCAATAAACAAAGGAGTGCCCGATGATCCACCAGTCGCCGGACGCCGCACCATCTGAAAGCAGAAAGAATGGACTGCCACCAGCCAGCCAATCTGCAATAGGACACAAAGGGTTAGTGCCCCCCACCCCAGCCCCTCCCCCCCCAGCAGGCAGACCGCCACTTCAGACACCCCACGCTACCCCGCCCCATCGCCTGGGGACGGGCGAACATACCCGGCGTAAGCACCCGATCGCCAGCGGCCAATCCGCCGAATCACTAGCGGGTCCAGCCCAGCCGCCGCCGCGCTGGTAGCCGCCCCAATGCGGAACGAGTGCGACGCATAACCCCGCTCGTCATGACCCAAGGCCCGCAGGGCCATGCGTAACACCGCCGTGAACTGAAACTGCGTCACCGGCCGGCTATCCGCATGAATGAAAAAATGGCCAGGCGCTACGGGGCGCAGCGACACGTATGCATTAAGAGCCCGCACAGGACAGGACAACAAGGGAGGGATAGCGCTCAGCAGGACCCAGCCCCCGTTTACGGCCTGGTCCGTCTTCGAACGTGCGAGGAAAATGCGAACCCGCGCAGGATGCACCCGGACGTGTCCCACAGCCAACCCCCCAAGAGCCCCACGCCGCGCCGACCGGGGAACCAGCTCAGACACCCGAAAAGCGCCGAAGAAGGCAGTAGTGAACAAAGCGTGAAACAGCACCGCCTCAAAGCCCGAGGCGGCCACCCGTGGCAAAACCTCACAAAGCTGCAGCAAGAGCTCGTGAGATACCGGGCGCCGCCAATCGGGTGGCGCCGGCCGCGGATGGGCCCAAACCGGTGAGCAACCCGCCCCACGACCAAAAAGGAGACCCGCGGATTCCCCCAACCAGCTGCCTTGCAGAAAAAGGAGAAGCCCGCGAGCGCCCCAGCGACCGCCGACCGGGCCCATCCCGCCTTCTTTGCCCAAAGCACGAAGCGGCCCGCCAGGTCATCAGGCACCTACCCCCCCGCCCACCCACGCGCCCGCAAAAAGGCACTCACCTGGGAATAGCCCCTACGGTAATTAGTCCAGGTGCTACGGGCCACCGACGACGCCAAGAGATCCATCAGGTCGGGGTCCCAATCATCCAGAGATGCTCCGGGACCCTCGAGGGCAGCTCGTCCGCACCGGGCGCCAGTCGCCGGAACTGCTCCCACTGAAAACGTGATAGAGCGTCAGCGATCGAATTCTGAGAACCGGGAACGTGCCGCGCCCGCGCGGTGACATTCAGCTGCAAGCAAGCCAACACGAACACCCTCATCAAGGCCGCCACCCTGGGGCATCGGGGAGCATGACGGTTCAGAACCTCAACGACCGCCGCGTTGTCACACCAGAAGACGACCCGCCGGTCACGCAACCGGTCAGGCCAGACCCAGAAGGAAACCACGATAGGAAACAGCTCCAAGAAGGTGATATTGCGCGTCAAACCGGAGCGCACCCAAGCCACCGGCCAAGGCTCCGCACACCAGGCACCGTGACAGAAGGCCCCAAAACCGAAGCCCCCCGCCGCGTCAGTAAACAACTGCAGATCGCGATTCGACAACTCCGGCCCCTGAAGTACGGAGCTCCCATTGAACCCGGCCAGAAACGCGTCCCAAACCCGCAAATCCTCCCGCATCCCCACGGACATGCGAATCCGATGATGCGGTAGCCGCACCCCCGACATTGCCAAAGAAAGGCGCCTCGTAAAGGGCCTCCCCATGGGGAGAACGCGGCAAGCGAAATTCAGATGCCCCACCAGTGACTGCATGACGCGAAGAGAAATCTTCGCAGTGGCACAGACGGAGGCCACCAGCTCGCGAAGGCGACCGACCTTCGCCGCCGGCAAGCGGACCACCATCGCCACTGTGTCAATCTCAATGCCCAGAAAGGTAAGACACGTAACCGGTCCCACCGTTTTGCCATCCGCTACGGGAATGCCGAACGCGGCAGCCACGCGGAGGAAGGTGCTCAGAAGAGCGGAACAGGTCGAGGCACCCTGGGGCCCGACGAACAGAAAATCATCCAGATAGTGAACAATGCTGGCGACTCCCGACTGCCGTTCCACAACCCAATGCAAGAAGGTACTGAAGGCCTCAAAATAAGCACAGGAGATCGCGCAGCCCATGGGCATACATATATCGAAGTAGTACCTCGCCTCGAAACGAAAGCCAAGCAATGGGAAAGCGGAAGGGTGCACCGGCAGCAGGCGGAACGCCGATTCAATATCCACCTTGGCCAAAAGGGCCCCCGCTCCGCACTGACGAACCAAGGATACTGCGGTGTCGAAGGAAGGAAGCGTAGTGCACCGAACAGAGCTCGCGAGGGATACGGTCATTGACGGAGTCGCCCAGAGGGCTGGAGAGGTTGTGTATCAATCGGAACTTGCCCGGCTCCTTCTTCGGAACCACGCCCAACGGCGAAGAAACCATGAATGGGGAAAAGGGGGGGTCCAAGAAGGGACCCGCCACCCTGCCCAGAGCACATTCCTCGGAGATCTTACTGCGCACAAAATCCCCGTGGAGCCGCGCAGAGGCAGCATTGCGAGAACTACACGGAGCGGCGGACCCCCGGACAGGAATGCGAAAACCCCGCGTGAACCCCCCCAAAAATCAAGCCGGCCGCCCTACCCCGGCGGGAACGCCCATACTCCAACAGCCACGGCTGCATCGCCGCGACCCGCACCGGGGTAGCAGCTAAGCCGCGGGACCCCTCACTTCCCCCCTGCAGGGGCCCCAGCGACCCCTTTTCTGCTGCACTTTGCGGCCGCATGCGCGCCGCCACACAAGGAGCAAGCGTGTTTGAACTTGCAGTCCGGGAAGGGGCAAGACGCCTTGTTGAAGCGCCAACAAACGTCCCCCCCGACCCCCGCCGCCTTTTGCGATGGCAACGTGGGGCCGGGGGCACGAAAGGACTGGCCCCCAGGCGACAGCGAAGACGAGCCCGCCTTTGCCCACGCCGCTCCGGTACCGATGCCGCGGCCCCTCGCGGACATCTGTGTCAACCACAGGTTGATGTCCTTGGTCCCCCACTGCAGGAGACTATTCTCCTCCATCTGGTCCCGGAACGCCTCGTCATAATTCAACCAGGCCCACCCCTCGTGGGCCTGGGATGCCTCCAGGATATTGTCGGCATAAGCCAGTAACGCCCCGAACTGGTCCGGGAAGTAACGTCCCCAGACACTCGCCAACCGCAAAAAGGCACGGGTCCAGTTGAGCGTGTTGCGAGATACCTTGCGCACGCGCCCCGCCTTCTCATCATCCCTGCGCTTTTTCCTACTTTCTCCAGCGCACTTCCGTCCGTCGAGCAAGCGGAAAATGTCAATATATCGACGACGCTTGATCCGCCGGTGCAACTTCCGCGGAACCGACTCCCATAGCTCGGCGCACCGTACCACGGGCGTCCCGCCAGGAACCCCACCATCCGCCGCCCCTGGGACGGAGCTGCACGACGAGGCCACGGAGGACGTCGAGGAGGAAGAGGACGAGGACGCCCGCCGGCAGCGACGAGCCCGCTTGCGCTTCCCTTTTCCCTTGCCCGCCCCCCCGGAGCCCGGAACCGAGTCGGGAACCCCCCCCCAACAGTATACTCACCACTCCCCCCGACGGGGGCAACCAGGGCGCCCCAGTGGGCGTGGCTAGGGCCGGAACACCCGCTGACACCGTGGCATCTGAAGGGCCCGCTCCCGCCAGCCTGTCGGAAGCAGCCATGGCGGCGACAGTCGGTGCGCTCCTCGGCACCTGTGAAGAAAAAGAAGAAAAAGCAGCAGCAGGGGCCCCAGGGGTACTGAGAACCGCCGAGGGACCAACCCCCCAGGCGTGCGCCGAAGGCCCCAAACCCCCAGCCTCCCACGCCGCCACCCCCCCCAATCCCCCCTTGCCCTGCCCGAACCACCCCCCCCAACCACCACCCCATGGGCCCACACCCCCCCACGGAACCGCCCCATACACCCAAGGGGCCGGAGAACCGAGGAACCCAGGAGGAGAAGAGGCGCCCAAGGAAGGGGGAGCAGGCCCCTCCCCTAGATGGGAAGGGGAAGGAGCCGGAAGCCAGCCGCTCCCCGACCCGGGAGGCAAGTTGAGCACAGGAGCCTGCGGGGACCCCGTCCCGGCAACGACCGAGTGGCCTGGCGCGAGGATCCCTTCGAGCAGTCCCAAATCCCCTTCCCCCCCCCGAAATTCCCGTAGGAGGAGCCGGATCACCCACCGAGGCTCCCTCGTCCGCAGGCGAAAAGCGCCCACCGGAGGCCCCCCCCCCCCGGGCCCCCCCCATGTTGCTGCGCCCTCGGCCCCGCCAGGCCCCGGTAGCGGGAGCAGCCGGGGGCACCGCCCCAGCGCGGCCCGCAGGAGTGACCTACGCCGCGCCGTACCGCACCCACGAGCCCCGCCCCGCGGCCCCTTAGCAGCGCTGCGTGCGGGAACATGTTTTGCCATGTGTGCTCCAAGTGGCCCAAGGGCCGAACTGGCCTAGGGGCTTGCAGGTGAGGCCGGCAAGCCACCCGACAGGGTAAGTCAGAGCCTGCCCTCTGGCCTAGGACCCGGTGCGTTGGGGCCCCCTAGGGCTCTGTCACCTTCTAAACTGCAGTTTAACAAGTTGTTTCCTTTTGTTTTGTTTTTTTTGTTTTTTTTGTTTTGTTTTTGTGGTGAGGTGGGCCCGCCGACGACTACCCGACCCCCCAGGTCCACTATGCCCCAAAACTCACCGCCGGCAGAGCAGACACGCAGACCCGGGTCCCACGTGCGCCGGAGCACGCGCGCACGCCGGAGAAGCGGGCACCGTGCCGAAGGGAGACGAAAGACCCAGCGCCGCGCGGGTTGGCGGCGGCACTAGCAACCGCAACCCCAACGACCCAGCACCACGGGGCTCCCGAGGCCTACAGCCGCCCCTAAGAAGCAAGCCAGGTAAGAAAAACAAACCTTCTCGGCCGCGAGCAAGGAGGGAAAGGGAAGAACACGCCAGCCGGCGTTCCCTCCTTGCTCGCGCCGCCTCCGCCCCCAACCCTCCACTGGCCACTCATCGGACTCCCTCCAGGAGCACGTGAGGGGGGGGGCCGCCAGAGCGCGCATCAGGCTGCGCCGCGCCCCCCCCCCCAACGCAACGCGGCCTGCCACGTGGCCGGGCCCCGGGAACCCGGTTACCTGGCAGCCGCGGGACCGGGGGCCCGGCGGCTAAGCCGGTAAATATATCACAAAATCAGAACTTTTCATCATCTTCACACTCTACTGGATCCATCCAACTACCGCTCATCTTTCCAGGGAATCATAACACCCCATTTTGACTACTGAACTCAATTTACCAAGGGCTGCTGAAAACCACTTTACTTCCTCTAATCACTGCCTTACATACCGCAGCATGCACAAATCAAGGGGTGTCAAAGTTTGGACATATAATTCCCATCCTCAAACAGCTACATTGGTTACTACCTCCCAGCCGCATACACTACAAGATTTTACTCTTGACTTTCAAAATCATCCACAATCAATCATCATGTTACCTATAGTCGCTCCTGAATGCCATTAACCCTTGCAGGGCAAAAAGATAAACCACAATAAACATGTTAAGCATACCTCAAGGAAAATCCAAAAGCACCCAGTATGCCTGCAACAGAGCTTTCGAACGGTATGTGCCATCCCTCTGGAACTCTCTACCCAGTGCCCTCCGATCGACAAGTGATCTGTCTACATTTAGGAAACTTCTTAAAGACTCATCTATTCAATAAACACTTTGGCCCTATTATGTAACCCCACCCCGCATCCTCCCCTATATCAAAGAAACAGCAGTTGTTTATGTAAATAACCTATTGCCCCCCCATCTAGGTAACCCTCGTGTACATAAGTTATATTGTTTAATGTAACAATTATTGCATATTGTAAGTAGTCTTGTAAATAAGTTTCAACAGTTCTATGTAATACCAGTTTGTTGTAATGTACACCACTTTGCCCCAGTGAAAAGCGGTATAGAAAAACAGTCAAATAAAATAATAAAATAAAAATAAATATGACTCCCCCGCATCCTACGTACAGTTTTCTGTTCTATAAGTATGATTGGAACCTTTCAATGTGTTATCATATAGGCCTATCTCCTGCAGGCATTTCATAAGTATGGTGTGTGATACAGAGTTGAAGGCAGCTGATATGTCGAGGAAGATTAGTATAAATCCTTTCTTTATACTGACTATTCCTCTGATGATGTGGTCGAAGAGTACTGCTAGTAATGTCTCCACACGGTGGTTCAGTTTGAATCCATGTTGATGTGGATCTAGGGGCACATGTATGTTGATGTGATCCTGCAGTTGTATCTGTACTGTCTTTTTGATGGTTTTGGTCACGAAAGGTAAGCTTGAAACCGGTCTATATGCTTTGGGGTCTGTTGTCCTTTTTTGTTTTTTTTAGGATGGTCCTGATTGATGCCATTTTAAGGGTTGCAGACATTTGTCCCTGTGTGAGGGATTTGTGTGTATGATTTTGTGCATTAATGATGTGAGCTCTTCCCTGGCTACCTTTATCCATGCAACTGGAAAGGGATCGCTTGGTGATGTTGTTGTATTCAGAGTAATTATTGTGTGAGCAACTTGTCTGGTTGTTGGTATCGTGAATTTACCCTATGTCCCTTTGGGTCTTAGTTGGGTTCCAAGGTTTGTTGTTAATGGGTTTGTGTCTGGCTGTGTGCTGTCACGCTTCTTCATTAGGTAGTCTGCGATCCGTTATAGATGTATATCTGAGTAGTCATCCTGTGAGGGTTCTATTGTTAGTGTGCGGACTATTCCAAAGAGTTCTCTCGGTTTGTTTACAGCCTGTTGATTATGTTGTTGTATTCACTTTGCATAGTTCTGTATTCCTGTGGTATACCATGGTCCTTTGTACGTCTCCATTTCCTTTCCATTCTTCTGAGGTTCCTTTTGGCTTTTCTGATTTCTTTAGTGTACCAGGGGGTTTGTTGTCCCTTTTGTGCTGTGGTTGCTCTGTTTTGGGGTTCTTCAGTGGCCTCTGTTATGGATTGGTTCCAGGTCTCTATTGTATTTTTGAGATCAGAGTGGGAATGGTCCAGTTTGGGTAAAATTTCCTTTAGGAATTGTTCTTTATTAAAACCCTTGAATCTCCTTCCATTGTGTTGTACTTGGGTGTGTATAACCGGGATGGGCAGTGTTACATGGAATGTTATTATATGGAGTGGAGGAGTAGCCTAGTGGTTGGGGCAAGGTACTTCGGGCCGGAAGGACGGGGGTTCAAATCCCACTAGAGGACAGCAACCTTGGGCCAGAAGGACTGGGGTTTCTAGTCCCACAGGTGCTCCTTGTGGTCTTGGGCAAGCCACTTAACCCTCCATAGCCCATGTTCCCTGTAAAATAGTTCTCTGTGTGCTGTGCTTTCCTGTCTAATCAATGTGTTTATACCTCAAAAGTTTCCTGTCATGATTTGACAATTTCCAATCTGTAATCAAAAACCGCTGCTGATCGCTGGAAGTAGCGGTATACAAATGTATACTAAATAAATAAATAAATAAATAAATAAAATTATATAGTGATCTGAGCAGGGTGTTGCCGTTATAACTGGAGTGGTGATGTGTTTGTGCTATAATAGCATTAAGGGGGCAAAGACGAGGTCTGGGGTGGATCCCTGTCTGTGTGTGGGTGCCTGTATTATTTGCATATAGTTCATGGCCTCCATGGCTCTAAGGAATGACTTTGCCTCCTTTTGTGGTGTTGAATGGAGATTGAAGTCCCCCAGGGTCAGCATGGGCTTATGTATTGAGGTGAACGTGCATACCGATTCCAGAATTGATGAGCTCTTTGACTATGGTGTTCAGGGTTCTGTAGGTAAGGCACAGCGTGATGTGTTTATTAACAATTATTATGGTGTTACACTTCTTTATGCTGGTCTTTATTTTATTTATTTATTTAGACAGTTTTGTATACCGCCTTATCCTTCAATCAAAGCGGTCACAACACAATTGGGGGATACATTTAACACGCGGGGATATGAGACACATACACTAATACTTACAGGGAACATGGGCAATGGAGGGTTAAGTGGCTTGCCCAAGACCACAAGGAGCATCTGTGGGACTAGAAACTAGAAACCCCAGTCCTTCCGGCCCAAGGTTGCTGTCCTCTAGTGGGATTTGAACCCCCGACCTTCTGGCCTGAAATACCTTGCCCCAACCACTAGGCTACTCCTCCTCCTTTATGCCACAGAGGTCCTTTGTGCTGGTGTTTATGCCACAGAGGTATTTAGACAACTCTATCATATCTCCCCTCTCCTGTCTTTTTTTCCAAAATATACATATTGAGATCTTTAAGTGTCCCTATATACCCTATGATGAAGCCTAATGACCATTTTGGTAGCCACCCTCTGCAAGGACTCCCTCCTGTTTATATACTTTGAAGGTGTGTTCTTCAGAATTGCACACAATACTCTAAATTAGGTTTCACCAAAGACTTATACAGAGGCACTATGACCTCCTTCCTGCTGGCCATTCTTCTCCATGGCGACAAAGAGTACAGGTAAATGGAACTTACTCTGAGGAGAAGGATTTTACCAGTGGTGTGCCCCAGGGATCTGTCCTTGGTCCGATTCTTTTTCACATCTTTGTTAGTGATATAGCGGAAGGGCTGTCGTTTAAGGTGTACCTCTTTGTAGATGATACCAAAATCTGCAATAGAGTAGACACCCAGGAAGGTGTAGATAGCATGAGGAGGGATCTAGCTAAGCTTGAAGAATGGTCTAGAATTTGGCAGCTGGGATTTAATGTTAAAAAATGTAAGGTCATGCATTTGGGCTGCAGCAAGCCAAGGGAGCAATGTAGTATAGGGGCTGAAGTACTTTTGTCCACTAAAGAAGAGCGGGACCTAGGCGTGGTTGTGTCTGATGATCTTAAAGTAGCCAAACAGGTAGAAAAGGCGACGGCAAAAGCTAGAAGGATGCTTGGGTGCATACAGAGAGGAATGGCTAGCAGAAAAAAGAAGGTGATAGTGCCTCTGTATAAGTCTTTGGTGCGACCTGATTTGGAGTATAGTGTGCAATTCTGGAGACCGCACCTTCAAAAGAATATAAACAGGATGGAGTCAGTGCAGAGGGTGGCTACTAAAATGGTTAGTGGTCTTCATTATAAAGCATATGAGGACAGACTTAGGGATCTTAATATGTATACCTTAGAGGAAAGGCGGGATAGAGGTGATATGATTGAGATGTTTAAATATCTCCATGGCATAAATGTACAGGGAGAGAGCCTCTTTCAATTGAAAGCAAGTTCTGCTATGAGGGGACATGGGATGAAGGTGACGGGGGATAGATTCAGGAGTGTTATGCGGAAATATTTCTTTATGGAAAGAGTGGTGGATCCATGGAATAGTCTCCCAGTGGAAGTGGTAGAGATGAGGAAGGTATCTGAATTCAAAGAAGCATGGGACAAACACAGAGGATCTCTAAAGGAATAAAGGGGACTATTGTAGTTGTTGATATGGAAGGACAGACTAGATAGGCCATGTGGTCTTTTTCTGTCGTCATATTTCTATATTTCTATGTTTCCATATGCACCCAAGCACCCTTCTGGCTTTCGCCATCACTTTTTCTACCTTATTAGCTACTTTAAGATCATCAGAAACAATCACCCCTAGGCCCCTGTCTTCTTTCGTGGACAGAAGTACTTCACCCCTTATACTGTACTGCTCCCTTGGATTTTTGCAGCCCAAATGCATGACCCTGCATTTTTTAGCACACCACTTGTAACATCCTCCTCCAGAGTGAGTTCCATTTACCTGTATCCTTTATTGCTGCCCACTCAACCAATTTCTAACCCAGACGGCCACTTTAGCGTCCATCTCTAGGGCACTCAACTTATTTATAAGATATGCTGTTAACATGTGCATGACTGCCCATTAACAGCTAGTGGACACTCAAAACAGACAGCCAATTCTGTGCTACCTGCATAGCATGGGATGGGGAGGGAAATGGGCAGGGTAGAAGTGAAGACTGGGCACTGACTGCACATTATGGTTAGCATGGAGGTTACTAACATGTTAAGAGCATCTGGATTAAGTGTGAATGCCGCTGGCACGTGTTAAGATATGAATCAGTGTGGTATCTGCTGGGGCCATGCTGTACATGCCCCCAGTAGGTAGCATATGACTGTTGCACATAGAAACATTTATTTATTTATTTATTTATTTGCGGATATTTTTATACCGTTCCTTCCAGTGATCAAGGGCGGTTTACATCATAACAATTAAACTAGAACGATTACTTGGAACAACATTTGAGAACTTTATACATAGAACAGTGTAGTTGAGGTGTTGCCTCAAACTATTTACATAGAGCGGTACTGGTAAGGACCACTTTGTACTATTAACATGATGACAGAAAAAGACCACATGGCCCATCTAGTTTGCCCGTCCTCATGCTTCTTTGAATTCAGTTACTGTCCTCATCTCTACCACCTCCATTGGGAGACTATTCCACGAATCCACCACTCTTTCTGTAAAGAAATATTTCCGCATATCACTCCTGAATCTATCCCCCTTCACCCTCATCCCATGTCCCCTCATAGCAGAGCTTGCTTTCAATCGAAAGAGGTTCTCCTCCTGTGCATTTATGCCATGGAGGTGGTATTTAAATGACTCAATCATATCACCTCTATCCCGCCTTTCCTCTAAGGTGTACATATTAAGATCCCTAAGTCTGTCCTTGTATGCTTTATAATGAAGACCAATAACCTTTTTAGTAGCCACCCTCTGTACTGACTCCAGCCTGTTTATATCCTTTTGAAGATGTGGTCTCCAGAATTGCACACCATACTCCAAATGAGGTCTCACCAAAGAATTATACAGAGGCACTATCACCTCCTTCCTGCTGGCCATTCCTCTCCCTATGCACCCAAGCACCCTTCTGGCTTTTGCTGTTGCCTTTTCTACCTGTTTAGCTACTTTAAGATCATCAGACACAGTCACACCTAGGTCCTGCTCTTCTTTAGTGGACAAACGTACTTCACCCCCTATACTATATCAGTCCCTTGGATTGCTGCATCCCAAATGCATGACCTTGCATTTTTTAACACTAAATCTCAGCTGCCAAATTCTAGACCATTCTTCAAGCTTAGCTAGATCCCTCCTCATGTTATCTACACCTTCCTGGGTGTCTACTCTATTGCAGATTTTGGTATCATCCACAAAGAGGTAAACCTTACCCGACATCCCTTCCGCTATATCACTAACAAAGATGTTAAAAAGAATCGGACCAAGGACAGATCCCTGGGGCACAACACTGGTAACCTCCTTCTCCTCAGCTCCATTTACCTGTACCCTTTGTCGCCTCCCACTCCATCAATTTCTAACATGTATCATGCACTGATCTTTACTCTCATTGCTCAATACCTGCAAAAAATGAATGCAGCTTAGTAAACATCCCCCATATAGTACACACATAGATTTACACCTTTGGAGCAAGTTAAGTTTGTGCATGAGGATTTATGTGCTGCATATGTTGGTTCTGGTGCCTATTTTATAAAGTCACATAGGTGTTTATGTTGCCTTTATAAAATAGATGCCTGTTTCCAACTTCGACATAGGTGGCCTATTATAAAATTCTCCCCATGGTCTTCAAAGTATTACATTTTGCACCGTACTTTCTATCTGTACTTGAACTCTATTTTTGCTACTGGAAGTGACTCGGAGTGGTCTTAGCAGGCTTGAAAGGCAGGACATATGTGGAAAATAGAAAATATCTTCTACAAACCTATTCATTTTTGTGGCAACTGGAGTTCATTTTTATTTATTTAGTACACACTTTTCCGGTAATAATTCGAGGTAAGTTGCAATCAGGTACTGTAGGTATTTCTTTGTCCCTTGAGAGCTTATAATCTAAGTTTGTATCTGAGACATGGGAAGGTTACCAGTGGGATTCAAATCCTGCTCCCTTTGGTCAGCAGGCTGTTCTTCCACTCTACTCGCCCTTGATAAGGATGGGTGGCATAGATACTGTGGAAGGGCCCTACTTCGGCAGCTTGACCATGAGTTATGCTGGATGGTTTGATGCCCTTGGTTGAGTGGATCTTAACAGACGAAGCAAGTTTCATCTGGAAAATGAGGCCATTAGTTTGACATTCTCTTCTGCATATCCACTGGCTTTGGTCATATCAGTCTGGTTACATCCAACAACGTCATAAATAAGTTGATTCTATTTTGCCAAACTTTACTCAAGAAGCCAGGGCTTCTCATACCTGTCCTATGGTCCCCACAGTCAATCAGGTTTTCAGGTTTCCATGAATATAAAGGAGACAGCGCATGCAACTCTATCTCATGCTATTTATTGAGGATATCCTGACAACCCGATTAGCTGTGGGGTTCCCCAGGACAGGTTTGGGAAGCTCTGTGCCAGGTCATGGACCTTGCCAGCTCTGACATCTCACTCTCCCCTGTCTCCAATCGAAGATCCTTATTATGGATTTCAGATGTTACCAATTAAAAATAATTTTTCTTTGTTACATAACAAATGGGTTTTCTTATTATGAATATGGTTCCGGAAACAGGTACTAAAAAATGTCACAATGAATCCAGAGTAGTAGTTTTAAGGCTTTTTTGTCCTGTTACTATTACCTCTCTGTTTCAGGTTCCCAGACAGACCTCTAGGAAAGACTTAAATAAAAACTTAGACTTTCCTAAATCTGATGTCAGAATTAAAGTAGGTTGCTATGGTTACAGAAAGGAGAGAAAATACTGGGGAACCTTCTTCCTCTGTCGTCTTATGCTTGGATGGTTTTGCTACACAATATAAATTTGACCTTTAAAAGCATTTTTTTTGGTAATGGATGATATTTTTAAGACTTATACATTTTTATAATTTACTATGACAAGGCAAGGCTGAAGGTCATATAGTCCAGATTAACTCCTTCACTGTCTTAGGATGCAAAATGTTAACCTTGTGAATCAAAATATTCTAGGGCACTATTTATCTGAAGAGCTATTAACCAGATACTCATAATCTCGCAAAAACAGCACTATCCCTGGGCCATCATCTATTTGAAAAAACCTGTTATTGTCCAAAATTAGCTTTATGGAACCAGCAGCATAGAAAATGACAGCGGATAGAGATCATTCGACCTATCCAGTCTGCCCATCCACATCAACTGCTCGGTTCTACAATTCCTTCTCTCCTTCATGCTTTCTTGAATTCAGATATTCAGTCTATCTCTACCACCTGCACTGGAAAGCTATTCCACACATCCACTATCCTTTCTGTAAAGCTATATTGTCCTTCAATTACTACTAAGTCTGCTCTTTTTCACCTTCATCCTATGTCCCCCTCACTGAGAGAGTGCTATCATTTTCGCCAGCTGCCCTATTGCTTATTTTCTCACAAAGGACTGCCATGGGGATAATTAAATCAAATCAAATCAGAAATCAAATTTGCTAAGTGAAAAATTATGCTCCCGTGAGTGCAGGATTGGGCCCAGAGACAGCCCGGCATGCCCCTGCAGTCGGTCAGGGGACATCTTCAATTCCTCCCAGCCAGCCCACCGCATTGCTGTCCCCCTTTACTCCGCCGCCTGACCCCCAACAGGACCAGCCAGGGCCCAGACCGGGTGGCGGGGCCTCTCTGTGCCTGCCACTGATGCTGATACCTGTCCTATGGTCCCCACAGTCAATCAGGCTGGCTGGCCGATCAAGGGGGCAACCAGCGCTTATTCCACCTCCAGGGCCACGACTGGAATTGACCCTTTACGTCCACGTACTAGTCCCACCCACTCTCCACCCCCGTGCTGCCCCATCATCCGCAGCACGCATAGCAGCTCTGTGCATGCAGGAGGGAAGGTAAGCGGAATACGGCAAAGGCAGATAGCAGGACTTCACACCCCGCTATCCACTTTACAGAATCGGGGACATAGAGGGTAATTTTATAACAAGTTGCCTAGTTAGGAAGTCTCATTAGTCACCTATTTTGGTGCTATTTTATAAAGACAACATAGGAATAAATTTATGTATGACTGCCTGTGCCCCACCCAAATTCCTCCTCTACCATGCCTACCCTCAGGTCACGTAAAGTAAGAGCAAATATTCTCTATGCCTGTTTTGTATTTGTGCAAGCCTGTGGTAATTTTATGAATGTATATTGGCAAGAAACCTTTTTCATTAATTTTTCATGATTTTTGTGTGTTTTTTATTTAGCTTCACACATTTGTTTTAATAGGGAATTTTTAGTGCCTGCTAAATTGATTTGATACTTGCTAACCGATGAATTAAAGCATGCTAAGTCAGTTAGTGTACATTAAATTAATTTAGCTTGCATTACATATTCTTAAAGTACAATAACAAACCGAATTAATACCGACAAATTACTACTATAGCACTACAAGGCGTACGCAACACTGTACAGACACTTGTAAAAGATGGTCCCTGCTCATCAGAGCTTACAGTCTAGTCAAAACAGACAACACAACAGCTGAGGACAAGCATATATCTAGGGGAATGGTAAGGAAACACAAAGGAGACTAAGCGATCAGGATCCATAAATGGCCTCGAAAAGGTGAGTTTTCAGCCTGGATTTGAAAAAGGCCTGAGATGAAGCCTGATGCTTATGTAAGTAAAATAGGGGTTTTCCGCAGAAGAAAGGTACTCTACATTGTCAAACTCTTCAATATGAGAGATAAAGACAAAACCCTCAATATAATCATTGATCAGCTCTTACTTCAAAATACATGATGCTTTAGTTATTTCTTTATTTTATTACAAGATTTGGTATGCCGCCATTTGGACGAGTAACCATCAAAGCGGTTTACAATAGCCCACTGCAATCAGAACAAATAAACATTATACAAACAACTACAATAAATTAGCCATGAAGTAGCACAACAATCAAATACCTAAAATCACACATATAGATCAGTGACACATAAGGAAAAAGAATTCAAACATTAGCCTAGACCAGCCGCATGTCATGTGCACTAAATTGTATCAAAAGCCTTATACAGACGCTAATGTTTTAGATCCAATGTAAATTTTTTTGAAGATTTTTCAGTGCATAAATCAGGGGGCAGTGAGTTCCAAAGCAGCCATAAAGTTGAAAGCAGCCATTTGGGTCCTTTCAAGCTTGAAACAAGAGGGAGCTGGAATGGTCAAAAGATTCAACTGCAATGATCTTAGCGAATTTTATATTTAATTCTACAGGCCAATGGAAGCCATGCAAGTTCCTTAAGTAGTGGTGAAATATGCTTAGAGCGATGAGCCGAAGTATTTTGTATTAGTTGAAGTCTTTTCAGACTATATGCAAGAGCATCTGTCTCTCCAATTTCTTCAAGACTAATACTTGGGTCAATCAAATCAAAGGCTGAACTAAAAGTACATCCTGCCCATTCTCCCAGTGAACATAGATCTCATTTAACATGATCAATAATGCTGACTCCGTACTATGCCCTTGACAAAACTCTGGTTGTTTTGGGTGGAGAGCATTGGTAGCCTCTACAAAACTGGTTAATTGCTGAAAAAAAACACGTTTTCAGTCATTTTTGCTAAGACGTTAAGGTTTGATATAGGCCTATAATTGGCAAGAACAGAAGGATCTAAATCCAGTTTTTTAAATGAGGGTCAAATATAGCTTCCTTCCTTATGAGCTTCATCACAGAATAACACAATAGAGAATACCCTCCAAGCTTCTATGAATGGCATGTAAAATCCAGCATGATGAATAAATAAATAATCGGCCCATTCAGTCTGCCCAGTTGCATGAATCTCATCCTCCTCTTGTATATCAGATGCAGGTCACTCCCTTGATATCAACCGTTGTAATTGTGCAAAGGAAGCACAAGCAACATGCTTCTGTCGTGATATCACTACATAGTAAATGCAAGAATCCAAAATGCTTGTCCACACTTCACTTAGCATGCTGTCTCACTAAGTATGGCAATAGTAATTATATACACAGACTCCCTAGGAGACAACATATATTAGTTTTGCTTTTATGTCTTTTTGTTTAAGAGGATTGAAAACGTATTTGAAAGATGGAAGGTTACAAAGAGCTGTGAGGTCTTTCTAACATCTTTTGTGACATAAAGATAGTGCAAATGTTCATGCCTACAGTCCAGCATACAAAGAGTAGACTCTGATTCTTCGTTTTCTGCCTTAGAAAAGAAGGAGGGAAGGACAATGGGCTGATTCAAATGATATTCTGAGCCCTCTTTAGGAAGGAATTTGGGGTGAGTCCAGTAACTGTGAGCATGGTGGATAATGCACAACTCTCCTTACCGAGGTTGTGGCTATGAGGAAAATCATCTTTCATGTAAGGTGTTTTTTAAAATTGACGTTTCAAATTCTACAGTTCTCACAAGTAAAAAGAAAAAGTGTCATTCTGTTACAGCATTAAATATAAGCGACATTTTTTTCTTTAAGAAACAGACACAAGAATGTACTACAGTCCACCACACGGAAGAAGAGGAGGAATGATTTTAAAAAACAAAATTAACAAACAAATATAAATCTTAGATTTTTACTGATACCATAAAATTAAACCCCACCCACTTCCAGGTGAAGTACAAGGACCCTTTAACTAAAGAGCAAATTCATCACAAAGAAAAGCTCTGAGCTGAGTAGGGTCATAAAAGGTATAAAATTACCCTGATACCTCACTATGCACTTGCATGGGAATCTTAAATAAAAAGGCACCCCAATTGCAAGTACCTTAGATTTTCTTCCTGGTTTGCATGGCCTTAGCCACATTAGGGAGCACCTTTCACCACAAAAAGAAATATCATAAAATTAGAAATAACATTTAAGCAATTTAGACTAACCGGGTACGGCGGACCAACGCTAAGCGCCCTTGTTACCCCCCCCCCCTCCCTCCCTCCCTCTTTGCTCCTTCCTCTGTTCATTAACACAAAAGACAATTACACCTTCCTTTGGACTTAAACTGGTCGCAGCTTTATTCACACTTAACAATAGCCAACAACAAACCAACAATTTAACATATCCCCACACCCCCCCCCCCACCCCCAGCAGAGCGAGCCATCACTAGCCATGTTATTAGCAAAGTGACGCCGCTTCTGCTTCCGCCGCATAGCGGCCACAAGTAAAAGGCCTCACCCTCCCTCATCCGGCTTCGCCATGTTATTAGCAAAAGCCCGAGGGATTGTCCGGGTCGGGGGTACCCCACCCCCGCCCTAATGCTTGCATCCGGCTCTGGACCACGGAAACCTCCGGGATCCCGCCACCGGCTCAGGCCGCCCCCGACCTGAGCCGCCCCCCACAAAGCAAGCTGCGACCAGCTCTCATCCCAGACATGATACCCTCCAAGGCCTGCTGCCAGTCATTCAGGAGCAAATCCATCCCAACCGGGGAAAGATGTACTCCATCCGACCGAAACAGCCCCGCAACTCCACATCCACCCATGAGTGTAAAATTTGACACCCCCCATGCTCGCTAACCCACCTACCAATTTGCCTATTAATTTTGGTGAGCCCTGGACCAGCGACGCTGGAACTTGCAAGAAGGCCTTGGAATGATATCAGACCAAACCAACACTACGCCATCAAACATTGCCAATACTGCTCCAAGTCCTTGTGCACAGCACGAATCAACTGTCGACAAGTCCAGGATATCAAATCGTTGCCTCCAAGATGAATCAGCAGTATGTCCGGCTGTCTTCTGCCACGCTCATGGTGCCGCAGCAAAGGCAAGAGCTGCATCCACCGTAAACCCCTCTCGCCCAGCCATGATACGGTCACCAAGGAAGCATCCAGTCCAATATTCGGACCAATCGGCCATGTTGCTGCTCGCCGACCAGCCCAGTAAACAAACGAGTGGCCGATCACCCAACAGCGACACACTCTCTGCAAGCCTTCTGAAACATAAAGAAACAGAACAGTTAAATACCCCCACCACCCCTACAAGCGCACGTATCTGCGGAACGCCTGCGACTGCCACCTACCGATCCGCCGAATCTCACGCTCCGGCAAACCTTCCCCCGCCGCACTGGTAGCTGCTCCTATGCGAAAGGAGTGTGGGGCAAACCACGCCGGTTCCACCCCAATCCGTGTCAATGACAAACGCAACACCGCCGTAAACTGGAAACGCGTAAGCACCCGCGAGTCCTCATGCACAAAAAGGCTACCGGCACCCGCAGGATGCACAGACAAGTACTCAGTTAACCCCGCAACCGGGCATGTAGGAGACCCAGCAACCTCCCCCAGGACTACCCACTCGCCTCTCCCTTTCTGATCCGTCTTGGAACGTGCCAGGTAAATACGAGCACCGCCGTCACCCACCTTTTACGTGGTCAACTTGCAAGCCTCGCCCACGCGCCCTACGACCCGACTCTGCAACCAACTCCCCGACGCGAAAAGCACCAAAAAAGGCCACTGTAAACGCCGCTTGAAATAGTAATCCTTCATACTTAGACGAAACCACCAAAGGTAAGGCAAGACAGAAACGAACCAGCAGGTCATGCGTTATCGGCTGCCACCCGTCGGGAGGAGAAGGCATGGACCGCTCCCAACCTTGCAACAGCTTGCGCGTCAAAAATCCTCCCCCAGCCACCCCCCACCCCACCGCCTTCATGAAAAAGGCAAACCCTGCCAAATTCCGCCGCACCGATGACCGCGAGACACCGGCGACCTTTGCTGTTAGAACATACTGACCAAGAAGGAAATCAGATGCTGGACCTCGCTTCCATCCACGCTCCAACAGGAAGGACACCACACTGCTGCAGCCCCTCAGGTACGCCTCCCACGTCGCAGCAGACACCGATTTCTGTAACAGATCGGTCAGGCCTCGAGGCCAATCCGCCATAAATGCTCTGGGACCGCAGCCCCGACTTCCTCCGCTCCTGGCGCCAAGGTCCGAAATCGCTCCCACTTGAAATGGGAAAGAGCATCCGCAACTGTGTTAGTAAACCCAGGGATATGTCGCGCCTTAATCACCACATTCAAACGTAAACATGCTAAAACCACCCGTCGCATTAAGTCCGCCACCGGTTTACACCGCGGGGCGTAATTGTTCAACACACTAACTACAACTTCATTATCGCACCACCAGATAACCTGACGGTGACGTAATCTATCCGGCCAGACTGCCAACACCACCAATATGGGGAACAATTCCAAGAAGGTAATATTCCGCGTAAGCCCAGCCTCCCGCCAACTCTGGGGCCATTCTGCCGCACACCAAGACCCCCCCGAAGAAGATACCTAAGCCCGCCACCCCGGCCGCATCAGTATATAATTGTAACTCATCACTCGATACTGCTCTCTCACGCAATACCGTGACACCATTGAAATCTTGCAAAAACTCATCCCATACCGCCAAATCCGCTTTCATGCTTCGCGACACCCTAATCCTATGATGAGGTTTACAGACCCCCGCAATAGCCGCCGACAATCGCCGCAAAAAGACTCTGCCCATGGGAATAACCCTACAGGCAAAGTTAAGTGAACCTATGAGAGCCTGCATCTCCCGCAGCGTCATCCTCCGTGAGACCATCACATTTGCCACCAACGCTCGCAACCTCCTTACCTTGTCTGCAGGTAATTTTGCAGTCATCAACTCGGAATCCAACTTGATCCCCAAGAACGTAAGGCACGTCGCCGGACCTTCTGTCTTCCCCGCCGCTATGGGTACACCCCACTCCTGCGCTAGCTGCCGAAAACCCTCCAACAATACCCGGCACTGCCCAGACTGCGCCGCCCAGATGAAAAGGAAATCGTCCAAGTAATGCACTACCTGAATGCTCCCCGTCTGCTCCATGAGCACCCAATGCAGAAACGTACTAAACCGCTCGAAGTAAGCGCAGGATATCGCACATCCCATAGGCATGCACTTGTCGAAATAAAATTGTCCCTCAAAGCAGAAACCCAATAAGTGAAATCCTAAGGGCGCACCGGCAATAAACGAAAGGCAGATTCAATATCAGCCTTCGCCATTAAGCACCCCGGACCATTGTCTCTGACCAAGGCCACCGCCTCGTCAAACGATGCATAACGCACCGCACAAAGTGCATTTGGGATGTGGTCATTAACCGAAGATCCGACCGGGGAAGATAAATTATGGATTAAACGATACTTCCCAGGTTCCTTCTTCGGAATTATACCCAAAGGGGACACCACCAAATTCACAAATGGCTTTTCTGGGAAAGGACCCGCAATCCGCCCCAACCGAATCTCCCCTGCTAATTTTTCTCTTACAATCAAGGCCAAATGTCGAACTGAAGCCGAATTCCGAGCCACGACAGGCGCTACCTGCCCCACCACCGGGATCGGAAATCCCCACCGAAACCCCGTTTCCAATATTAACCCGTCCCCCTTTTTAGGATATCGGCTCAACCACGGAT
This sequence comes from Ichthyophis bannanicus, assembly GCA_033557465.1. Lineage (NCBI taxonomy): Eukaryota > Metazoa > Chordata > Amphibia > Gymnophiona > Ichthyophiidae > Ichthyophis > Ichthyophis bannanicus. The sequence goes on from CM066044.1 coordinate 53,592,567, forward strand.
GAAGCGCCTGACTCTTAATTGGAGTAGGCGCTAAGCTCCGCAAGCTCCTAAGGCTTGGTGGTGGGAGCATTTATTTATTTATTTATTTATTTAACAGCTTTTATATACCGCACTTTTGTTATCAGCGCGGTTCACATTTTAACAATTTTGTACTTAAACATAGAACAGATGTTAAGCTTACAAGGAACAGGAAATAAAACATGGATAACAGGGTTTAACAATTAACAGAATTCTCAACTATTTACAATAGATTCTTAAATGCTCGAGCTCTAACGGTAGGGATTGTGAGGTTTGGTCTATAACAATTGATAAGGTTCCGGGAGCTTATTTGACTAGCCGTGATCGATGGTTTGTGTAGGAGGGGGAGTGGGGTCAGTACATTGTGAGAAGTGTTGTAGGAAGAGATGAGTTTTTAGGGATTTTCTGAATTGGGATAAGTCTTTTTGTGATCTAATACTAGGTGGTAGCATGTTCCAGCATCTAGGGGCGAAGGCTGAGAATGCTCTTAGAGTGGTTGTTTTAAGTGAGTTTTGTAATGTCCTTTGGGACTGTTAGCATGTTCTCTGTTACAGATCGTCTAGATCTGGCGTTCTGTGTGTGTGTTGGAGGAGGTCAGATAAAGAGGATGATGAGATATGTTGGAATGCTTTGAAGGTCAGAATGAGGGCTTGTATAAAATCCTGCAAGATAGTGGGAGCCAGTGAAGGTCAAATAGGATGGGAGTAATATGTTGACTCCTTGAGGATCCGTGAAGAACCCTGGCGGCTGTATTCATGGCTAATTGAAGTGGGTTCAGCGTGCTCTTGGGTAGTCCATGGAGTACGATATTTGCATAGTCAAAATGAGGAGTGACTAATGCTTGGAATGTTGAGTGGAAGTCGCATGGTTCGAGCATAGGTCTGAGGTGTCGAAGGGTCCTGATTTTATAGTAGATAGCTTTTACAGTATTTTTTATATGATCTTTGAATTCAAGCCGCTGGTCCAGTATAACACCCAGGTAACGTATTGAGGTTTTGAGCGGTAGATCAGCATCTCTTGTTCTTAGGGTTGGTGGAGGAGAGAAATCTTTGTTCCTAGTTACAATCAGGACTTCGGTTTTTTTGAAATTGATTCTGAGATTTTGCGAGAGTAGCCAGTCTGATATTGAATTGAAGCACGTGATTATTGTAGAGTAGTCAGGTTTTAATACATTAATTGGAGTGAATAAGAGTACATCATCTGCGTAGATAAGACATGAGATTCCGAATGAGCGGGAGATGTTGCAGAGAGGTTGCATATAGATGTTAAATAGAAGAGCTGAGAGAGAGGAACCCTGCGGTACTCCTTGCTTCTGATGAAAAGGCTGAGATGTGGTATCACCAATCCGTACTGTTGCCAGCGATATTATAGTTAATATCTGCACCAATTAAACGCCATTCCTTGAATTCCTTTTTCGTGAAGCCGGGTGAGCAGTTGGTTGTGGTCAACAGAGTCAAACGCTGCTGCTATGTCAAGGAAGATCATAGCGACTCCATTTCTGATGTTGTCTGTTGTATTAATGAGTGTGTTCAATAGGGAAGTTAGGAGGGTTTCAACTCCGTGGGCTTCTCTGAAGCCATGCTGGTTTGGATCTAGTGGGGCCTCGGAATCAATGTGTTGTTGGATTTGTCTTTTTCTAGGATCTTGGCTAATAAAGGAATACTTGAAATTGGGCGATAGGAGTCTTCTTTTTTCGGGTCCAGTTTGTTGTTTTTCAGTAGGGGACGGATGGAGGTCTGTTTGAGGGCTGTTGGAAATATCCCGGATCTAAGGGACTGGTCGGCTAAGGCTGATATGTATGGGCTAAGTTCTGTTTTCAGTGATTTGATCCAGTGGCTGGACATGGATCATTAGGGGCGGTAGTGGCGTTGATGGATGTAATAATTTCTTCGATGGACTTTGGAGTTGGGGATGAGAAATTATTGAGTATGAATTGGACGTTGGATGGTTGCATGGTTACACTTGTGGTTACTGTAGTGATCTTGATTGCCTTGGATTGGATGTAGTCAGCATATAGTTGTGGGTGTATATAGTCCTGTTGTGGTGAAGGAGGTTCAATGGTTAGGGATTTTACTATTTGGAAGAGATCTCTTGGTTTGTGAGGGAACGGTTAAGTAGTTTTGTATGGTGTTCTCTTCTCTTATCCCAAGTTAGCTGGCGATGGAATTTCAAGTTAGCTAAGTAAATGGACTGGTCATGAGGGTTTAGTGAGTGTCTCCATTTCTTCTCTAGTCTCCTCAGTTGTTGTAATGAGGTTCGTAGCTCGGAGGAGAACCATGGTGTGTTCTTTTTCTTGGCAATAGAAGAGTTGGTGGAGGTTTTATCATGTGTGGTGGTAGGCTGCGCTGATAGTCCAAGAGCATTGTTCCAGTTTGATACAATATCATCAATGTTGTCAGGTATAATGGAGAGTTTTGGTATGGTATGGGTGGTGATTGTATCCATGTTGAAAGCTTTGAATCGTGCTGGTTTTGGTGGTGGGTAAGTATCTGTGACTTGTTTGGGGATTCAATAGATGGTATTATGAATGAGATAAGGTTGTGATCGGACCAGGGTACGGGGGTTGAGATGGGCTCGGGTTGATTTGGAAGATCCAGGTGTGCTGATGGGGCAAAGATGAGATCAAGGAGATTTCCTTGTTTTGTGAGTGGGGATTTTTACAATTTGATTGTAGTGTAAGTTGATCATGGCATCAAGGAAGGAGTTGGATACTGAAGGTAGTGTGGAAGCAAGGTTAAAATCTCCGAGGATCCAGTTAGGTTTGTTGATATCTAATGGGTTGATGGCAAGATCAATTATGGATGAGAGATCGTCAACTGGAGCATTTGGGGCTCTGTAGATGAGGTTTATGGTGTTGCTATTATTGGAGATGGATAGAATATTTGTGTGGTTTGTAGCATTGGTAGAGATTACGTGGTATTTCAAATCCGTTCTTGCTATTATGCAGACTCCTCCTCCCTTTCTGTTTTCTCTGTTGCAGGTATAGATGGTGTAGTTAGGTGGGGTAAGTTGGTTCATTAGGACGTTGTCGGAATTAGAAAGCCATGTTTCTGTGACCAGTAGGATGTCTAGTGTGAGGTTTGATATAAGGTCAATGATGGCTGGCCATTTGTTGCGAGCTGATCGTGCATTGATGAGAGCGCATTTGAGATTTTGTGGAGTAGTTTTTGGATTAGATCTCTTGTTGTTGTAGTTTCAAGAGGTACATAAAGAAGGTACTTGTGCCTACTGTAGTATGTACTTTGTGGGTAATGTTGATGATTTTGATGGGGTTTCCTATTGCGGGTTTGGTGGATAGGGATAGGGTTGGTATCAGATGTTAGGGCAAATGAAGTATGTAGTATGCAAGATAGGATGGAGATGAGCAGGAGGGAACAAGTAATGGTGGCCATGACGTAATCCTAGGACGGTCCAGAGAATGTAAATACTTTGTTTTGAGTGTTACTGGCAACAGTAATAGGTGAATGTTACTGACCACAGTAACAAGTGAATGTAACAGTAAAATTGAAAGTTACTGGCAACAGTAATAGATGAATGATACTGTCTAAAGTAATAATTGAATGCAACATTAATAATTGAACGTTACTGGCAACAGTAATAAGTTGTGGGTATGTTAGTGACAACAGTAATAATAAATTCCTGTACAGCGTGTAATTGCTAGCACTGGTGAACTAGATTGGCGTGATAAGGTTGAGCAGAAAGAAAAGAACTATGATTTATAGTACAATCAAATAATTAGGCTGTGAGAGCAGAGTCAGTTGAGACCAATATGTAGATAGTATACTTGCTGTGATTGAGGTTACGTTGAGGGGGTGTAGTAAGCGAGTTCGATCATGTGGGAGCTCAGCTATATTTGGATGAATTTGCTGAACAAGGCGTTGTAGATTTCTTCGTTGTTTCCTTGCAGGATGTAGTGAATTTGAAGCGTCTTGGTGCAGGTTGTGTAGGTTCCGTCGATGATGGTTGTTTAGGTGATCACATTGCTGAAATTTGGGCGGGTCGTTGGTGGCTCTATTTTGGTGCCCCGCCTAAGGGCCACGCCAAAGGGCCCTCTTGCGAGGCCCTCAGGCGCGGGCCCGCAAGGCACAGGTGCGCCTGCCGGCGGTACCTTTTCAGCGAGCCGTTGGGACCTCCCACAACCCCGATTGGATTGGAGTGCAGGAGCGGGAAACTGGAGCTCACCCTGTGCTCTACCCCGATCGGGGAGCCTTGGAAGATGGCTGCTTTCTTTTTCAGGGGCTCTCTCCTGCCGGCGGCACCTTTTCAGCGAGCCGTTGGGACCTCCCACAACCCCGATTGGGTTGGAGTGCAGGAGCGGGAAACTGGAGCTCATCCTGTGCTCTACCCCGATCGGGGAGCCTTGGAAGATGGCTGCTTTCTTTTTCAGGGGCTCTCTCCTGCCGGCGGCACCTTTTCAGCGAGCCGTTGGGACCTCCCACAACCCCGACTGGGTTGGAGTGCAGGAGCGGGAAACTGGAGCTCACCCTGTGCTCTACCCCGATCGGGGAGCCTTGGAAGATGGCTGCTTTCTTTTTCAGGGGCTCTCTCCTGCCGGCGGCACCTTTTCAGCGAGCCGTTGGGACCTCCCACAACCCCGATTGGGTTGGAGTGCAGGAGCGGGAAACTGGAGCTCACCCTGTGCTCTACCCCGATCGGGGAGCCTTGGAAGATGGCTGCTTTCTTTTTCAGGGGCTCTCTCCTGCCAGCGGCACCTTTTCAGCGAGCTGTTGGGACCTCCCACAACCCCGATTGGGTTGGAGTGCAGGAGCGGGAAACTGGAGCTCACCCTGTGCTCTACCCCGATCGGGGAGCCTTGGAAGATGGCTGCTTTCTTTTTCAGTTCCGATCGCCCCCCGCTTAACGCATTTGAGGGCAGAATGTCCCCCCCCCCACAGACGGAGCAAGCGTGCCAGAATTTACAATCCGGAAAGGGGCATGAAGATTTGTTGAACCTCCAACAGACATCTCCGGCACCCCCCCCCCCCCCCCGATGACCTCTGTACCATCTGGGGCACGCCAACCCGAAAGGGCTTTGCCGCGCCCACTGCACCGGCCGAGCCCGCTTTCGGGCCGCTCACCCCTCCCATACCTGGTCTGATCGCCATCTGCGTCAACCAGAGATTAATATCCTGCGTCCCCCAGGATAGCGTCTGATTCTCCTCCATTTTATCGCGGAACTTCTCATCGTAATTGAGCCAAGCCCACCCATCATGTGTTACCGATGCCTCTAATATAGAGTCTGCGTATGCCAACAGCATACCATACTGCTCCGGGCGAAAATGCCCCCACACGCTGGCCAATCTTAAAAAGGCACGCGTCCAGTTCACCACGTTCCGTGCAACCCTCCGCACCCTACCCGCCTTCTCGTCCTCCTTCCACTTCCTCCGGCTGTCCCCGGAACGCTTACGCCCTTCTAACAGCCGAAAAATGTCAATATTACGCCGCTTTTGAATCTTTTTTCGCAGCTTCCTGGGAACCCCTTCCCATAACTCGGAGAACGCCGCCAACGTGGGCGCTGCCCCCCCCATTACTTGTTTCTCCGCTGATACCTCGTGCTCTCGTCCCTTACCGTCCCCTTCGGACAACGAGGAGTCACTGGACGAAGAGGAAGAGGACTCCGATCTCCGACGCCCACGGCAAGCATGTTTCCTCTTACGTCCCCTGGCCCCGCGCCCGGAACCCGCCACCCCAGATCCATCCCCTTCCGCCGCCAAGGGGTCAACTACCCGCTCACCTGGAGAACTCTGAACCGGTTCGGACGAAACGCCACGCTCCTGACGCTCCACAGCTGGCGGAATTACTGTCTCTACACCAGTCGCTGCTCTTCTGCCCGGTTGACTGCTCGCAGGGCTGGAACTCGCACCTCCTCCCGGACACGATGCACTCCACCACGAATTTCCCGGATACTGCCACATAGGCAGAACCTGCGGAGAAAAAACAGGGAAGGGCGAAGACACACCCGCCATACCCCATGGAGGATGCCAAGCTCCCATCCACTCTGCACGCAAAGAGCATTGACCCCCCCTTGCCAGTGCTCCCACGCTGTCATAGGGTCGCCTCTAACTTCCCTCTGTAAACCTGACCCAGCCCACCTATCTCCACCCACGAACGCACCCAAACTCCCTTCCGGGGCCCCCCCACCTATTGCAGTATCAGACCCCCGTCCTGCCCCATCACCCGAGAAACCCCTGGAGGCCCGACCACCCCTGTTCCCTCTACTACCCCTCATAGCACGACTCGGCGCCTCTGACCCTCCCCCCTGGGGCTCAGCCGGACCGGGACTCACTTCCTGAGCCGGCTCCCCCTCCAGGCCAGCCCTCCCCCGCTTTTGCCTTCCTGTGCTTTGCCGGCAGCCTCCCCTACCGCTTCCAGTAGATGCTGTCTTCTGGGCCCCCCCACGCCGTGCCTTCCCCCTTTCCACTGCGCCTTTTGACCTACTCCCCCTGTCACAGGCGCCGCTGCCCTCCTGCTCATGACCAGCCACGTGCACTGCCCCGTTTCTCCCTCGAGCAGCCCTAACTCCTTTTTTTCCCTTGCAGGGCCGTTTCCCTGACTTATCGCTGCTGTCCATTGCTCCACGGTGCTATATATGAGAGCACAATACCAAGTAAATTAATTAATGCTCTCAGTTTGGTAGCTCTGGTACGTCCCACTGCACCCCACGCTGTCACCAACGGCTATCCGTTGCTAACCAGGCCCGCACGTGGCGCGCGCCCACTTTCTCGGCCCCTCACAGTCTTTCCTCGTCCCCCGCTCCCGACCCCAGGCACTGACCCAACAACAATTCTCCACTAACCGACCACTACTGTCCCCATCCCCCGCTCCCGACAAACCCTGTCCCACAAATAAAAGCACTTATCCGCAGCGCTCTCAGCTCACGCGTCCGGCGTCTCCGGCAGCCGTCCGAAAGAGGCCGGAGCCACGCCGTGTCCCTGCCGAAAAACTCCCCCCAGCACTGTCCTTCTTTCCCATTGGCCACCGCGCCGTTCACCACGATGCGGTGACCAATAGCTGCCCGACCTTACAGGCTCACCGCTCCCCCCCCTTTCCGACGCGGCATCGGCCGCGCAGGGCGTGCGCGTGCCCGCCCCCCCGGTTAGTGCCGGCCGCGAGGACTAGGCCCCGTGGCCTTGCTATTACCAGTATCTGAAATCAAAGTCACTACTAGTGTGACCCTAGTTATTATATTGTTCATTGTGGACTCCAGAAATGCTGAGGTCCAAAGAATCTGCTAATTTATTTTTATTTATTTATTTAACAACTTTTTTATACCGCTATATCTATAAGTCATAGCACTTTACAAAAAACTCAACTGTTTAAGATTTACAAAGAACTGGAGAATAACAAAAACAAGCAATACATTTAGGAACCAGAAGCTTAGCAGAGTATGATTAATTTAAATTAACAATTAACGTAGATACAGTGGAGGTGTATTGGAATGCAAGGGGGGGGGGTGGAATTATGGGAGGGGGGTTTGTACCAGGAGCTACTGTTACAACATTGAATATGAGGTTTACGTGTAGGATCCATAGTGTTCTGTAAAGAGGAGTGTCTTTAGCCTATGCCAGACAATATTGGATGAACGTATTTCAGAAGGTAGTGAGTTCCATATGGAGGGTGCAATCAGTGAAAAGGCTCTTTTGGATGCTGATTGATCACAATTGAGTTGGAGGGGTGATATCATAGGAGGTCTTGTGTAGTTTTTTCTTCTTGTTCTGTTGTCAGGAGACTTCTGGATTAACATTTGCAGATTGTGATGTAATACAAAAAAGAGTCCATATCACTCTTTTCGTTGGGCTCCTGCTTCTTCCCAAAGAGCAAATAAAACATTTGAACCACATGTATTTCATCTGGGGCAAAGATTTTCATTATGTTGTTAAGATACATGCTCCACGGTTCTTCGGGAAGTTCAGCAGTCTACTGTTTCTTCATCTGCTTAAATTTTCTGCCATTTCCCACTTATACTGAAGAGCCAAGCTGTCTTTAACTGCAGCGGTGGCAGAATATTGTTCTCTTTGGGGAGACCAAGCTCCGCCCCTCAGCCAGCCAAGCTACATTGATGTGATCACCGGCCTTCCTCTCCTGTCTGCCTGAGGGGAGCCGATCTCCCTTGGGCAGACAGGAAGGGTCCTTGCTCTCTTCTGCTTATGGGGGAAGGCAGTGCAGTTTTGGTGGCACCAGGGCCCATGTGGCCCACCCCTTTCTGACACCTCTGGCCAATGGAGACTCAGCAACCCCTATATGGTGCTCCATACTCTTCTAATTTGGTCAAAATGTCTAGTTAAAAGTCAGAAACTTGAGAAATATTAGTACTTGCTGCAGCTTCAATCCATGCAGAGTCTCCCAAATATTGTCAAGTACAATCTTCTTGCCAGTTGGAACCCCTGTACTTACTGGGGCCAACCCTGGCAACAGTTTGGGGAGTGAAGCACTGAAGCACATCTTTAGCGGGATCCATCTTGCCCAGTGAAGAGCCCAACGGTAAAGGGGCGGCTTGCACACCTTCTCCAGCCATTTCCCTTAACTCCTGCTAAGCTGATTTCATTATCTGCCCCAAAGAGACAGTACCGCTACAGGAACTTTATGTTGGGGGAATAACTTGCACAAAAAAAGCTTTTAGGGCAGTCTTGGATTTCTTGTGGGAGGATTCTAACCTGATGTCCAAAAGCAGGTCGTTCAACAGAGTGGGAACAATTATGCAAAGCGTGCCTTCCAAATGCATTCTAACTAAACTGAAGAATGAGGTGGGATGACCAGTCGATTGTGTTGAGGAGAACGGAGAGTGCACTGGGGAGGGGGGCTATAAGAAACTAGAAGAACAGCTAAGAAACGTGAAAGGCCAGAGCTATAAACCTTTTGGGTAATCATAAACATCTTAAATTGGATCCTAATCCTTATGGGAGGGGGAAGGGGGGAGAATGCTTTTTCTAAAGGAGTAGAGTCACATGTTTAAATTTCATGGCACCATGGAGGAGCTTGACAGAAGTGTTTTCTGTCAAGTGTTTTGGGCCAGCTGCAATATTTGCAGCTGCCTTTGGGCCTGATTCAGACATGAACATGTCGGCCCTCTGTGTGCCCAGTTAGAACCGGATGCACAGAAGGAACTGCGATTCTGATCCCGCGGGGCACATCTAGCCCTACCAGATTAGAATCGCAACCAGGCCCGTAAGTGCAGGCCGGGACCCCAATTCCGTCCGGACTACATGTACAGACCTGGCCTGACTAGCTCAGTCAGGACTTTCCAAAGGAACTGCAGCGTCATGGCGTCCAGTTACCATGGCACCGTGGCTCCATTGAAAAGCTGCAATTCCTGGCCGCTGGCTCCAAAACTGCATTCCCCGCAGTTTGACCCCCGATCTGGCCTCCTAAGGCTAGGATCGGGCTGTGGCGAATGTCCTCTGCCTCCCCCTGCCCTTACCACACCCCAGGTCCACAGTCCCCCACCTACTAGGGGAACTAATTCCACCTCGGAGGTGGAATAAGTCCCCCATTCAGGCTGCTAGCCCTGGATGTACAGGACCAACATTGGAATCAGCCCTGTACATCCGGGGCCGACAAACGCCCACTGTCCGCTCTAATGCCACCCCAATCTGCTCCTTTCCCACCCCCGTCTACCTTCACTGTACAACATGCAGCGGAGGTTTGTATCGGGAAAGGGCCCAAATAGCGGGCCCAAATAGAACTATTCGTGCCTCGGAATGACCCTGTTTGTGTTTAACCTTGATAGAGAGAATTATAGTAATCGAGTCTATAAATGGCTAAGGCCAGAATAATGATCTGAGTAACTGAATTTGCTTTTGCATGAAAAAGACCTTTTTCATGACACTAGAGATTTGAGTATTAAAAGTGAGTTCTCTATTGAGGTCTACACTGAGAACCTTAACCGAGTCATTCAGGGAGAGTGCAGAGCCAGCAATAACTAAAAGTACGCTGGGAGTACTCACACTAAACTGAAACATAGAAACATGATGGCAGAAAAAGACCACATGGCCTACAGTATCTAGTCTGCCTTTCCATATCAACTACTACAACAGTCCCGTTTTTTCCATTAGAGATCCTCTGTGTTTGTCCCATGCTTTTTTGAATTTTACATACTGTCTTTGCCTCTACCACCTCCATTGGGAGACTATTACACCCATCTACCACTCTATCCATAAATAATTATTTCCACATATTACTCCTGACTCTATTCCCTTTCATCCTCATCTTATAGTAGAGCTTGCTTTCAATCGAAAGAGGCTCTCCTCCTGTGCATTTATGCCATTGAGGTATTTAAATGTCTCTATCATATCTCCTCTATCCCACCTTTCCTCTAAAGTATACATATTAAGATCATTAAATCTATCATCATATGCTTTATAATGAAGACCACTAACCATTTTAGTAGCAACCCTCTACACCGACTTCAACCTGTATATATCCTTTTGAAGGTGTGGTCTCCAGAATTGCACACAATTCTCCAAATGAGGTTGCACTAAAGACTATCACCTCCTTTTTTCTGCTGGCCTCTCCCTATGCACCCAAACATCCTTTGAGGTTTCGCCGTCACCTCTTCTACCGATTTAGCTACTTTAAGATCGTCAGATGCAAGCACACCCAGGTCCCGTACTTCTTTTGTGGATAGAAGTACTTTATCCCCTACATTGTACTACTCCCTTGGATTGCTGCAGCCCAAATGCATAACCTTGCATTTTTTAGCATTAAATCTCAGTTGCCAAATTCTAGACCATTCTTCAAACTTAGCTAGATCCCTCCACATGTTATCTACTCCTTCCTGGGTATCTATTCTATTGCAGATTTTGGTATCATTTGAAAAGAGGCAAACCTTACAAGACAGCCCTTCTGCGATATCACTAGCAAAGATGTTAAAAAGAATCGGACCGAGGACAGATCCCTGTGGCACACCACTGGTAACCTCTTTTTCCTCAGAGTGAGCTCCATTTATCTGTACCCTTTGTCGAATCTCACTCAACCAATTTCTAACCCAAGCAGTAACTTTAGGGTCCATCCCTAGGGTGCTCAGTTTGTTTATAAGTTGCCTGTGCGGAATAGTGTCAAAGGCTTTACTGAAATCTAAATACACCACATCTAGGGCTCTCCCTCGGTCCAACTCCCTGGTCAACCAGTCCAAGAAATCATTCAGATTTGTCTGACAAGATCTGCCTCTGGTGAATCCATGCTGCCTCTGATCCTGTAATCTGCTGGACTCCAGAAACCTCACTATTTTCTCTTTCAGCAGCGTTTCCAATAATTTACTCACCACAGAGGTTAGACTAACTGGCCTATAGTTTTCAACCACATCCTTTCTTCTGTTTTTGTGTAAAGGCACCACATGTGTCTTTTTTCAGTCCTCTGGCACAACTATCAATGCCAAAGAGGCACTGAAAAGGTCAGTCAGTGGAGCTGCTAGTACGTCCCCAAGTTCCTTCAGGATTCTTGGATGTATCCCATCCGGTCCCATTGCTTTGTCTACTTTTAGTTTAGCTAGTTCCTCATGAACACAGTCTTCTGAAAATCATTCAAGATCCCCATCACTTCTGTTCCTATTCGTGGGTATTTTCTGAGGTCCTGTTTTTGGTCCTACATCTGTCGACACAGAGCAGAAATATTTGTTAAGCAAATTCTGCTTTATCCTCTTCAGCTTCTACATCTTCCTCCCCTTCATCATTGAGTCTGACAATACCACTTTTGCCCTTCCTCTTCTCACTAACATATCTGAAAAATGTCTTATCCCCCATTTTTTTGTATTGCCTATTTCTTCTTATTTTTGTATCTTTGCTTACCTGACTACTTTGCCAGCTTCTCTAAGGGACTTGTTTATTAAGCAGCGGTAGAGACTTCCGACCAATATCAGAGCTGCAGCCCCATTGAATTCAATGGGGCCACGACTCCAATATCAGTCAGAAGCCGCTACCACGGTTTAGTAAACAAGCCCATAAGATTTTCCAAATATAGGTGCTTGTCTTCCTCTCTCTATGATTTCTTGTATTTCATGAAGGCCTCCCTCTTTTTCTTCACCTTTTCAGCCACATTTTTTTGAGAACCATAGCGGCCTCCTTTCCTTTTACCTTTATTTACCTTCCTAACAAAAAAGGTTGGTTGCCCTTAAAATATCCTCTTTCAGTTCTGCCCAGTGTTTTTCTACATCCCTCAGCTATTCCCATCCAGCTAACGACTCCTTGAGGTACTGTTCCATCTTGGCAAAGTTAGTTTTCTTAAAGTCTGAGACCCTCGCTTTTGAATGGATTTTATCAGCCCCTAGTCCTAATACTGAACCAGACCATCTGGTGATCACTGGATGCGAGTTGATCTCCAATTATAACATCAGAAACACTTTCACCATTGGTAAGCACCCAGTCCATTATGACCCCTTCATGTGCGGGTTCTGTTACCAGTTGCCTTGAATAGTTCTTCCTGTAGAGAATTCAGGATCTCCTAGAGGACACCACAGTAGGCATGTGCCAGCCAACATCTGACATATTGGATTCACCTATCAGTGGCCCGTCTCTTTTCCTGGCATCATGCTTATGTCTTCTATTAAATCTCCGTCTACTTCTTCTCCCTGTGAGGGGGTCTATATATCACTCCAATGCAAATAGATTTTTCTTTCCCTCTTTCTAGTTTAACCAACAGTTCCTCCTCTCTCCCTTTTAAGCCCTCTAATTCTATAGTTTTAATATTATTTTTTACATAAAGTGACACTCCTCTTCCCCTTCTCCCTATCCTATTCATCCTGAATAACGTATAGCCCGGTATAATTACATCTCAGTCATGCTTGTCCGTGAACCATGTCTCTGTAACCGCCACTAAATCCAAGTCAGCCTCTTCCAGCCTGGGGAATATGATTGAGTTGGATTTTTTTGGGGTTCAGTTTTAAACGATTAGCTGAAAGCCATCTGATAATCGCATTCAGTTTAATAGCAATTTCCCAAATTGTCTGGGGGAGGTATGAATTGAGGGGAAATAAAACCTGCATGTCGCCCGCATATGTGAAGAACGTCAGTCCAAACAAGTCAATCAATGATGCCAATGATGCAAGAAATATGTTGAAGAGAACTGAACCCAAAATGGAGCCCTACATGACACCACAGTCCAGATTGTGAGGGGATGAAGTGGCATGAGACCAATGGATGCAGAATGATTGATTTGACAGGCAGAGTTGGAGCCAATGGAGGGCCATTCCCATGATGCATAAGGCAGCAAGACATTGAAGAAGGAGGGAATAATTGATTAAATCAAAAGCTGCAGTCAGATCCAGAGAAACGAGAAGAACATCTCTACCATCTTCAAGATGGAGCTAGACAAAATTTAGAAGACCAAGGAGGGTTCTCTCTGTGGAATGATGTGGGAGGAAGCCTGCTTGGTTTGCAGGCAAAACCTTCATGGTTTCAAGGAAGGCTTTGAACTCTGGCCTAGCACACATATGGCAGGATTGATGCCAGAGGCAATTGTGTTTTGTCTAAGTGAGAATTCAAGTAAGAAGGGATCTCAAGAGCCCTTTGAAAGCCTTTGTAAAGAGACTGTTGACTAAGGTAATTTGCAGTCTGACTTCCATGGCAGGTGTTTGCTGTTGGTTTTCGTCTTCTACTAGTAATTCTACTAATCTACTAATCATTGGTATAGCACTACAAGATGTATGCAGTACTGCACATATAGATGTAAGACACAGTCCCTACTCATCAGAGCTTACAATCTAATCAAAACGGAAAAAGAACAATTGCAAAACTGGGGACTAGATTATGGTGAGATGTACATAAGTAGTGGACAAGAGGAATGAGGTGCATCAGGATCCAAAAGCAGTCTCAAAGAAGTGGGTTTTTAGCCTGAATTGAGTATGGCTAGAGAAGGAGCCCACACACTGACTCAGGTGCATTGGGTTCCTTCTATCTCTGTTTCCATGTGAGGGACAGGTCAAAGAGGTAGACAGACCTGAGATGACCTAGAGTGAAGTTGTTTTTGAGAAACAGAAGGTAAGGTAATAGATACTAGCCACATACAAGCAAACTGACCATCCAGCCTCTCCAGTTATAAAAGTCCAGACTGCTAAGGATATGACCCAGCTGGCTGCTATATGGGCTTGAGAGCTATAGGATATCGCTCTGAGCCAACTCAGATGTTGCGTTCCTCACTGATTCTCTCTCAGCAAGGATAGATGAGCAGACACTTTCCCAGATGTTTTTGATCCATTCCTAGGGACATACCCAGCCAGTCTGGTTTTCAGGACCTCTACAATAAATATAACTGAGATAGATTTGCATGCACTGCTTTGAATGTTTGCAAATCTATTATAAATATCCTAAAATTTAAAAAGTGGATAAATTGGTTTATTTTATTTATTCAATCAACTAACTAGGAAACACGTTTGCCCTATCTGCTTTGGTGTACATTTATAAGAACTCGTATACTAAGAAAGTGGAGTGAGAGATATCACCTCTTGAATACTCTGGCATTTTCTTCCTGTGTTACAGACTAAAGTAGATGTTGCATGACTGTGCTGCAGACTCTCCAGAGGAGCTCAGAGTGGAAATCCTGATTGACAGATCGGTTTCAAGCATTAGTGAAATTTAGACCATGGTTTCTTAATATTAGTATGTCCTTTAAAGTGACATCCTAATGCAAAACTAACAGACCTTTCCACATTTAAATGGCAATCCAACAGTGTTGGCATATTTTATTATAATTTGCAAAACATGCAAGGATAATTGCCAAGAGCATAAATCAAGCAACAATATCATGAACTATAAAAATGAACACATGAGGAAGGCCTGCGTTTGATTTCCAGGTCCAGGTTCTCTGCCGCTGCTGAGAATGCTGGGAAGGTAATGTTCACAGCCCCTGATAAGAAAGTGAGTCTCAGCCATAGTGAAATCTAGTGACCAGACTTAAGGTGCACATGTACTGGGCTCTGGAGGTAGCCAGTGTCTGTGGCCCCTAGCCAAGGACCATCATTATATTAGCTGGGTAAGTGGTATAGCAGTTTATAAAATAAGGTAAAAATCTGGGTAGCAGTGATTCATGAATGAAGGCGCTTGGTACTTTAGCATAATAGAGGGCAGCTCTTAGGTGAGCTGGAAGCCCAAAGGAACAAAAGGAAACTACGGTGCCAGGTAAAACCACAAAAAAACAAACAAACATGTGGGCACCTTGCTTTGCTTTATTATAAGATGCTATTTGGAAATAACCCTTCATACCGAGACCATACAATGTTAGAACATTGATGCTTGCAAGGGGTGTCTAAAATTATTCCCTCCTGTTCCAGTAAATTACTACTAATAAAATAAACCTTTTCCTGAAATCCTTTTTAACAACTGCAAAATTATTATTCCATTGAACAACCATCCCACCGTGAGCATTCCTTGGGCAAAATGGGATATTTTAATGGAATTACTCCTATAAATAATACCTGCATGTTGTATTTCTCCAACTATTGCCAAATTTGTAAAGAAGAGAAATCATGAGTAGATCAAAGCACGATAAGGTATTAGCTCTAAAGAGACCCAGGCATGTATTTGTAAATTATAGGATGGGTAAAGGCATAAAATATAGGGAAAATGTTTCCTGATTCTCTTGATGTAAATCATTTTGTTATGGCAAGCTGAAATTAATTGTAAGATCTGACAATGTGTCATGAGAGAAAAAGCACAGCATAAGTTGCAGCACTTGGGGGTGTGCAAAGAGAAATCAGAACTTCTTACGGAAGCCGTATTGCCGAGCAAAAGGGGTGCTTGTCTTCTGGTTGCCATGACGATCTGAATCCCAATGCAATTCTACCACGCTGAGGACAGAGAGGAGAAGACTAGCAATCGGAAATCTTCTCATCGTCTGCATTGATAGTGGGAAACCGCCACATGAACTAAAAATACACCCTCGAGATAAGTATGGAAAATGAGCTATCAGAGATGTATCTAAAAGCTGAAAAGTCCCTCTATGTGAAGTGCACAGAATAATGCATTATTCCAGAGCTCCCCAGATGTGAAATAGCTCATACAGTGGTTTGAAATATGGTCCCAAGGAAATGCACCTGATGGCTGTGACCTGTAAGAACTGAGCGATATTTAGAAACCGTTGCAGCATGTGCAGGGAAACCAGTGATCACTCTCTTATGGCGAGGTTATCTGTGCAAAATGTATGAGAAGCCATTAGTCAGTGACTTTGAGTGATGCTTTCGATACACAAAAAAACAGCGATCCTTACACAAGAGCTATGTGTTCAGTATCAAAACAGATGTAATTCTTGAGTCTGTAGGCTTATCTCTTCAATAACTTATTGGCTTAAAGCTTCAAATGCAAGCCAACTTCTTAAAAGTCTCTATGCGCAATGGGACCATCAATAAGAGGGATTTGTCAGTGAAAATATAAACATGACACATGATACATACTGCTCAATCCAAAATCAGGCGCTACTTAAATTAATGAAGTGCACAAGGTTTGAATAATGACCTACTAATAAGATAAAGTGTTTGCAACTACTTTTCAATATAGCAGCAAAGCTAGTAACTGGAAAAAAATATTCAATTATGTCTATTGAAGGAGCTACACTGGCTACCAGTAAAAGAGGGAATCCAATTGAAGACCATCTCCCTGGTACCTGTACATAAGTG
This sequence comes from Ichthyophis bannanicus, assembly GCA_033557465.1. Classification (NCBI taxonomy): domain Eukaryota; kingdom Metazoa; phylum Chordata; class Amphibia; order Gymnophiona; family Ichthyophiidae; genus Ichthyophis; species Ichthyophis bannanicus. Next base: position 53,609,185 of record CM066044.1, read on the forward strand.
CCTACAAGCAATTGGTCCATTGTATCTAGCATCCATCTTGCAACCTTATCTCTGAGATCATTCCAATATTTTTATTTATTTGAAACGTTTTTCTATACCGCCCCTTCCAGAGATCAGGGGCGGTTTACATTGTAACAAAACTTTTACTTGGAACAAAACGAATGGATTAACATATTTACATGGGACATATGAGCGAGTTATAATAATAATTATTATTGCATACCCAGTTCACCCAGCTATTGGATTAGCTCTAGTAACTCTGCTTTTCAATGCTTTCCACCAGTACAATAGAACCAGCTCCCACTTGATTTGCCCTTAGAATCAACCCTTATAAAGTTTTGAAGGCTTATTGAGGCATTGATTTTAGATAAGTGTTTAACTGAGAAGGAAGGTATGAATTCTATTGTTACTTTATTGCGAACTTCATTTAATGAAGTTGCATTATGAAGTGGATATGATTTTAATTTTTTTATCAGAAGGGCTTATGAGGTTTGATAAAATAATTAAATGGTAACCCCTACTTCAGATGTAATTTGTAAAGGGATTCGGATGGTTCTGATGATTCTGGAGCAAGACTGGTAGTGATAATACAGGCAGCTGTCAGATATGACCTTCCAGGCCAAAGCAGAGATAAACTGATATTAACGTATATAGATCTAGTGTTAAGTATTCAGTGCTTTTCATCAAAATGAGTAGGATAAAGTATAGATCAGGGTGATTATATTCACGAGAAAAGACAAACTGGACCCCCAAGCCAGTTTTATCTTATGAGGCTCATCTAAACACAGCAAAGCTGCCCCTGTCATCCGCCCCTCCGCTGACATCCTTTCAGCACAGAACTCTGAGTGAACTAAGAGATATACAGTCAATAAGAAACTGTATTGGGAAGACAATTTCAGCTGGAGAGAAGAGTCGCCTTTTTAACATGAACACTGCAGCAATTGGACGCTAAACAGCAATGGCAGAAAATGCGCTGAAAAATGGGAAAAGGGAAACACTGTCAGCAACCTTGAATAGAATATGGAGGAACTAAAAGAAGCGAATGAACCTCTGTTCAGCCCCAGGGCTGATCACAAATCTAGGGATGATCATGCCACACTTATCGCAAAGTCTGCTGTCTTTCAAACCTCAATGACTAATCACTGAGTAGGGATGTATAGCACTGAGGACGGGGCTGTTCCAAGGGTTGTGCTGACATCATTACTGGGCTTCCAGGAAGCCTGATAAGAGTGAGTTTCCTGCATGTGGCTGGGGAGGTGGGGGGGGAGACAAGATCATGAGTCGCACTGGACGCATTTCTAGCTTGGTACGGTCCTGACTCAGGGGGTAATTTTAGAAAACAGTTCTGTGTAAAACAGAAGTTTATGTGTAGAATGTATAAGTTAACTATTCAAGTGACAATGGGTAAAAAGCAGGTTTAGTTTAGACAGAAAGGTACCCCTTTAAAGCTATATGTGAATTTTCAACGGTATGGGCAGCACCCCTAACTAAATACATGGAACTTTAACAGGATTTCTAATGCAATTAAAGTTAGACGGTCACCCTACCACTGAGTATTAGTGTCATGTTATCAGTAAACCCGTTATATCCTTCTACAGGTCTGCTTTTTCTGCCGCACCCCTGTGGTTGATAAGTTGCCCCTTTGAAAATATAAAGATGAGTGATATCGAAAGGCAGTCAGATTAGACATTATGGGGACGTTCTCAATGACTGCTTAGTTGCAAAGTCTGTGCACAGCTGTGGCTGATTTACAGAAAGGAACCACGCGGGCAGTTTCCCTTTGATAATTACCAGCAGGTTTGTGTGAACAGTCTGAACACACATTTTGCACCTGCTATTTATTCAATAATGTCATATGGATCTGAAAGTTTGACAGTGAAAAAAATAGACAGGAAGAAAATCGATGCCTTCGAACCATGGTGCAGGTGAAGAATGCTGTGTATACCATGGACTGCCCGAAGAACAAACCAGTCAGTACTAGAGGAGATCAAACCTAAGCTTTCTTTAGAAGCTCAGATGACAAGACTTTGATTTTCATACTTTGGACACGTCATGCGAAGAGAGAGATTGTTAGAGAAAGTCATCGTGCTTGTCAAGGTTGAAGGTCAACGCAAAAGAGGAAGACCAGCAATGAGATGTATTTATTTATTTAAATGTATTTATATACCATCTTTCTACAATTCAAGGCGGTTTACAGATAACAGTAAATATAACAGTGCAGGGGTGAAACTGTTTTACAGAGAACAAGAACACTTAAGTACCTAAAACTGTTGCAGAGAACCAGTTCAGTGAACAGTAAGAGCAGCTATGGATGCCACTCGATCAACAATGAGCTGCCTGACTGAACACAGTTTAGGACAACTATCCAGAGGGTTGCCATGGGTCGACACCGACTCGATGGCACTTAACAACAAAACGCAACTGGGGAATGTCTCATTCCAACCTAACTATGGATCTGATTCAGAGACGCGGGTTGCAGGGCTGCACGTCCCAGCAGAATGTGCAGCCCTGCAAGCCATCGGGACCCTATTCTACCTCCTGCTCTCCCCGCATGTCCTGAGCAATAGGATAAGGAGAGGGGGCAGGGTCAGGGCAGGCCACCCTGGCAGGACGTACTGGGTCAATTCAGGTCCCAACCTTGTACATCCTGTGGGGTCCATGGGGACTGAGATTGCGGCCGGAGATCCCTTGTCAGGGCTGAGTGCAGGGGGGTTCCCTGCTGCCCGATCCAGGCCCCGGCTTACCAGCCATGGGGTCGAGCCGCGGGGAAAAGGGGCGCCTAATCTGCGGGAGTTGGGGGCGCCTGCAGGGAGGACGTCCCCACAGGCGGCAGGAGCACGCCGGTCCATCCATGGGTCTGATTCTGGGTACCGCGGAAACGTTTGGTTCCCACGGTCCACAATTCCTTCCTTGGGGATGTCCTGAGGGCCCAGATGTCCCCCTCTCTGAATCGGACTCCACATGTGCCCACGTCGTGAAAGCCAGTGCACACTTTTAGCTGCTCTGAGGGTGCCAGTTTTTAAGACAGAAATTGCCTAAATTTATATACCTAGACCTTATATAGATTATAAGTTTGTCCATTCTGGTCGGAGCTGTTCCTTGGGGGCAGGGCTTACACTTATGCATGTATTTTATCAAATACACAAATACAGTAAGTGCATAAAATAAGCCAGCAAGTTTGCACATATCCGTGAGCAGGTGTAAATGTGTGTGGGTACTGCAAAGAATGCGTTCACTTTTCCTTTAAAACCGGAGTAATTATGCACCTTCCGTCCACACAAGGAAGATACCAGCCTATAAAATGATCTTCCTTGTGGTTAGCTGTAGAGCTGATATTCAAAAGTGCTTGTATGTGGTAGTGGCAGCTGTTAAATGCATAAGTGCCTTGCACAGTGCTGCTGAAACTTTACATATATCTAGTGCCGCTGATTATTCTTAGAGACAGCCATGTCAGTGCATGGCTAGGAGTATGGGTATTCTGCCAATTCTATGGATAGCCAGTGACCTTTGGCCCCTATCCTTATAGCAAAAGCGTGTCCTAAACTAAAGCACTTAGCTATAAGGATTGTGGGTGAATATTGCTGATTATCCATATGGAGGCTGCACTCACTGTGCTTTATATATATAGTTAATGCCACTGCTTCTATAGAGAGCTAAATAAAATATTTGAACACTACAGCTGGCATTTAAAAAAACATAGACTATACAGTGTAAATACTGACTCGTGAATATTTAATTCTGTTTAGTGAATGATGTCTTAACTGCTGGTGAACTTTACATCTATACAGCCGGCTATTATTTCATTACACCTTTTGCATTCTTCTCTATGTGGAAAAGACTATTAGATCAGTTCCATTAAGCACCTCAAAGTGAACACAGAGATCATTAATGCCTCCAGAGGATTGTGGCAGAGCACTCAAGGAACTGAAGGCCCAAGGCTCTATCAATACTCACAGGCCAGCTGCCTGACATGACAACGGCAAGGCCTGGGTCTTTAATGGAATGGGCCTAACAAAGCAATTTATTTAAAAGCAGAAACTGAAACTGTGCCAACAGCAAAAAAAGCAGAAAACCCTGATATCTTGGGTCAGAAAGTATGTTGGACATCCCCCTCCCCTCTTATGTAATCTCTGAAGAGGTTAAACTAAAGTTCACCTCTAATCCCTTACTGCTAACAAGGAATGAGGCTCAAATAATGACTGTCAGTTCAAGTTCGGTCTTTTGCCAAAATCTACACAGGCAGATATTCCAAAGCACTTACGGGGTCGGCAATGGTGCTAACCGCAGATATGGCTTTTTAAAAAAGATTTATGGTAGATTAATGTATAATTGGTCATATTAATTGCAAAATGGCTAAAGTTATAGTATGGAAAAGAGGGCATGCTTTGAGGCAGGATGGAGTACCCAAAAAACGTATACATTGTGTGAAATCCAATTGTTGAACGTTTAAGCCAACTACCCAAATGACAATGGGTAACTATCGGGTCTATTTTAAATTTACAGTAGTCCACTCCTGATGGTATTTAAATTCAGATCATCATAAGATGGGGATATAGTACCAACTCATCCAGGAGGATAACATCACCATATTGGCTTCAGACAAGGAAGATCTTGTCTTACTAATCTGTTATGTTTTTTTTGAAGGTGTGCATAAACAGGTAGACAAAGGTGAGTCGGTTGATATAGTGTATTTGGATTTTCAAAAAGCCTTTGAGAAAAGTCCCTCATCAGAGACTTTTGGCAAAACTAAAGAGTCATGGGATAGGAGGTAGTGTGCTATTGTGGATCAGGAACTGGTTAAAAGATAGAAAGCAGAGGGTAGGGTTAAATGGCCAGTTTTCCCAATGGAGAAAGGTGAATAGTGGTGTACCCCAGAGATATGTGCTGAGTCCGCTGCTTTTTGACATATTCATAAATGACCTGGAAAAGGGAATAACGAGTGAGGTTATCAAATCTGCAGATGACACAAAACTATTTAAAGTTGTTAAAACCCATGAGGATTGTGGAAATTTGCAAGAGGATCTTGATAAATTGGAAGACTGGGCATCGAAATGGCAGATGAAATTTTATGTGGACAAGTACAAAGATATGCACCTAGGGAAGAACAACCCAAACTATGGTTACACGATGCAAGGTTCCACATTAGGAAAACCATCACCCAGGAAAAAGATTTAGGCATCATTGTGGATAACATGTTAAAACCCTCTGCCCAGTGTGCAGCGGCGGCCAAGAGAGCAAATAGAATGCTAGGTATCATAAGGAAAGGAATGGAAAATAAAACAAAGGATATTATAATGCCTCTGCATCGTTCCATGGTGTGACCGCACCTTAAATATTGTGTGCAATTCTGGTCGCCGTATCTTAAAAAGGATATAGCGTTATCAGAAAAGGTTCAGAGAAGAGCCACCAAAATGGTAAAGGGGATGGAAGGATACCCCTATAAAGAAAGGCTAAAAAGGTTAGGGCTCTTTAACCTGGAAAAGAGACGGCTGAGGGGAGATATGATAGAAGTCTATAAATTAATGAACGGAGTGGAACAGGTAAACGTAGATCGATTGTTTACATTATCAGAATATAGGGAGACTAGGGGACATGCAATGAAGCTACAGGGTAAACTATTTAAGACTAATAAGAGAAAATATTTTTTCACTCAACGTGTAATCAAACTCTGGAATTTGTTACTGGAGCATGTAGTAAAGGTTCTTAGTGTAGCTGGGTTTAAAAACGGTTTGGACAAGTTCCTGGAGGAAAGATCCATAAACCATTATTAAAAAGTGACCCAGAATATCACTGCTTGACCCAATACAAGCATTGTGGAACCTGTGTCTTTTGGGGAAACTGTTAGGTACGTATGACCTAGACTGGCCACTGTTGGAACCAGGATACTGGGCTCGATGGACTTTGGTCTGACCCAGTATGGCATATCTTATGTTCTTATACTGTACATCATAGTTTATCTATATAACATCAGCAACCAATGTAAGTCAAATCTTATGTGATTTCAGCCCTTGAACCTTCCCACAATAAATTCTAAAATGGAAATGGGAACGAGTGAGGTGATCAAATGTGCAGATGACACAAAATTATTCAAAGTTGTTAACTCACAAGAGGATTGTGAAAAATTGCAACAGGACCTTGAAAAATTGGGAGACTGGGTGTCCAAATGGCAGATGAAATTTAATGTGGACAAGTGCAAAGTTATGCACTTAGGGAAGAACAACCCAAACTACTGTTACACAATGCAAGGTTCCACATTAGGAATCACCACCCAGGAAAGGATCTAGGAGTCATCATGGATAAAACGTTGAAACCCTATGCCCAGTTTGCAGCAATGGCCAAGAAAGTAAATAGAATGCTAGGAATCATAAGGAAAGGAATTGAAAATAAAACCAAGTATATTATGATGTCTCTGTATCACTCCATGGTGTGATTGCACCTTGAAAATTGTGTCTAGTTCCGGTTGCCATATATAACAAAGGATATAGTGGAATTAGAAAATGTACAGAGTGACCAAAATGATAAAGGGGATGGAAGAAAATTCCTGCGAGGAAAGGCTTAAAAAGTTGGGGCTCTTCAGCCTGGAAAAGAGATGGCTGAGGGGAGATATGATGTTGTTGTTGTTAAGTGCCATCGAGTCGGAGTGGACTCATGGAGACCCTCTGGATAGCTATCCTAAATTGTGTTCGGTTTTCAGTCAGGTGGCTCATTGTTGACAGACTGGTACCCGTAACTGCTGTTTTTGTATTGATCCATCTCATTGCTGGCCTTCCTCTTTTGCGTTGACCGTCTATCTTGCCAAGTATGATGTCTTTCTCTAATGATCTCTCTCTTCGCATGATGTGTCCAAAGTATGAAAGTGGAAGTCTTGTTATCTGAGCTTCTAAAGAAAGATTAGGTTTGATCTCCTCTAGTACCGACTGGTTTGTTCTTCGGGCAGTCCATGGTATACACAGTATTCGCCGCCAGCACCATAATTCAAAGGCATCAATTTTCTTCCTGTATCTTTTTCACTGTCCAGCTTTCATATCCATATGATGTTATTGAAAATACCATGGCTTGAACAAGTCAAATCTTTGTATGGAGAGAGACATCTCTGCTCTTGAGAATCATATCTAGGTCTTTCATACCCATTCTGCCAAGAGCAATGCGTCGTCTGATTTCTTGACTGCTTGTTGCTTCTTTATTGATAGTTGATCCAAGTAGGTTAAAGTTGTTCACGATTTCAATTTCTTCTCCTTCAACGATGAACCTGTTGATTATGCCAACTGTCATGATCTTTGTCTTCTTTACATTAAGGTGCAGGCCCATTTTGAGACTATGTTCTTTGATAGTGAGAAGCAAATGTTTCAGATCATCTTCACTTTCAGCCAGTAATGTAGTATCATCAGCATAGCGAAGGTTGTTGATGAGTCTTCCACCAATCTTCACACCTCTGTTGTCTTCATATAATCCTGCTTCTCTGATGATTTGTTCTGCATATAAATTAAACAAGGAGGGGGAAAGTATGCAGCCTTGTCTTACACCTTTGCTTATTTTAAACCATTCTGTTTCTCCTTGTTCCGTTCGAACTGTTGCTTCTTGATCAATGTACAGATTGTGCAAGAGTATGATCAGGTGTTCTTGTATACCCATGCTTCTTAATGTGGCCCAGAGTTTCTCATGGTTTACACAGTCAAAAGCTTTGCTATAGTCGATAAAGCACAAATAGATATCCTTTTGGTATTCTTTAGTCTTTTCAAGGATCCATCTCACATCCGCAATGATGTCTCTCGTTCCTCACCCTTTCCTGAAGCCTGCTTGCACTTCAGGTAGTTCTTGTTCCAGGTATGGTTGTAGTCTCTTGTGAATAATCTTCAGTAAAATCTTGCTGGCATGTGGGATCAGAGCGATTGTGCGATAATTTGCACAGTCAGTTGGATCACCTTTCTTTAGTATTGGTATAAACACAGATCTTTTCCAGTCAGTTGGCCATGATATTGTCTTCCTTATTTCTTGGCAGAGCCTTGTAAGTACGGTAACAGCTGCATCAGATTGCTGTAATACTTCTGTGGGAATGCTATCAATGCCTGGTGCTTTGTTCTTTGATAAGGCTTTCAGTGCTGCTTCAACTTCTTCTTTCATCACCAATGGTTCCCTATCATAAGGTACAGGTTGAAACGGCTGTTGGTCCACTTGATCTTTATCATATAAAAACTCTGTATATTCCTTCCATCTTTTCTTGATCTTCTCAGCATCATTCAACATAGAACCTTGAGCATCTTGTAACATTCCAATTCGAGGCTGGAACTTTTTCTTTAACTCTCGTAGCTTTAGGAAAGCCGATCTTGTTCTTCCTGTAATAGTTTCTGCTTCTATGTCCTTGCATGCGTCATTGTAGTACTTTTCCTTGTCCTGTCTTGCTGCATGTTGGAAATCTCTGTTGAGTTCTGTGATTGTCTTTCTTGCTCCTCTGGCTTTAGCTTCTCTGCGTTTCTGGGCAATTTTCAGAGTTTCTTCTGTCATCCATTTTGGCCATTTTTTTCTTTTTCACCTTTTGTAGAGACTTCTCGCTTTCTTCCAACATAACCTTCTTGATGTCATTCCATAACTCTTCTGGAGTTCTGTCATTTGTATCTAAAGCAGCAAATCGATTTTGCAGGCAGTCTTTAAATTCCATTGGTATATTCTCAAGGTCATATTTTGCTGCATTCATGAGTGATTTGCTCTTTTTCAACTTTAGCTTGAGTTTGCATACTAGTAGTTAATGATCTGTACCACAGTCAGCTCCAGGTGTTGTCTTTGTTGATGTTATAGTGCAGATGACACAAAATTATTCAAAGTTGTTAACTCACAAGATCGTGAAAAATTGCAACAGGACCTTGAAAAATTGGGAGACTGGGTGTCCAAATGGCAGATGAAATTTAATGTGGACAAGTGCAAAGTAATTTCCTGAATAATATTGTCACACAAGTTTATTTGCTCACTACACTGGCTAATTGATGAATGTTTGTGGGTAGAGACGTCTAACAGCATTTGCTACATTGTCTCCATTGCCCAATCTCTTACAGTTTACATTGTCTCTGCTGCATGTACATTGCTACATCTCAAAAATTTGTTACATTGTTTCTAACACATATCTAATGCTCCAAAGTGAAGAATGAAACATTGTGTCTACATACTTACCAGCTGCCTACAGTCTTATACCACTCCAAAAAGGTAGCTATAAAAGGCTCTCTTTCCCCCACACCTTAACAACCTGAAACCATACCAATTGTCTCATATTTTCCTTGTCTCATATTGTCTCATATTGTCTCATATTATCATATTGTCATATTGTCTCATATTGTCTCATATTTTCCACCCTTGTACCGGAACAGATAGACCCAAAATGAAGCACATAATCCTCACTCTAATGAGTCTTTACCTTCTACTTACTATCTTGCCATCCAGCTCTCTGGCACTAACAGCACAAAACCCCATCCCGACGCTCCGGACTAGTGGAAGAAAATGCTCTGATGACATCAACAACTCCTATCATGGAGCGAGCTATCCACGCCGCCCCCGTCTAGTCTATAACCCCCTACAAAATAACTCTAAACCAAAGCAAAATAAACCCCTACATACTAACAGCCTGAAGTGCGCTCTCATTAACGCTCGATCACTTCGCAAAAAATGGCCAGCAATCACTGAAACAATAATTCATCTTAATCTAGATGTCATCATGATAACTGAGACCTGGCTCTCACCGGAAGATAATACCATCCTCAATCAACTTCTCCCACCCAACTTTGTAACTTTCACAAGCCACAGGCAAAACAAAAGGGGTGGAGGAGTTGCCATCATCACCAGAGCTGACCTTCAATTCAAAATGGTAGAAGCCAGCAATACCAATACCCTTGAAACATTATCGATTTCCAACCACGTTTGCTCCATAAACCTTATTTATAGAGCGCCCTCCACTGATCCAGACAATCTCTCCAATATCATAAACATAGCAACAAATACCCATGTCCACACAGACCAAGCTGGATACTAGGTGATTTTAAACCTACCATCCCTACAGGTCAATCAGGCTGCCGCCTTCACAGAAGCCCTAGATACCTTAGGATACACCCAATTGGTTCATGAACCTACACACACAAAGGGCAACATTCTTGATCTGATATTCGCCCCACAAGTGGTGCTTCAACAAGCACAAAACATCAAGTTATCTCTAACAGCAGTTCCATGGTCGGATCATAAGCTTATTTCATTCCAAATTCCGACCCCTACCAGGTCACAAAGGTCCATCACGAACGAACAAACAATCACAACCTCAAATGCCAGAAGTTTTCACCCGTTTAACAAAGAACGCATCCTGGATGAAATAAACTCTCTCCTTGACAATACCCCACAAGACCTGGATGTCCTAATTTCCACATGGAACAGCAAGCTCAGCGCGATCGCAATCCGCCCTCCCACGACTAAAGCCTCAAAGAAAAGACCTTCCGCACCTTGGTTCACACCTGACTTAAAGTCATCTTTAACTCTCCTACGAAGATCGGAAAAACGCTGGAGGAAATCACGTACCAGCAGCGATTAAGCAGCATACATCCAACTCTTACACACTCATCGCAGGGCTGTAACAGACAAAATGAAACTACATCACACCAACACTCTGAAACGTTCATTAAACAAGCCGCACGACCTCTTTAACCTGGTCAAATCTCTTGCCAGAGAACTGACCCCTGAGCGCACAGAATCTATACACCCTCAGGATTATGCCAACTTTATGCAATCAAAGCTATGCAGAACCGACAAGATGGTGATACTGGACCCCCCTTATGCTCAAGCATGCGCAACGTATCTATCCACCTTTACCACTCCGTCTAAGATAATTATTGAAGACACCATTGCTACCCTAAATACCTCTACTTCATACTCAGATCCATGTCCAGCATTCTGGATAAAAGATCTGCGATCTGACCTTGCCCCAATCTTAGCCAAAATGATGCGACTATCATTTAGCACCGGATCATTCCCATCCATGCTCAAACAGACCTCTGTTAGACCGCTGCTTAAGGACACCAAATTAGACCCTCTAAAGGTCGAGTCTTACAGACCCATATCCAGTATCCCGATGCTCTCTAAAATCATTGAAAAAATAGTATACAGGCAGCTACAAGATCATGTGGACACCTATGCACCTCTAGATCCATCACAACACGGGTTCAGAGAGTCACATGGAGTGGAAACACTACTTACCACTCTCTTCAACACCATAATCTCAGGCATTGACAACTCACGTACAGGTTTCGCACTTATCTTTTTAGATATTGCGGCAGCCTTCGACTCTGTCTGCCACGAGATCCTCCTGATTCGGCTAAGAGAGAAAGGCATCACTGAAACAGCGCTGGAGTGGTGCAGATCTTACCTGTCTGGAAGATGGCAACACGTACGAGCAAATGGAACCACATCTGAGCCATTCCTACAAAGTCAAGGAGTCCCTCAAGGATCCTCCCTATCGTCTCTTATGTTTAACATTTATATCCAACCCATATGTAACATCATTAGACACTTTAATGTGAGTTGCATGATTTACGCCGACGATGTCCTACTTTACCTGCCAATATCCCTGGATTGCCCAGACCTCACCCCAATAACTAAGTGTTTCAATGCAGTATCCGAATGGCTCCTCTCTCAAAATCTGCGCATCCAACATAAGAAAACAGAGGTCCTATTTATCTCTAGAAATCTTGAGTTTATTCCACCTAACCACTTGGAAGTCGACAACGCCAAGCTGCAAGTAAAATCAGCCATACGATACCTCGGAGTCACACTGGATCAGAACCTCGACATGAAGCAGCACATAGCAAAAACAGTAAGAGCGATCTACTTCAAGATCAGATCCCTCAGACACATACGCCCTCTACTCGAGCTGAATGACTTCCGTACCATCTACCAAGCCCTCATCATCCCTCATTTTGATTATGCAAACGCCATCCTACAAGGTCTCCCTAAAGCAACCTTACATCCCTTACAACTCGCCATGAACAGCGCTGCGCGAATCCTTTTAGGAGCACCAAGGAAAGAGCACATCACACCCCTCCTGATGCAGCTGCACTGGCTCCCCATCCAAGCCAGGATTAACTTCAAGATCTTAGTGATGACATTCAAGGCCATCAATGGGTTATCCTCTTCTTCAATATGTGACCTCATACAACAACCCATGCCCAACAGGATAAGAAGAACGGCTGCAACCAACATGCTAGCAATACCAAAAGCTATGACAAGATGCGCCATATCAACTTCAAATAGAGCCTACAGCCTGAGCGCCCCAAGCCTCTGGAACTCCTTACCACCACACATCAGAGCTATCCCCAATTTGAGCCAGTTCAGGAAGGCCTTAAAACACCTCCTCTTTATTAAATACCTCACAGCCTCCCTCGAACCCCAGCCACCAGGTACGAACAACACACAATGAACTCATCTCACATATAGACAGTTACCAATTTCAGTATCCCATTTGTGTACATAGTTTACCAATTTCAGTATTCCATTTATGTACATAGTTTCCCCCGTTATCCAAGTTGATTGCTCCTGTTCATTGTAATGACCTGACTCTTGTTCATTGTCGGATTCTGTTTTGTTTTATGTAAACCGCGCTGATCGTAAATAGTGCGGTATATAAGAAATGTAAAATAAAATAAATAAATAAAATAAATAAAATTATGCACTTAGGGAAGAACAACCCAAACTACTGTTACACAATGCAAGGATCCACATTAGGAATCACCACCCAGGAAAGGATCTAGGAGTCATCATGGATAATACGTTGAAACCCTATGCCCAGTTTGCAGCAATAGCCAAGAAAGTAAATAGCATGCTAGGAATCATAAGGAAAGGAATTGGAAATAAAACCAAGTATATTATAATGTCTCTGTATCACTCCATGGTGCGATTGCACCTTGAAAATTGTGTCTAGTTCCGGTTGTCATATCTAACAAAGGATATAGTGGAATTAGAAAATGTACAGAGTGACCAAAATGATAAAGGGGATGGAAGAAAATTCCTGCGAGGAAAGGCTTAAAACGTTGGGGCTCTTCAGCCGGAAAAGAGATGGCTGAGGGGAGATATGATAGAGGTCTATAAAATAATGAGTGGAGTGATACAAACAAATTTAGATTGGTTGTTTACTCCTTCAAAGTGTAGAAAGACTAAGATATACACAATGAAGCTACATGCACATTTAAAACTAATTAGTGAAAATATTTTTTCACTCAATGTATAATCTAACTCTGCAATTCGTTGCTGGAGAATGTAGTAAAAGCTGTTTGTATAGCTCATTGTAAAAGAGGTTTGGATAAGCTCCTGTAGAAAAAGTCCATAAACCATTATTAAAGTGGACTGGGGAAATCAATCCACTGCTTACCCCTGGGATGAGCAGCATGGGATTTGTCTATCTTTAGGGAACCTGACAGGTACTGTACTTGTGACCTGGATAGTCAACAGTTGGAAGCAGGATACTGAGCTTGATGGACCTTTGGTCTGATCCAGTATCGCATATCTTATGTAAAACTCACTAGAGCTAACATTTGTCCCTATAAATCTCATGAATGCTATTCAATGGTTCCTTCCATACCTTGTATTTTTTACAAAAGACAGTATTTCCTTTTAATCATTCTTGAAACAATAATCTAACATCAGAGGCCTGATGTGTCAAGGCCCAGCTTCCATTCAATGTTTATAGGAAAATACCTTGATGAATCAGGCCCCAAATACTGAAGACCATCCTTAAGAAAACTGATCACCACTCTTGCTTTCCATTAGCACCATCTTACTTATTCCAGACATATTTCTTCATGTTTCTTTCCCTCCTTGGTAAATATCCATCATTTCGTTTATCCTATTTCTTAGGTATTCTTGAATGAAATGTACCAAGAACACTTCATGGGGAGCGAGGTTATGTCCATTCATCTATCTGTGACCTCTTATCACAGGCAAAGTGGAGGGAGATACAAACTTGTGCTTTGATGTGATTTAAGAGCATAGTGTGCTAGTTACTATTGCCAGGTTTTACACTGGTTGGTTTAGTAGCTCCAGAGTTACAAGAATTGTACTCCCACAGCTGGAAGATACCTTTCATAATTGTTGGTATTAGAAAACATACTCTTTACAGGGTGGCCAAAAAAAAGTGAGAACATCTCGTAAATTAAGAGCTTAAATAGTTTACTTATTTACCTTTTTTAGCTATATAACGTCTTTATTTCAACAATTTCCAGTCGCCATCTTTTTTTTAAAATTTGTCAGTCATTTACATCTGTCTTTTTGAATTTTTAAATAACTTATATGCTACGAGATGTTCTCACTTTTTTTTGGGCCACCCTGTATGTGAACCATTTCTCATACCCACGTTCCTGAATGTTTATTACCTTTGATCAAATAGTGACATACAAGACTAAGAAAAGAACCAGGGATTCCTGGACCAAACTCCTCCTCTTCAAGCAGGCAGGTGCTAGATCCACTTTGGAAGAAGGAGCCACAAGCAAGAAGGGAGTCCCAGTCATCACTCAAGAGTAACATTTACTCAATAATTTAATGATGTATAAAGGAGGCAACTGCAGTCGAAACCTATCATGAAGAGTATGCAGGGGAAGAAATGTTCACCAACCCAAGTCTTATCATCCAACTCCATTACCCAACAATTCACTTTTTATTAATTTTTTTCTTATCTTGTTGTTTTTCTTTTATCATTAAACATTAGAACTAATACAAGATACAAGAAACACATAAAGTCCCAAAAAGGCAAAACCACTTAGCTTTATGATGGCATAAGACGCTGTTTCCAGAGGCGTCTCAACAGAGACCATTCACAGGTTGCAGAGGGAGGCATAAAACCCAGGCCGCTTCTTCAATACTTCACTGCTGCTCAAGGGTCAGCAATGAACATTCCAATACTGCAGACCCAACATTGATGTTCCATGTTTTTTTTTATTTGTAGTTCAAACTTGATCTTTCAGTGTGCACTATTAACATGCGTTAATTATTTTAATATGTGCTAAATTGTTTCAAGAAATTAATTCTCACTAAACAATTGACAGCACATCCTTAAACACCCCTTCCCCCAATGGTTGCAAAGAAAAATAGCTCATGGAATCACAGCCCCCATGGCAACAGGTTAACCTTGAACTGGAAGCCCAAAGAGTCAGAAGGAAGTTCCTGAGCACTATACCAATTAATGAAAAGGAGAGCAGCCACCAAATGTGAGTATCCTCAATTCAGTGAATGTCAGAACTCTGCTCATAAGAACTAATGCACAGCTCAATGACAATCTGGCAGATGAAACTCTCATTGTTGCATGCCATATGCAAGCAAAAAGTGGAGTGTTTAGTCAATACAGTTGCTCATTCAATTAAATAATATTTTTAGCAATTCAATGAAAGCCAAAGTCATGAAGAGGCAGATGCTACTTTATATCCTCAAGGTTGCCAAATGCAGACTAGAGAAGTACAGGCCTGCTGAGATGGCACAATTGCATGCATAAGCCTGCTAAGTGCATGAGCATGTTTGATACAAATGATTGGTCCTAAATCTTTCACTAGATAACACTCTAGTTAGAGGTCAGAGGGTCTGAAATCTTTCATTAGCTTTATTGCCTCATCACAAGGGAGTTATTTTAGAAGCCCTATTCATGCTTTGGACATCTGAAAACCGGCACTCATCCAAATTGCAAGAATGTCCCTGGACCCATTTTAGAAACGAGCCTATGGATGCCCCTGGCATGAGGATGATCAAGTAGAAGGGGGGGGGGGGGCGCTGAAGGAGTAGCCTGGGAGGAGCAACGAAGCTGTACACTGCGGTGAGATTTCAGATCGGCACAACCACAACTGGGCTTGGGTGTGAAACATAGAAACATGATGGCAGAAAAAGACCATATGGCCTATCTAGTCTGCCCTTCCATACCAACTAATATAGTCCCTTTTTTTCCTTTAGAGATCTTCTGTGTTTGTCTGGAGTTCAGATACTCTCCTGGTCTCTACTACCTTCACTGCTTATACCTGCTCCTGACCATGCACAGGGTGCAAAAAAGTGCTTGTTTCATGGCTATGATACTTACAGGGAGTAGAGCAATATGCGCCTTCACCATCACAGTTAATACATTCTGGCCAATGAAACTGTTTTTTAAATATGTACTTCAAGCATATTAGTGGGCCTTCGCCACGTCTGAGTGCTGGAAATGGCTGGCCAAGATGTGCATGTCACTGAACATGGATGTCCCCCTTCAAACGTTCACCATCCAAGAACCCATTTCTGTGGCCATCCAATTCAGGAATGTCCACATTTCTCAAACAGAATGCTAGGAATCATAAGGAAAGGAATGGAGAACAAAACCAAGGATATTATAATACCTCTGTATCGTTCCATGGTGTGATCGCACCTTGAATATTGTGTGCAATTCTGGTTGCCGTATATTAAAAAGGATATATAATGGAATTAGATAAGGTAAAGAGAAGAACCACCAAAATGGTAAAAGGGATAGAAGGATCAGGGCTGTACCAGGCCATAAATGTGCCCTGTGCAACTTGCACATCTGATGTGCCCCTCCACCATCACATTTGCCCCATGCCCATCATCTCCCCATCTTACCCCACACCTCCATGTCCATCAACCTCCACCTCCCGCCTCCCCCCCCCCCCTGCTGCCTGTCCTTATCCTACCACCACTTTTTGTGTTTCCTCAGCATTTTGTATGCAGGTCTGATCCCTCCCTCCTCTGACATAGGCTCACATCAGAGGAGGGAGAGACCAGACCAGCCATTCAAATGCGAGTCTTTGCAATTCCGCATTTGAACGACTGGTCTGGTCTCTCCCTTCTCTGATGCGAGCCTATGTCAGAGGAGAGAGGGATCAGAACTGCGTTCGCGCACAGAGTCAGAAAGGCCCGCGTGTATGTTTTTCAATTTGAGATAAGATCAGTTCCGCTGCTGCCTCTGCCACTGCGCCGCCGCCGAAGGTACACAAAATGTGATGGCGGGGCAAGGGCAGGCAGCGTGAGGGGGGGGCCAAGGTTGGGAACCCCAAATGCGCCCCTTCATTGCCCATGTTCCCTGTAAAATAGTTATCTCCAAGTTATAATGCCCTGTTCAATGTAATTTCAGTTTGTTCAATGTAAACCGCCTTGATATCATGAAAGGCGGTATATAAGAAATATTAAATAAATAAATAAATTATCTTTTGCGACCTGTGCAGCTTCACTGCTTGCACAGGGCTAGGTGCGGCGCTGGGAAGGATATCCCTATGAGGAAAGGCTTAAAAGATTAGTGCTTTTCAACTTAGAAAAGAGACTACTGAAGGGAGATATGTTAGAGG
The DNA here is from genome assembly GCA_033557465.1 of Ichthyophis bannanicus. Taxonomy (NCBI): domain Eukaryota; kingdom Metazoa; phylum Chordata; class Amphibia; order Gymnophiona; family Ichthyophiidae; genus Ichthyophis; species Ichthyophis bannanicus. Next base: position 53,626,512 of record CM066044.1, read on the forward strand.
TTTATAAATTAATGAATGGAATGGAACAGGTAAACACACATTGGTTGTTTACGCCATCAAAAAGTAGAAAGACTAGGGGACACGCAATGAAGCTACAATGTAACCCATTTAAGATTAAAAAGAAGAAATATTTTTTCACTCAACGCGTAATCAAACTCTGGAATTCGTTACCAGAAGATGTCATGAAGGCTGTTAGTGTAGCTGGATTTAAAAAAGGTTTGGACAAGTTCCTGGAGGAAAGGTCCATACAGGGCCAGCCCAAGGGTTTCTGCCACCCTATGCAGAAACCCCGGCCTCGCTGCCCTCTCTGCTGCTGCCACTGCCTAACTTCCCCCTCCTTCCTGAGACAGAATCAGCAGCAACTAGGGGGGGGGGGGGGCCGCAGCAGTATTTCAAAAACCAGTGGGTTTTTGACGCTGCTTTCTTGCCTGCGGCAGGTCATGTCTTTCAGCACACATGGCCTGCCACTTCTGATCCCCTTCTGATGCAACTTACTGTTGGAGAGGGGTCAGAAGTGGCAGGTCATGTGTGCTGAAGGACATGGCCTGCCACAGGCAAGAAAGCGGCAGCAAAAAGCCACCGCTTTTGGAAATATTGCCGCTGCCTGCCTCCCCCCCCACATGGAATTGGTGACAGCTGGGGGGGGGGGGCCTGCCGGTTATGTGTGCCACTGCCGTCACCCACCTGGGCTGGCACCCTAGGTGACCACCTAGCTCGCCTAGTGGATGGGCCAACCCTGGGTTCCTAAACCATTATTAAAGAGGGCCTGGGAAATCAACTGCTTGCCCTGGGAGAAGCATTGTGGAACCTGTGTGCCTTTTTAGGAACCTGCCAGGAACAGTACTTGTGACCTGGATTTGCCATTGTTGGAAACAGGATAATGGTCTTAATAGACCTTGGTCTGACCCAGTATGGCATTTCTTATGTTTTTATGTTCTAAATGGATTGCAACTGTGCACATACCTGACCTGGCTTGCCGCAGAGGTCTGCCGCCAGACGTGGCTGCTGGGATGCCCATCTTTCGCGGCCAGAACAGAACAGTTTCAGACAGCACTTATACATGCCTCCATTCACTGTTCTCACTCCACTGGATTTTTAGATGTTGTACTCTGGATGTCCCAGATTCTCTCTAGACATCCTTTCTAAAATTCCACTTCACGTGGACAGCTTAAAATGAATGTAGATCCAGACTATTCAGTGTCCTCAGTTATGAATGTCTATGGCAGAGTTCATAGGCAGCAGAACGTGGTGGGCCTCTGGGATGCTTGCAACGGGGGAACCTGGAAGACAGGGCCAGGGGTTGGTTTGTTTGTTCTTCCTTCAATGAATAAAGTTAGTCCATTGCCCATGGAAGAGCTCATTATAAGAACCGTGTACATGACAATTAAAACTGTTTGCAAATCTGAAACAAAGGCAACCAGGAATGATGTAAACCATTTATAGTTTGTCATATGCATGGGACCGCCACAGTGGTACAATGAATCTAATGATATACAAATTGGATGCAGCCTTCTGGACTTTGAAGATTGTGCACCATTCTTAATGGAAGCTGTTCTAGCCTCGGAAGATAAAAGAAGTTGGCAGCAACATGGTTTGAAATCTTGACTAGGATGTTACTGCTTTCCTTTCACCTCAAATGATTATGTGGTGTGTTTACTAAAGAGCGTTCTGATAGTGTGTTTGGGCTATGAATCTAGTGCTGAGGCCTGCGCTAACTTAAGGGGGTGTATGTATCCATTTCTCTGCATTAAGATGGCATTAAGTGTACCCTTGCTAATGGTTAGCGCAAGCCCAAGATGCCCATGCTAACTGCAATGCGCCATCGATGCCCACGTTCTGCCCCAACCCGCCCGATCGTGCACTACCCATTTAGCATGGGATTTTCTCTCCTGTAGAGGAGTAGCCTAGTGGTTAGAGCACTGGCCTGGTAACCAAGCAACTAGGGTTTGATTCCAGCTAGCACTCCTTGTGGCCTTGGCTAAGTTGCTAAACCCTCCATTGCCTTGGAAGAAAAGCCTAGCAACCTTCTTCTGGTCACATTGCCAAGAAAACACAGAAGCTGCTGGGTCACCAGGAGTCAGCCTTGACTCAAAGACCTGCACCGCTTTTTGTGCAGGGCCCCATGCTAACAGTTAGCAAACATGCCCCTATATGAGTTGCCAAGTGTCCAGTGCATACAATGCACCTTTTCTTATTTAGCTCACACCTTTTCAGGGTGAGCTACATTCAGGTACAGTGAGTCTGTCCCTGTCCCTGTCCCTGGAGGCAATGGAGGGCTAATTGACTTGTCTAAGGTCACAAAGGGCAGCAGTAGGATTTGAACTTTGGTTTTGTTGCTTTTCAGTTCACTGCACTACCAATTAGGTTACTTAGTCCTTCTTGCTGGTTGCAGGGAAATGTTAGAAGCACTGGGTGGCATCAATGACATTTGGCAGCAAGTTTTAAATTCATTAAGAAGTGTAAGTTAAATTCAAGAGGAGTTGACCTGGTGGCTCTTGTGATATCAGTGATATCAGCTGCCATACAAGAGACCTGGGCTCAGGTCCAGAGCTCATCCTCTCCTAGGGCCAGCTGGGGGTGCTCTAGAGATAGCATTCATAGCTTTCTGAAATGGGGGGGGGGGGGGGGGGACTAGGGTGTCTCCGCTATCACACAACAGTGACACCTAGCACCAGATTTAGGATGTTCACATGCTCGATGCTGGAAGGAGCTAAAAATCTGTGGTTCCTGGTCAAGAACTGTTGCTGTAGTGGCTGGGTGAGATGAGGGTAGGAGAGTATGATGATAAAATGGGCTCTCCTCCCAAGAAGTCCAAAGAAACAGGGACAAATTAGCAGGCCAATCCTAAACAATGTACACTCCAGGATAACTGATAAAATAAAGCCTATCAAGGGCAGAAACCTGAGGAGCTAAAAGGAGAAAAATTACCTTTTATCAGCTACATTTAGGAAGCTTCTGTTATCTCTACAAAATGGCTGAGGGAAGCTAATGTACAAATTTGCACCCAAAATGTGCTCTTAATGAAGTTTTGGTTTTAAATGCTAATTCTTTTTCTATACTGCAAAGGGGGAATTTTTTTGTAGTGTTGGGCAAAGCTCTGTCAGTTAGAGTCCATTGTTTTTTGTTCCAGCTACCCATTCACGGCTAGCTCTTTGAGCCACTGACCTCATCAGGTGCTTGATCCCTCTCTATCCATCCCAGCTCCCACCCACCCCATGTGAACATTCTTGCTTTATAGGGCTCCTCAATTAGCTACACATAGGGATGTAGAACAGCATTGTTAGAACACACTTTAAAGAGGTTATCTGCTTTTGCTCAAAGGACAGCTGAGGAACGGATAGTGTCACCACCAGGGGGCAGTGTGCTGCTGATGGTGAAGAAATAGTTGTGCAAACTCGAATGGTAAAGCAAAATGTGGATTTATTCCCCTCCCGGGTTGGATTAATAAACAAGTGAACAGAACACAAGCAGAAACAAAAGTATTCCAATCTTTTGGCAAAAACACAAAGGACATACAGCAATAACTTCTTGCTTCAAGGTAGGAACTTAAACTGTAGCATACAGGCTTTTGCTCTGTCTAGCGCAGAGATATTCTTTCAGATGAGACTAATGTACAGTCCATTAGGTCAGATATAGATGAGGATTCACTGAGAGAGTCCACTAACATGGGTTCCTCCTCACGTTCCAAACCCTCTTGGTTGAAATATGTTTGGACATTTCCCCTTGGCAAGCCCTCACGGTAAGTTTCTCTGTTGCTATCTTCTGTTTGGGATAGAGGAACTCTCTGTCCCCTCTTGTTAACAGACTTTAGCTTGTAAGGCTTCTTTTGGGGTTTAAAGCTTACTGCCAGCTCCTCTTCTGACATATACACGTCTTCTGGCCAGTCTCTAAGCTTTTCTGACGGCTGTGAATGCTCTCTATTCAGGTAGTTAGGTTGGGAGTAGCTGCCCTGCCCCCACCTCTGGCTTCCTGTGTAAGGTTGCTCTGCATTCACTCTACAAACACTTTTATTCCTTTTAACTTTCAATGGCTCACATTCATTCCCCAAGTCCCAGCTTCTTGTTACATACTTTTTAGCTACTGGCTTGCAGTTCCTCTGGTTAGAACGTAGGTTCCATGCTGCCGTGTCTCTGCAATCAGCAGGAGCTGCCCAGCTGGCTTCGGCTCTAGCAAGCTGCTTCCTCCTAGTGGATTCTGGGTATCTCTGAGGTTGAACGCTTCCTGGTTCAGACTCTGAGTCACTTCCTATACTGAAGTGAGAGACTCTTCCTGGTTCCTCTCTGGTAACTGTTGTAGGTAAGACAGGCTGTCTTCTCTTCCTACAGTGCTCACCTTGTCCAGGTTTCTCCCTCTCAGGGTTTGTTCCAAATCTGAGCTCTCTGACAATTCCTCTCCTCCTGGCAACTCTTTGGAGGTGTCGTCCTTGTAATGCTTCCCCCTTGTGTTCCCTGCACTATCCTTATAAGGGCTGTGCATACTCTTCCCTACCAGGTGTGTGCTATTGGGAATTAGGGCGTTTCTTCTTACTACACGTTTCTCCAGACCTCGTGGCTGCCTTTGTTGTCGTTGCCACTGACAACAGCTATCCACCTGGTCTGTTCTCCTGTCAGTTTTTGCACTGACATGCTGCATGTTTTGTATTTCAACAGTGGAAATTGGGGCTTCTTCATCACAATAGGGACTTTGGTAGATCTCTCTCTTCAACAGGTACCAAAGCTCCACCAACTGAACAATGACAGGAAAAAATTGTATTGCCAAAGCTTTGCCCCTATTACAGCTTCTGCCTCTGACCAGGCAGAGATCACAAGGCCAGCTGAAAGACCAGTTCCATGTGTAGGATGTCTGCATGCTGAAGCTGTCAGGAAACAAATGGAGGAGCTCAGAGAAGAGGTGGCGAGGCTGAGAAACATTTGAGACAGTGAGAAGTTTGTTGATGAGATGCTTCTTGAAACATCCAAGTTCTCCGACAGAACTGAAGATGGGAGGCTACAGAATAAAGAAAGTTGGACATGAGTCACCAGATCCTGCAGCATTAACCCTCCAACTCCTCCAGCCCTTGAAATGAAGAAGCAGTATGCAGCCCTAGAAGTGGAGGAGATGAAAGCATCCCAGGAAAGGGAAGAACCAGAACTCGAGCACCTCAAAGTTGCGGAATCAGTGACCACAAGGAAGTGAAGGGTAGTGGTGGTTGGTGACTGTCTTCTGAGGGGTACTGAGGCATCCATCTGCTGACCAAACTTGATGTCCAGAGAGGTGTGCTGTCTGCCAGGTTTCAAAATCCATCATGTTATGGAGAGCTTGTTGAGACTCATCAAGCCTTCGGACTATTATTCAATGTTGCTCATCCATGTCGGCACAAATGATACTGCCCACCACCAGGCCCACCACACCAACAAACAAAGCATGTGATGAGGCATCCACACCCATTGGCGCCAGCATCGACTATGCTTACTTGTAAATAGCAGCTTGTATATACCCCTACCCTGGTAGAAATGGCGCCAGCCTTGATAATGCATACCTTGTAAATAGCAGCACCGACTATGCTTACTTGTAAATAGCAGCTTGCATACACCCCTACCCTGGTAGAAGCCGCACCAGCCTTGATTATGCATACCTTGTAAATAGCAGCATGTATATGCCCTCACACCCTGTAAAGATTATACATACTCTGTAAATAGTTACCCCAGCAATGTCCAAGTTACAGTACCTGTTCTCTGTACATACAGAGCAGCTCTGTCTGCTCTGTATAAGTTATTGTTGTATGTAAACCACACTGATACTAAATAGCGCGGTATAGAAGAGACATTAAACAAATAATAAATAAGATATCCCTCTGAGCATATCAAAAGTGACTTCATGGCTCTGGTACAGAGGGTGAAGCAGTTAGGTACGCAGGTGGTGTTCTCTTCAATCATCCTGGTTGAGGGTAAAGGCCGATGCAGAGAAGCTTACATCCTGGAGATAAATTGATGGCTGTGTGGATGGTGTCATTGAGAGAGTTTTGGTTTCCTGGACCATGGGATGATGTTCCAAGGTCGGCAGAGCAGAGATGGTGTCCATTTGTCCAAGAAGAGTCAAAGTCTCTTCAGCAGCAGACTACTGAAGAGGGCTTTAAACTAGATTCATTGGGGATGTGAAGAAATCCCCCATGTAAGTGAAAGCCCCCCAGATAAATGAAACATTAAATACCTCTATAGAAATGGGTAAAAGGGGCAACATCTGGAAAGCAGTGTGTATAAATGCCTGTATCATGGAAAGTAAGATCCCAGATGCTAAGGCTTTAATGGAAGAGACTGATTTGGATTTAGTGGTGGTTAGAGAGACATGATTCATAGACAACCATGACTGGGATGTAATTATACCAGGCTATACTTTATTCAGAAAGGACAGGGTAAGAAGAAGTGGAGGAGGTATGGCACTATTTGTGAAAAATAATATAAAAGCTATAGAATTACAGGGCTTAAAAGGGAGAGAGGAGGCAGTGTGGGTTAAACTAGAAAGAGGGAAAGGGAAATCCATTTGTATTGGAGTGATATATAAATCCCCCTCACAGGGAGAAGTGGTGGATGGAGATTTAATAGAAGAGTATGCAGCATTGTCAGGAATGGAGAAGTGCTACTGATAGGTGATTTCAATATGCCAGATGTTGATTGGCACATCCCTGCTGTGTCATCATCTAGAAGTAAGAAGATCCTGGCTTCTCTACAGGGAGAACTATTCAGGCAACTGGTAACAGATCCCACATGTGAAGGGGCCATACTGGACTTGGCGCTTACCAATGGGGAAAGTGTTTCTGATGTTTTAGAGTGAGATCATCTCACAACCATTGATCACCAGATGGTGTGGTTCAGTATTACGACTAGGGCTGATAAAATCCAATCAAAAGCGAGTGTCTTAGACTTTACGTAAACTAACTTTGCTGAGATGGGACAGTACCTCAAGGAGTTGTTAGTCAGATGGGAACAGCTGGGGGATGTAAAAAAACAGTGGGCAAAACTGAAAGGGGATATTTTAAGAGCAATCAACCTGCAGTCACAGATAACATACCTCTGCCACGACCTTGCCATGCACCTATACACAACTGCTGCTATTGCATAATTGCATGGCGTCTCAGGACTACACATCTGATCTGCATTTACCAGCCAAACACGCACCATCCCTACAGCTATGTTCCCGTTTGTCCAGGGACTTTGTTGGGGAGGCCTTGCATAGGCCCTTTGGCACATACAGCACATGCCAGAAGAATGACTATTGCAGTGTTGTACATCTCTGTCAGGGGTTTCTTACCGCCACTGTAACGTCCCTCACCTGGGCATTCTATTCATCACTACTGCATGTTCTGCTCCCACAGACGGCAGACACACCAGATCAATACAGACATGTCATAGCCATCCACCTCTATGGGATGCATTGGAGTTAGGAGCAGAATGTTTTCTAAGCTCAGCCCTTATTCCACGTTTCAGCAGGTATAACATGGACATATGGGTGATATACAGAGGATGTACACGGGCCTTTCCTGGATATGCTTTATACATCTCTGCACCTGACCATATCCCCATTCGATCCCCATTTTAGTGCTGTGTATATGTAAGGTCACCTGGTTTTCGAATGAAAAACGTCTATCCTGCACGTACACAGGGCTTATTTGTATTTCAGAATGACCTCTGAAAAGAAGACGAAATAGCCAATGCAATAAAATGGGGGGATAAGACATTTTTCAGATATGTTACTGAGAGGAGGAAGGGCAAAGTGGTATTGTCAGACTCAAAGGTAAAGGGGAGGAATTTGTAAAAGCTGATGAGGATAAAGCGGAATTGCTTAACAAATACTTCTGTTCTGTGTTCACAGATGAAGAGGGCCAGGAACAGAACCTCAGTAAACATCTACGAACAGGAACAGAAGCGACGGGGAGCTTGAATGATTTTCAGAAGACTGTGTTCATGAGGAACTAGCTAAACTAAAAGTAGATAAAGCCATGGGAACGGATGGGATACATCCGAGACTACTGAAGGAATTTAGGGATATTCTAACGGCTTCACTGACTGATCTTTTCAGTACTTCTTTGGAGTGATCCCAGAGGACTGGAGAAAGGCACATGTGGTCCCTTTACACAAAAGTGGAAGTAAGGATGAGGTTGAAAACTACAGGCTGGTTAGTCTAACCTCTGTGATTAGTAAATTATTAGAAATGAAACTAAAAGAGAAAATAGTGAGGTTTATGAAGTCCAATGGATTGCAGGATGCGAGGCAGCATAGATTCACCAGGCAGGTCTTGTCAGGCAAAATCTGATAGATTTCTTTGACTGGGTGACCAGGGAGTTGGACCAAGGGAGAGCCCTAGATTTCAGTAATGCTTTGACACCCACAGGGAACTTATAAACAAACTGAGCACCCTAGAGATGGACCCTAAAGTTACTGATTGTGTTAGAAATTGGTTGAGTGTGAGGCGACAAAGGGTACAGGTAAATGGAGCTCACTCTGAGGAAAAAGAGGTTACCAGTGGTGTGTCGCAGGGATCTGTTCTTGGTCCAATTCTTTTTAACATCATTGTTAATGATATTGTGGAAGGGCTGTCGGATAAGTTTTGCCTATTTGCGGATGATACCAAAATCTGCAATAAATAGACACCCAGGAAGGAGTAGATAGAAACATAGAAACATAGAAATATGACGACAGAAAAAGACCACATGGCCTATCTAGTCTGTCCACGAGGAGGGATCTAGAAGAATGGTCTAGAATTTGGTGGCTGAGATTTATGCTTATGTTTATGTTTATTCAGACATTTGATATACCGCCCCCCTTTACATTGGGGCAATTTACAATATAACAAAGCAAATGAAAACAGAAAGGAAAAGGAACTACAATTCATGTAAAGGAAAGAGGGGAAAGAAAGAAAATGCACATGCAAACATGCGGGAGATGGTGAGGAAACAGGATAGGGAATCACGGGGGAAGGTTAAAGGCAGAGGAGAAGAGGTGGATTTTCAGAAGAGAGCAGAAAGAGGGATTCTGGCCAAGATATATGAATTTCAGGGAGCATGATAAGCATCAATATTTCAAGAAATCTGCTACTGATGATAGAACAAGATCTGATCCAATGCAGCTACTGCCCCACAGAAGGAATGGATATGGCGAGTAAGTAGAGAGATCTGAACCACGTTCTAGTCTCTGCTGTTGTTCTTACTGGACCAAGTCACACCTAAATCTTGATTCTTGTTACATTAGAGGGTTTAATCTATAGGTGATAGCATCTTGGCCAAGATGCTTGACTTCACATGTCAATGCCTGCTCGCCCAATGTGATGCTGCCATATATCAATTTCTTGAAGGTCCAATCTTGACTGAAGGGGAGGTCAATCTCCTGGACACCTGCACAGCCTCTCCATTGGACTTTAGAGTCATCTCAATGACAGGAGGGTGAAATTTTGGGCATAACATATCACTACATGCTAAAAAAAAATGCAGGGTCATGCATTTGAACTGCAAAAATCCAAGGGAGTGGTACAATGTAGGGTGTGAAATACTTCTGTCCACAAAAGTAGAGCAGAGTGTGAGCGTAATTGTGTCTGATGATCATAAAGTAGCTAAACAGGTAGAAAAGGTGACTGTGAAAGCCAGAAGGATGCTTGGGTGCATAGGGAGAGGAATGGCCAGCAGAAAAAAGGAGGTAATAGTCTTTGGTGCAACCTCATTTGGAGTATTGTGTGCAATTCTGGAGACCACACCTTCAAAAGAATATAAACAGTAAGAGTCGGTGTAGAGGGTGGCTACTAAAATAGTTAGTGGTCTTCATTATAAAACATACGAGGAGAGACTTAAAGATCTTAATATGTATACTTTAAAGAAAAGGCAGGATAGAAGAGATATGATAAAGATGTTTAAATACCTCCATGGTATAAATGCACAGGAGGAGAGCCTCTTGTGATTGAAAGCAAGCTCTACTATGAGGGGACATAGGATGAGGGTGTAAGGGGATAGGAGTAATATGCAAAAATATTTCTTTATGGAAAGAATGGTAGATGCATGGAATAGTCTCCCAGTGCAGGTGGTCGGGACAAGGACAGTATCTGAATTCAAAAAAGCATGGGACAAGCACAGAGGATCTCTAAAGGTAAAAGGAGACTATTGTAGTTGATATGGAAGAGAAGACTAGATAGGCCATGTGATCTTTTTCTGCCATCATGCTTTTGTTTCTCTGTTTTTATATTTAATCAATAAAATATATCATGGAGCATGTGGAAAGTAGTCTAAAAAAAGCAGTTCAAAAGATAAACTTGAACAAATGCCTTTGAGACAAATTTTCATGCAACTAAAATGTCTGTAGAATGTATAGGGCACAATATTATTGTGCAACAATGAGTTTGTCATGAATGACATAGTAGATAAGGTAAGGCTACATCTGTTTCATATGAAACATGAAGCAGATGCTAATGCATTTTATGAACTCTTGCCCAGAAGGAAGAGCCTTTCTGTAAAGAGGCACATTATGAAATATTTACCCAGCTTTGGCTGTTCAATTAAAAAAATACCCTTTACACATATAGCTGCTTTGAGACATGTCATCGAGCATGATATCAAAGCAAAGATCCAAAATCCTACTCTGTGCATATTCGCTCCTTAAAACCAGAAACAATGATGCTGTTTCTGTGTTAATATTTGGTCACATTAGTGTTTGCAATCAAATAGCAAACCAATTAAAGAAATAGTTCCATAAATTTCAGTGTTATCAAGATAAGCAGAACTTTCTGACAAATGTATTCAGTATGGGGGTCATACCAATTTGCGTTTAGCAGGGATATATGTTCAGGTTGGACGCATATCCCCACTAAATGCCAGAGTGCCGATTCCACTCACAGAGCTTCCTGCATGTACTGCAGAGATGTGCGGGGAGCTCTGGACAGGGGCGGTAAGGGGCGGGCTGGAGAAGGAGCGAGGGTGGGAAGTAGGCAGGACCCTGACCCCGGATGTACAAGGCTGATTCCGGTGTCAGCCTTGTATGTCCGGGATAGGCAATCTAAATGGGGGACTTATTCCACCTCCATGGTGGAATAGGTCACCCCCGATGGCAGAGAACATTGATGCTGGAACCCTGGGACAAGGTGAGGAGGGGAGGGGATCCCTGCAGCCTGATCCCAGCCCTGGAAGGCCCGATCGGTAATTGGGCAGTGGGGAAAGATACATTTTGGAGCTGTGTAGATGATCGGGGTTCCTTCATGGAGCTGTGATGTCATGGCAACGGGACACCATGGCACCATGAAGGAGCCTGGCTGGGCTAGGCAGGGAAGTGCTTGGAGTCCAGAGACATGGAATCAGGGCACATCCAGGATATCCAGACCTTATGGACCCAATTCCATCCCGCATGTCCGGGCCCTCTGTGCGCACGCCCGGAACTGGACGCAGAGAGGGAGTCATGATTCTGATCCTGCAGGGCACGTCTAGCCCCGCGGGATCAGAATCGCAAACAGGCCTGACATGCAGGCCGGAATTACGATTCCATCCAGGCTGCACATACAGGTCTTCCCCAGCTAACTCAGTCAGGGCTCTTCAATGAAGCTGCGGCTCCATGGCGTCTGGTTGCCATGGCACTGCGTCTCCATTGAAGAGCCACAATCCCTGACTGCTGGCTCCTGAAGCTGATTCCCCACAGCCTGATCCTCGATCTGGCCTCCTAAGGCCAGGGTTGGGCTGCGGGGAATGTCCTCGGCCCCCCCATGCCCCATCCGCTCTCTGAGCCTGCCAATCCCTGGTGACCAGGGGAACTTATTCCATCTTGGAGGTGGAATAAGTTCCCCATGCAAGTCGCTGGTTCCAGACGTACAGAGCCAACATTAGAATTGGCCCTGTACATCCAGGGCCAATGACCACCCACTGCCCGCCCTAACACCACCCCTGATCCACCCCTTTCCTGCCCCTGTCTACCTTCCCCATACAAGATGCAGGGAAGATAGACGGGACCAGGAATAACCTCCTATGCCCCAATTCTGCTTCCTCGAGATCAGAATTGGGTGCTTATCTGGGCTGTCCAGATTTCTGGATGTCTGGATGGCCTGCGCATGCCCTGTCGGAATTGGCCCTCACTTGTCTTTGTCTGTGGTTCAGATGATATGTAATTGGCACAATTTTGATTTCTGCACCCAAAGGGAAGGAACAGAGAAAGAGGAATGATGGACAGTCAACAGTCACAGGGCACTTGCGAGCCATAAGGATCTTGAGAAAGTATCAAGTAGACAGGCCAGCTGCTAAAGGCAATAATCAATTCACATAGAGAACAATTCCAGAACATGCACATCTGGCCCACGGGCACATCCAAATCGAAGACGTGTCCGATGTAACATGATTCCACAGCCGCGGTTCCAGAATCAGCATATAGACATTCTCGGCGCAGCATGAACAAAGCACTATCATGTACAAGAGACAGATATACACTACCAGTGGCTGTGTATGTCCCCGTGCTCACCGGATTCAGAAAAGATGGACATATTTGATCCTGCCCGTCTCCGCAAGATACCCATGAATGGCCATGCCTCCCCTGTAAAACGTGCATCTCCTAAGCTGATGGGCTCACTGACTGTGTTGTGCTGATGCAAACTACACATGAAAGCTAATGCTACATAACTGTGGATGCAAAGTAGACTATATATACTAGTCTGTTGCATGCCCAGAACTCAGTGCAGTCTAGGATATTATGAAAGCAAATAGAAAGTGATATGATTGTCATGAGATGCATTGCATCACAATATATATACCTCCCTAGTTATGCATGTTTTGGACATCACTGGAAAAAGTCAGTACAAAGTTAAGTAAGGACCAGAAAAAAGCAGAAGAGGTTCTCCATAGCTAAATGTCAAAACATAATCTCCAGGAACAAGCAGGAATGTAGTCTTCACATATGGGTATCATCAGTACCGACGGAGCCTGCACAGGAATGCTCCCCAGTGTCCAAAAGGAAAGCTTTTAGGAGCATCCCACTGTGCCTGCGTCTCTGCCTTCCCGCCTTTCCAACTCTCCCTCTTCAGTTTTTCATTTTCCGCGGAGCCGACAGGCAGCAAACCCTGTCACCGCAGAAACGTTTCTTTTTGTGGTCACGTCTGCCTTCACCGTCGATGCCTATACCTGTGCCACTGGTCTTTTCTTCATTTTCTTACTTCTTTTCCTAAAAAAAAAGGAAAAAATAATTCTTCTTTTTGGAGAGTCTGTCCCCTCTGGGTACCAGGTGCCATTTTGGGCACTAGGCCCTCTTTTCTTCTAAAATGGAGAAACCATCTAGTGGTTTCAAAAAATGTTGAAAGTGTGGCGGTACCATTTCTGCTACCGACACCCATGACTGGTGTCTTAAATGTTTAGGTTCTGACCATTTACCATCGGAGTGTCTCCTCTGTAGAAAGATGACCAAGAGAGGCCTGCAGAACAGAGCTGCAAAACTCGGCACCCTCTTTTCCACAGATGCGATGTCCATTGCATCGACGTCTTCCAGGGCTTCATCTTTCTCCCATGGATCTCAGGTAACTAAACCCAGGTCTTACAAGACCGGCCGGTCCTCAAAGGGTAGATCTCCTTTGAAGCATTGAGATGCTACTAGCGTTGCTCTCGAGGAAAACATACCGGCAAAATAGCCCCAGCGGGAGGCCAGGCCTCCAAAGCATTAACGAGGCTCCAGGATGTTCCCGAAGCTTCCACCTCGGGAGAACTCCTGGTGCCATGTTCTGGTGTTGTGGCCTGTTCCACCGGTACCGACATCCAGGCATTGGCAGGGGCTATGGATCAGCGTATCCTGGCCATCAAACACAGCCTAGCGGCTCTCTTAGCAGCCTCGGTACCGCTAAGGCCGCTTCAGAGCATTACACAGTCATCGATACCGATACTGGTACCGACCACACCTGCTTTAACCAATGTGCTTCCCCCTCTGCCAGCTCTTGAATCAATATCTGGTATCGAGGGCCCAGTATTGAGACAGTCCGATGTTGACTTCAATCAATACCGGCATCAAGCAATGCAAGAACACCCGGCGCAGAAATATTTTGAGTCCTCCAATTCCGATGACTCTGACAACTCCGTCGGTACCGGAGTGATTCTCCAGGAGGATCCTTCTCCTTCTCCTCAGCGTAGGATGTCTCCTCCAGAGGACATGTCTTTTCAGGATTTCATACATGATGTAGCACGAGGGCTCTCCATCACCGTGACCCATGAGAAGGAAACGAGAGCAGAAGAATTAGAAATTCTTCAGTACCCGGCAGCTCCTAAAGAAGCTGCTACCCTTCCCATTCACCAAATTTTGCATGACCTCATGCTAAGGATGTGGGAAACTCCTTTAACAGTGTCTCCACGCTCTCTGAGACTCAATACCATGTACCGATTAGAAAACATCGAAAGACTTTTAAACCCACTCAACCATTATCCAAAATTAAAAATTATCAATAATAGTGATATAGCGGATATAACAATAAAAATTATAATTCACTTACAAAAGTGGGTTTAAAAGTCTTTCGATGTTTTCTAATCGTTCACACAAATGAACAGTTTTTCCATCCCTCTTGAAATCATCGAGACATGGTTCGAGGTGGTCAGAGGCTTTTGTCAATGATAATATTTTATTTGTTTAGAATTGATGTTTTTAGCTTTTTTTTAAGTGAAGTGGCCTGTGTAGTATAACAACCGGTGAAATGGGCGGTTTGTGACTATTATGTATCACTTTTGAATATACTCTGTGGACTGCTTCCACGCATTCATGTTCCGTTGTGTTCCTCAATTTTAATTGTTTTTTTTGTATTTCTCACAAATTTATTGGATTGTTTTCACAGACGCCACTCATACCGTTTTGAGAGTCCAAATGGCCGTTGGTTTTAAAATCACAATTTGTTAATTTTGCCTTGTTTTTACATCATTATCTTGACAATTTACTTATTTATACATTTTTCACGGTTTACAGATTGCACATTTATGGTCGTAGGAAGAGTTTCTTGGTCAGGTATAATTTTTATTTTCATTCTCTCATTTTATTACTCTTTTCAAATATCAATTTACATGGGTTGTCTTCATCTCTCTTTAAATCAGGCTGATTTCTATTTATATTTTTCGAAATTAATAATTTATTATTATTTATTATTTTTTATAATTAATTTTTAATATTTTTTATATATATGTATGGATTTCATGATGTTTATTTTTTCTATTTAAGAGTAATTTATTTATAAGTTTTCAATTTAAATGCTTGTTTTTTGTTATAGCACAATTTTGAAGACACACACTGTTTTAGTCCTTTTTGGTTAATTTATACAGTCTGTTGATTCAGGTATGTGTAATTTATATGTTTTTTAAATACATTATTTTTATGCTATATTATGAAATATTTATCGTTCGTTGAAATATTTATTATTCATCTACATATTTATATTTACACATTTCTATATTTATATATTTTTTTATATATATTTATATGTTTTTATCAATTGTACCGTTTAGGTGTTATATTTGTTATAATACATTTTTGAAGACACACATTGTTTTAGTTCTTTTTGGTTAATTGATATAGTCTGTTGATTCAGGTATGTGTAATTTATATGTTTTTTAGATACAACATTAATTTTTTGATTATATTATGAAATGTTTATCGTCCGTTGAAACATTTATTATTTATTTACAAATTTATATTCACATATTTATATTTTCTTATATATATTTATATATTTTCATTTATTTTTAATTGTACTGTTTAGGTCCTTTTTTTTGTGTCGTTCTGCTGTTAGCCGTACTTATTCGTTCCACCATTTATATTTATATTTATATATTTATATTGATACAACCGTTTATTAGAAAAATGGTTTTAATTTGTTATTATTTTTACATTTAAAACTGTTCTAGTATGCATTCATTGATGTCCGTGGTTTTAGCCAGTTTTATTTTGTTTTTAAATAACTATTTTTGTTGTTTATTTTAATTTGTGTATTTGTCTTTAGCCATTTAGCCCCTGAAGAAGGGAATTCCGAAACACGGACCAATAAAGATTTTCACACGTCCTCCTTTGCTATCCACGTTTCTTTGTTGGACATAAAACAAAATAAGGCAGTATATTTCAACTGTTTACAATGGAACAACATAATAAGGATACATAGGCATAAATGTGAAACGTTATACAGTAATTAACTATTTACATAGGGATATATGGTTACAGCGAGGTTGTAGGAGTGAGTTTGGAGGGCAGGAGAGATGGGGGGAAGACAAAGGACTGAGGACTATGGCGGTAGGGAAAAATGTTCCAGGAAGAGGCGAGTTTTTAGCTTCTTCCGGAACTCAGAGTGGTCAGAGCAGTTTCGTAGATCATGAGGTAGGGCATTCCATAAGGACGGGGCATAGAGGGAGAAGGTCCGGTTACAAGTAGCTTGCTTGCAATATCTCTTATTTGTTGGGATGGTAAGAAGGTTTTTGGTGATGGAGCGGCGTGATCTATTGTTGTGGATGATGGATAAGAGTGAGGAGAGGCACGGAGCTGACTCATTGAAGATGATTTTATGTGTGAGGGTAAGTACTTTGAATTTAACTCTGAATTGAATGGGAAGCCAGTGGAGATCATAGAGGATTGGTATGATGTGAGATCGTCTAGGGTTGTTGGATATGAGACGAGCTATTGTGTTCTGGGCCATTTGGATAGGTTGTGTACTGTTCTTGGGAAGTCCATGGTAGATAAGGTTACAGTAGTCAAAAGAAGGGATTGTAAGGGCCTGGCAGACAGTGCGGAAGGAGTTAGGGTTTAAGAGGGGTTGGAGGTTCCGAAGAGTACGTAATTTTGCGTATATTGTGTTAGATGTTCTCTTTATCTGATCTGAGAAGGAGAGGTTCTGATCGAGGATAATACCAAGATATTTCACTTGTTTTTTTATGGTGAGTGAGAGATCTCCAATAGTAAGGGTTGGAGGAGGGGTATATGAAATATTGGAAAATACTTGAAGAGCTTCAGTTTTAGATTGGTTAATTAGGAGGTTGTGCTGTAAGTGCCATGATTTTAGGCTTGTGAGGCATTCGCTTAGCTTAGTGAAGTTAGGGTTTGCTAGGTTGAATGGGGTGAAGCACATAATGTCATCCGCATATAATTGGTACTGAATTCCATAAGTTTGGAAAATGTTGCAAACAGGTTAAAGGAAGATGTTAAATAGCAGTGCGGATAAACTAGATCCTTGGGGGACCCCTTGTTTTAGTGTAAATGGAAGGGAAGTATCATTTCCAATACGGACCTGTTGTGTTCTATTTGTTAAGTAGGAGTGGAACCAACTTAGGGTTGTGCCTCTCAATCCTATTTCATGGAGTCTGTTTAGGAGTTGATGGTGGGGAAGGGAGTCAAAAGCAGAAGATAAATCAAGGAATATGAGTAGACATCCTTGGGTAGGATTCTGAGTGTAAAAGTACAAAGAATCTAGAAGGGAGGCAAGGAGGGTTTCTACTCCATGGTGCTTTTTGAAACCATGTTGGAATAAATCAAGGGGGGAGTGTTCATCAATATAGTTCTGGAGTTGAGTTTGGACTAATTTCTTGGTTATTTTTGCAAGGAAGGGGATACTAGAGATGGGCCTGTAGGAGGTAGGGGAGGTGGGGTCAAGTTTTGTTCCTTTTAGGATTGGTCGGATTGTGGCACACTTTAGAGGTGCTAGTACGGAACCGGTCAGGAGGGAGGATTGTACAATATGGAGTATGTAGGGGCTGATGGAGCTTCTTGTGGATTTAAGCCAGGTGACAGGGCAAGGGTCAAGGGCAGAAGTTGAGGCATTTAGGTCTTTGATAACATTGGATACGTTTTCTAATGAGAGGGGTTCAAATTCATTCCAGGTGTTTGAGGGGGTTAGCTCATGCAGTTGAGTGCTGTAGTCAACTATAAGTTGGGGGTTGATAGTTGAGGGGGGTGGGAGGAATTTAGAGATAAGGTGGTTAGCTATAGTTACCACACCATTCAATGGTAGTGGAATCGGCGATGCGTAGGATCAAGAAGACTAGAATGCATTCTTCCAATCCTCCAGGCCGTGAAGCGAGGACACTCGATGCCTTTGGGTGTCGATGCTTTCAGTCCTCGATGCTATCAGCCAGGATCAGCTCTTACATTCTTTATATGGGAATGTTCCTTAAGGAGGTTACAAGGGATCTAGAGCTCATGGCACTACTTCTCCCCAATGATAAAAGAACAGACTTCCTCACTCTGGTCAAACATGTCCAGAATGTGTCTAAGTTTATGAATCGTGCAACCTTTGATTGCTTTGAGTGCATTAGCAGAACCTCTGCTATTTCCATCGGTGCACGTCGCCTTGCCTGGCTTCAGGCATTAGATTTAGAACAATGGGTGCAAGATAAGCTGGGGAATATTCCTTGCACAGGAGAAAATCTCTTTGGCAAGAATTGGCAGGACAAAGCTAATCAGCTTGAGTCTGAAAATACCACCTTGAACAGATTATCAAGGGCCACAGCCAACCCAGCAAAGAAAAAGACAATTAAGAAACCATTTTTCAACAAGAAAAATAAATTCTACCCATCTTACACCCAGGCTGTCCACTGTCCAGTTCTTGCACCCCAGAAGGGGCAACAGCAACCCAGACAACAAAGGAAGGCCCAAGTCCCCAGAGCTCAATCAGCTCAGCAGACACAGCCTCCTCAGTGGCTTTGACTCCTTCCTAGAGAACTTAGTCATCCTGCCCCTGAAAGGTCCAGAACCTCTCACCATCCCTGGCAGACTTTGTCATTTTGCCAAAAGATGGCAACAAATAACATTAGAACACAGGACTCTTTCCATTGTACGAGAGGAGTATAAACTCCATATTCACAGTATGCCCCCTCCCACCATCACAAGGCAGTTCACTTCTCAGGGCCCTTTCACCACTCTCTTGTGTCAAGAGGTCACCTCACTACTTGCTCAAGGGGCAATAGAAGAGGTAAACATATCCCAACAGGGCATGGGTTTCTACTCCCCCTACTTCCTCATTCCAGAGAAGACAGGGGGATACAGACCCATACTGGACCTCACAGAGTTGAACAAGTATCTGTTCCGAGAAAAATTCAAGATGATCACCCTCGGAACACTTCTTCCTTACATGTAGAGTCAGGATTGGCTATGTTCTTTAGATCTAAAGGATGCATACACGCATATCCTCATCCATAGAGATCACAGGAGGTTTCTTCGATTCCTTTTTCAAGGAATACATTACCAGCACAGGGTTCTTCCCTTCGGACTGGCTTCCGCCCCAAGAGTCTTCACAAAATGTATGGCAGTAGTAGCAGCATTCCTGAAAACTCTGGGAATATTAGTCTTCCCCTACTTAGACAACTGGCTCATCCGAGCATCAACAGCTCCAGAAGCCAGCTTCGCTCTCTCCTGCACAATGCAAATCCTTCAGTACCTGGGACTGGTCATACCCCTCCCAAAATCTCATCTCACCCCTTCTCAGTCTCTAGAGTTCATAGGGGCTTGTCTAGATACAAGGCAGTCAAAGGCTTTCCTGTCACAACCATGTTGTCCTCAAATACTCCAGCTGGCCTCTCAAGCAGCTATGAAACTCTGCTAACTGCTTGAGAAATGCTTCAGCTGCTGGGGCATAAGGCATCCACTGTCCATGTGGTTCCCTATGCTCGCCTTCACATGCGAGCAGCCCAGTGGACCCTAACCTCTCAGTGGACACAGGCCTCAGGTCGCCTGATGGACAAAATCAGAAACTCGGCACGTCTCATTTCGTCCCTACAGTGGTGGCAATCACTGGAAAACCTCCTAGTAGGGTCTCCTTTCCAGCAGCCACTACACCAAGCCACCTTGATGACAGATGCGTCCAAGTTAGGTTGAGGGGCTCACTTGGAGAATCTCTCCACTCAGGGTCTTTGGACTGAGCAAGAGGCTTGCCTTCATATAAACTTCCTCGAACTCAGGGCCATCTTCTATGCTCTTCAAATATTTCAGACCCACCTGAGCTACAAGACTGTTTTGGTCCAAACCAACAATCAAGTAGCCATGTTCTATGTGAACAAGCAGGGTGGAACAGGTTCTCAGACTTTGTGCAATGAAGCTCTATGCCTCTGGGCGTTCGCAAGGAACCTTCAAATCCACCTCTTAGTGGTATATCTTCCAGGCACACAAAATCTCTTGGCAGACAAACTCGGTCAAATATTGCTGCCACACGAGTGGTCTCTTCATCCAGAGCAGGTTGCTCAAATTTTTCAAATCTTGGGAACTCCAGATATAGACCTCTTTGCAAGTCCTCAGAATGCCAAACTTCCCCGGTTCTGTTCCAGAATTCCGGCTCAGAACTGCCACACAAGGGATGCCTTCCATCTCCACTGGGGTCAGGGCTTCCTCTATGCCTTCCCACCCATTTTCCTCATTCCCAAAACTCTGTTCAAGCTTCAGAGAGACAGGGGTCATATGATCCTCATAGCCCCACACTGGCCATGACAAATTTGGTATCCTCTGCTTCTACATCTCTCTCAAGCCAGACCTCTGGAGTTGGGTTATGCTCCAGATCTTCTTTCCCAGGAGAACGGGACGCTACTGCACCTGAATCCTCAGTCTCTACACCTCAGGGCGTGGCTGCTGAGAGCCTAGAATTCTAGGATATCAACCTTTCTCAACAGGTTAAGGATATCCTTTTGGCTTCAAGAAAACCTTCCACAAGGCGGGCCTATGCCTTCAAGTGGAAAAGGTTTTCTATCTGGTGTTCAACAAAGGAACTTAATCCCTTTTCAGTGCCAGTGGAGGCGATACTGGAGTATCTCCTCCATTTATCATCCTCTGGTCTTAAGACCAACTCAGTAAGGGTCCACCTTAGTGCAATTGTGGCTTTCCACAAGCCCTTGGATTGACAACCTGTTTCCTCTCAACCACTTGTAGCAAGGTTTATGAGAGATCTACTCTTGACTAAGCCTCCCATTAAGCCACCGCCTGTGGCATGGGAAATTTGAATCTTGTCCTTGGGCAGCTTATGAAACCGCCCCTCGAACCCTTAGCCACTACATCTCTAAAGTTTCTTTCTTGGAAGGTAATCTTCCTAATTGCCCTCACTTCTGAAAGACGCATCAGTGAGCTACAAGCTTTAGTGGCTGATCCTCCTTATACAAGGTTCCACCATGATAAAGTAGTTCTTAGGACTCACCCTCACTTTATGCCAAAGGTGGTTTCTCCTTTTCATTTAAACCATTCGGTTTACCTTCCTGTATTCTTCCCTAGGCCTCACACCTCTAATGCAGAAAGGAATCTTTATGCTCTGGATTGTAAAAGTGCCTTGGCTTTTTACCTTCAAAGAACTAAGCAACTTAGAAAGGCTTCCCAGCTTTTTGTTGCTTTTGACTCTAGTCATCTTGGATTGCCAGTTTCCAAGTGAACTTTGTCTAAATGGATTGCAAATAGCATATCCTTTGCATATGAGAGTAAAGGACTTTCTCTCGAAGGTCATGTCACAGCTCACAATGTGAGAGCAATGGCCGCCTCTATGGCTAACCTTTGCTCAGGGTCTATTGACGACATTTGCAGGGCAGCCACTTGGGCTTTGGTATACACCTTTGCAGCACACTACTGCTTAAACAAGCACTCCCATCGGGATGCCTCGTTTGGCCAAGCTGTTCTCCAGCAACTCTTTCAGACTTAGAACAACTCCTACCCACCACCCAGGTTTCGATGCCAGAGATCCATGGGAGGAAGCATGACCCATCTCAACCTGGGTTTTGCAGCTTTGGGGTCATCTCCCTGGCATATCTCAGCTGGGGATTCCCCATATGTGAAGACTACATTCCTGCTTGTTCTTGGAGATAGCATAGTTACTCACCTGTAACAGGTGATCTCCGGGAACAGCAGGAATTAAGTCTTCACAACCCACCCACCTCCCCTAGGAGTTGTCTTTCTCTCTCTCTCTCTCTCCTTTGCCTCAACTATAAACTCAAATGAAGAAGGGAGAGTTGGAAAGGCGGGAAGGCAGCAATGCAGGCGCAGTGGGATGCTCACAAAAGCTTTCCTATTGGACGATGGGGAGCGTTCCTGCGCAGGCTCCATCGGTACCGACGTTACCCATATGTGAAGACTTAATTCCTGATGTTCCCGGAGATCATCTGTTACAGGTGAGTAACTACGCTTCCCTGTCATAAATAAGGGACCCTAGGAATGAGAGCAAACAACAGTGCAAACAGCACTAAGACCTGCCCAAAGGCACCATCATTGCTCTCTACAAATGTGCACATTTTTAGAGACCAATGATGGTGCTCTTCTGCATGTATCCAGGAATGGAGAGCCTCTTCTGCTTTTTTCTGCCCAATTACACTGCTACCTGGTGATGCTGCAGTTATCCCTACGATCCAGGTACTGGCCAGCCATTCATGTCTCCCCCTCCCCCCAATTTCTGGATGAGCGCACTAGATCCTCACATGCAACACTCGCCCCCCCCCCCCACACACACACACACACATACACTCTCACTTGTAGTCTCACAAAAATGTACTTCTGCAAAAAAGATGCCCTGTACCTATGAACAACAGCTGGTATAACATTATAGCAAGAGGTCCCAGGACTCCCCCAGCAACCACATATTTTAGGACAATGGAAATGTTAGGGAACCCTAGATTTGCTACCTTAGCATAAGCCACCAATAAAGTCCCCAAGAAAAACCTTAACGTTTTTTTGTCGGAGCATATCGAATGGCAAGGATTCTTCAAGTTGCGATAATTTTAAGATAAGTGTTTTTTCAATGAAAGTTTTGGTGACGAACCTATAACGATTAAAATGAAGTTTACCGTCTGTTGTGGGTGACAAATTGTTCTCCCTTCCCTCGGTACGCTCCAACAAAAAAATGTTCAGGTTTTTCTTGGGGACTTTATTGGTGACTTTTTTGCGGTGATTGATTTTGTCACTGGTATTAGGGATCATTTTTATAGACCTTAGCATAAGCAGCAAAATGTCAGCAATGCCAGAATAAACACTAGTGCACTTTGTAATATTTATGTGGGGGTGTTTCTTAATGTTTCTTTACCCTACTACCTTCCCTCACCTCTGCTTTCTGTTCTGTAAAACTGCATCTTGTGTTTTCCCAGTTTGTAGACACACCAGTGCAACACATTATTGTCACAGCCATTCTACTATAAGGGATGCATTGCAGAGCAGAGCAGAGCAGAATATTTTCTAAGTCCTCTCTTATTCCACGTTTCTGCAGGAATAACTTGGACATATGTAGGTAGTACTGAAGACATACACGGGTCTTTCCTGGATATGCTTTCTATGTCTTTGCAGCTGGCCACACTCCCATTCTGTACTCTCATGCCCATGTTCTGAGATCCTCATGCTAGCACCGTGTACATGCAGGGCCACATGGTTTCTGAATATGGTTCTAGATGTTTTCGCAAGAAAAACATTTATCCCCTCACGTCTAACCAGATTATTCGTGTTCTGGAATGACCCCCATAGTTATCACATCAGATGCCACAGAGCAAACCAAGATTACATCTCCAAGGGAAAGTGCTTCTCAGGACCAGAGCACTGCATCAATGACCTTAACTTCAGGATGCTAAAACAGAACTTTAAAACAATCCAGCAATGCAAGACTTTTGAGGTTAAAATGATCAGATACTTTGCAACTAACAAGAAAGGTGTTAACAAAGATCTGGATTTTCTAACATATTATAAACCATACATTTTACTACTTTATCACCTTCTCATCACCCATCAACCTTCTCCTTCCACCTGACCTTTTTGTATTCAAATGTATTGAATGTTTTTATGATTCACTTATATATTCTAGTACAGTTGTCTTTTGGAGTGAAGGAGTAGCTTAAGAGCCAGGCTGGAATCTCTCTGCTACTCCTTGTGATCTTGGGCAGTCACTCAACTCTCCATTACCTCAGGAGCAAAAAATATAGATTATAGGCCTTCTGTGGACAGGAAAACACCCACTGTACCTGATGGAGCTCACCTTGAATTTCTAAGAAAGGCACAAGCTAAATCTGATTCCCTTTTGCTCATTCTGGCTTGACCTGAGGAAGGGAGTTTAGTTCTCAAAGGCTAATTAAAAAATGTCGGTCACGATATTCAACAGCAATGGCTAGCACCGTTAAAGTGTTTAGCTGCTGCTGCTGAACTTTAGACCCAAATATTCAATGCTGGGGCCATATCCAGGCCCAGAGCCGGTGCAAGGGGATGAGGTGCCCTTGGGAAACCATCTCTTGCACCCACACCTTCCCCCCCCCCCCCCTCCGTGGTGTCCATTGCCACCACTATTGCCCCTCTCCAGCACATAAAATGCTGGCAATGGCCACAAACAGCCCCGCGGCACGTACCTTTAAGCTTCAGTTCTGTTTGCTTCCACCCCCTCTCTGACACCAGATGCTGACTGCCAGTTTCAGCATCAGGTATCGGAGAAGGAACAGAAGCAAGTGGCACCAAAGCTTAAAGGTGAGCATGGGACTGTTTGTGGCCATTGCCGCCATTATACATCCTGGAGAGCAGGGCCAGCCCATCCATGTGTGAGAATGTTGTTCACACAGTGCCCTGTGCCAACAACATCTCACATAATTGGCACCGGCGGCAGCAGCACCAGAGTCAGCTTTAGAGAGCTCCCGGCAGGCCCCAGCTCACCTCTGACAGCACTGAAATGAAGAACACCATTTTTCTTCACTTCGGCAGCTGTGTTTTACTATAGGCTGCTGGCGCACCAGGTCAAAGCGAACCTCCTGTTTCCCGACACTCAGCACAGCACAACACAGCTGCCAAAGTGAAGAAAAATGGCACTCTTCACTGTCAGAGGTGAGCCGGAGCCTGCCGGGAGTCCTCTAAAGGCAGTTGGACAGCCGCGGGGAATTTCGGGGGGGGGGGGAGGAGGGGTGCTAGCACTGGAAATAGCTGACAGGGGGCTAGGGCTGGAAATGGTCTGAATGGAGGGAGGGTGCTAGCACTGGTAGTGGGCTGATGGAGGGCCTAGGATTGGAAAGGGCTGATGCAGATGCAAGGATAGGCTGGAAATAGCTTATGGGGAAGCTAGGACTGAATGAGCTGATGAGGGGGCTTGGACTGGAAATGGACTGATGGGGGACTAGGATAGGACTGGAAATAGCTGATGGGGGAGCTAGGACTGGAGATGGGCTGATAGGGGGCTTGGACTGAAAATGGGTTGATGGGGGGGCTAGGATAGGACTGGAAATGTCTGATGTGGGGCTAGGATTGGAAATGAGCTGATGGGGGTGCTAGGACTGGAAATGGGCTGATGGGGGGGGGCTTGGACTGGAAATTTGCTGATGGGGGCTAGGATAGGACTTAAAATGGCTGATTGGAGTGCTAGGACTGGAAATGGGCTGATAGGGGGCTTGGACTGGAAATGGGCTGATGGGGACCTAGGATAGGACTGGAAATGGTTGATGGGAGGGCTAGGACTAGAAATGGGCTGATGGGGGGCGATGAAAATGGCTGATGGGGGGCTAGGATAGGACTGAAAATGGCTGATGGGAGTGCTAGGACTGGAAATGGGCTGATAGGGGGCTTGGACTGGAAATGGGCTGATGGGGACCTAGGATAGGACTGGAAATGTTTGATGGGAGGGCTAGGACTGGAAATTGGCTGATGGGGGGATGAAATGGGCTGATGGGGGGCTAGGATAGGACTGGAATGGTTCATGGGGGAGCTAGGACTGGAAATTGGCTGATGGGGGGGGCTTGGACTGGAAATGGGATGATGGGGGAGGGCTAGGATAGGACTGGAAATGTCTGATGGGGTCTAGGATTGCAAATAGGCTGATGGGGTGCTTGGACTGGAAATGGACTGATGGGGGGCTAGGATAGGACTGGAAATAGCTGATGGTGAGCTAGGACTGGAAATGGGCTGATCAGGGACTAGGATAGGATTGGAAATGACTGATGGGAGGGCTAGGATAGGACTAGAAATGGCTGATGGGGGGCTAGGATTGGAAATGGGCTGATGAGGGGATTAGGACTTGAAATGGGCTGATGCGGGGGGATGGGAGAATGGGGCTAGAAGGGAGTGAATGCTGGGTGGGGCTGGAACTAGAAGGGAGCTAATGTTGTGGGAGTACTAGAAGGGTATGGGACTGGGGGAGTGAGGATGGAGAAGGGAAAGGATATTTTGTGTGGGAGGGAAGAAAAATCTACAATTGGCCAGGTATTGGAAGAGTACGTGGGGATTGAGGAAGGAGCGATGAAATTTGAGTGGATGAAAAAGAAATAAAGAAAAAAATGGAGGAAAGAGCAAAAGGGTAAAGATCGGTATGTTAAAGCAGATGTAGAGAGAGAATGGGAAAAAACTAGAAGAGAGAAGAAAGGACAAATGGACAGCTCACAGAAGACACAAAGAAACCAGAAGAAAGTGACTGGAGCAATTGCAACTGAAAAATAAAATGCACAAACAACAAAAGGTAGAAAAATACTTTTTTATTTTGAATTTATTAACTGGAATATGCATCGTTAATGTCTTTGCATTTTGTTTAGTACAAGAGGAAATTAATTTGTAGTTTTCTTTTTCCAGTGTTGTTGTACATTCCAAGTTTGGCTTTTGGGGTTCCCAGTTTAATTATTGTCTTCATATTTCTAAATTGTGATCCCTTGTTCTTTGTTTGGTGATGGCCTATGTTCTGCATGTGTAACCAAGATGAGATATTCTGTTTATGTAGTTTCTATTTGCCAATGCCATTTGTTCTCCTTTCGCAGTAGGAGATGTACTGGTATTCTCTGAGATGAATTGGTTTAATATTTGCAATGTTGCCTTTTTAATAGGTAGGGTTTGGTGCCTTATGAGTCCTGGTAGAGCTGTTATGATACGGCGGGTTTGCTATGGGTTCTAAATGGTCAGTGTTTATAGTATTTCCTAATGTGCCTGGCGGTTGGCACTGGAGTATAGTAATGTAGAAATCTGGTAGTCTTTCTTTATCCAGACACTCATTAAGAGGCATGTTTACTAAATGTTAGTATACGTTAACATTATACAAATATTTATGCAAATGAGGCCCCACGGTGAGTCTCCGCACGTTGTCCCACACCCCCCTTAGGCTACCACTGCTGGAGAGGAGTGACAGTGATGGCAAGGGGTGCCCCCTGAAGGGCTGGCACTCTAGGCAGCTGCCTAGTTCACCTAATGGTACTGCCAGTCCTGTCCAGGCCCCAGCATTGAACATCCAGGCTGTCTGGATTGCCATGAAGCTAAATGGGCTACGGCGATATTGAGCCGCTGCCGAGTTAGCTTCAGTGGCGAAGGTTAGATTGGCCTTTACTGCGACTTTCATTGCATTGCAATAGCCAGGCAGCAGCTCTGTATCACAGCTGCCCAGATATCACTGGGTGCCACCCCCAGCCCACCCTCGGAACACCCTAATTCTAGCTGGCTAGCATCGGGACCTGTATTAAATTAGCCCAATAAAAAAGTATCACCTTCCATTCTATTTTTATTTATGAATCTTTATTTCTATACTTTCAAATAGCCTAAAATGGCAACCACACTACTTTATCTGAGAACATGTCAGTTCTTTCTGTGTCTGGGTTTTGTAGTTTAGCTTGGACACTATTTGAAAGTAATGATCTCGTGTAAACTCTGGTACGTGAACTGGTTGATGTAGAAAAGGACAGCAATTCAGTCATTAAGAAAATCCTGCAGAAATGGCCTCATGCTTTGGCATGGCTAGAATTGGGGGTGTTGTGAAGGTCTGAGTGTTTTATGTGCTTTGAAAAGCCCGATTTTTGCTTCTCACCTGCTGCACTGTATATGTAACTGAACTCTTCTGTCTAATCGCAAGTTCTATCTTGGGACCTCTCCTTTTCTCTCTCTGTACCCAGTCCCTTGGTGCACTTATTTCCTCCCATGGTTTTCAGTATCATCTATATGCAGACGACTCTCAGATCTATCTCTTTGCGCCTGAAATCTCTTCAGGAATCCAGTCCCGGATCTCTGCCTGCTTATCAGACATTGCTACCTGGATGTCTCACCATCGTCTAAAAGTAAACATGGCCAAAACTGAGCTCTTTACCTTTCCCCCTAAAACCCTTTCCTCCCTATACCCATCAGTCCCGAGCGCATGGTACCTTTGCTCGTCTTGATTATTTTCTGCTCTCCAGTGGCTCGTTCGCCCAAACGGAGGAGGTTCAAATAGGCCCATTGGAGGTCTCAGACCATGCGTTGGTATGGATTGATTTGCACTGGGGAAGGGATTCAGCTCGGTCGCGGGTTTGGCGCTTTCCCCTTGAGCTCTATCACGATGTGCAATTCCGCCAGTTTCTGAGGCAACGCTGGAGAGAATTTGAGACAGCCCACCAATGTCATAACGAGGATCCGGAATTAGTTTGGGAGACGGCCAAGGTGGTGTTGCGGGGCGATATTATGGGCTTTGCAGCCCGGAAGAGACGCCTCCTAGCGGAACACATTATTCGCCTTGAAAAACAGGTCACCAAACTGCGCCGCCTGACGGCGCGCAAACCCGACAATAGCTAACAAGAAGCAACTCTGGGAGACTCAAGTGGGCTTAAACGAGTTGCTGCACCAGAAAGCTAAGAAATCGATCTTATTCTATCGCCATCAACTATTCTGCCATGGGGACAAACCAGGGAAATTATTAGCCCGTTGCTTGAGAGGCTCGAGGGGTTCGACGCTAGTAGCAGCATTACAGGAGGAACAGGGAAATCTCCAAAAGGATAGCGTGGCGATTGCCCGAATTTTCCGCACTTATTTCCAATCACTATATTCGGCGGAGCCCGCCGACCCTGTGGCAATACAGGACTATCTGCGGCGGTTAGATTTACCCCACCTTAACGAGGAACAGCGGGCGTTTTTGGAACAGCCCATAACTCCACAAGAGTTACAAACCGAAATTGCCAGAGCTAAGTGTTATAAATCACCGGGCCCCGACGGCTTGGGGGCCGAATTTTATAAAATCCTTAGCGAATGTATAACCCCGACTTTAGTAGGGGTTTTCGGCCGGCGCACAGAGCAGGGGTATTTCCCGTGGGGGGACAATCATGCTCATATTGTCCTGATCCACAAACCAGGAAAAGACCCAGTACAGGCGTCCTCCTATCGGCCCATCTCGCTTCTTAACTTCGATTTAAAATTGTTTGCAAAAACCCTGGCGACGCGCCTGGCGGGTTTACTAGACTCTTTGATACATGAATCACAGGTGGGCTTTGTCCAAGGGCGTAGTGGGGTCTGCAACATGCGCAAGATACTAGCTTCTCTGGAGTGGGTACACGACCGGCGCTTGCAGTCCCTCCTTATCAGCTTCGACGCGGAAAAGGCGTTTGATAGAGTCAACTGGCAGTACCTGCGCCACGTGCTACCGCAATATGGACTAGGGTCCCTCTTTTGCAGGATGGTGGAAAGTTTGTATGCCACGCCCACAGCCGCAGTGCTCTGCAACGGGGTTCTCTCGGAGGCCTTTCCTCTCCAACGGGGTACCCGGCAGGGATGCCCTCTCTCCCCTTTGTTATTTGTTCTAACTTTGGACCCCCCTCATCAGGACCATTGAGGCCTCCCGGGAGATACAAGGAATTTCCATAGGCCCGCACGTGTTTAAGCTGTCAGCCTTTGCCGATGATCTTTTGGTTCACTTATCTTCCCCTACTCGATCGTTACCGTCCCTGCTAGCGGAAATGGCGAACTTTGGCCAGTTTTCGGGGCTCCGCATCAATACCGATAAGTCTGAGGCCTTGGATGTGCTGGGTCGGAGTCGAGAAGGGTGGGTGGGTCCATTTCCATTGAAATGGGCGGAAAACAACTCTATCTATCTAGGAATAGTGTTGCCTCGACACCCCCAGGACTTATATAAGAGCAATTTGGAGCGGATATTGCAACGCGTACAAACGCAGCTGCGGGCTTGGCAGTCTCTCCCGCTCTCTTTGTCCGGTAGGGTGGCGGCGGTCAAGATGGTGATACTACCGAGAATTTTGTATTGGATGCAGACGCTCCCGGTCCTGGTTGTTGCGGCGCGACCTGCGGCGCTTAGAAGCGGCGATCCGATCCTTTTTATGGAGAGGAGCCCGGGCGCGTATCCCACTGCATCGGCTGGTGGGGAAATGGCGGGAAGGGGGGATGGGCCTACCCGACCTGGGGATTTATGCTCTGGCCTGTCAGGCTAGACACCTGGGGGACTGGTTGGGAGGAACTGACACATACACGCCTAGAGCGGTAGAAGAGGGGCTTGTGGCCCCCTTGACGCTGCTAGGGGTTCTGCACGGAACGGATCGTGACTTCTCGAGCACAGTCGCAAATAGTGCGCTGATCAGTTCGGTCAAACGTACATGGCAACAACTCAATAACTATTGGGGGACATCTTGGAGGGCCTCATGTTGGCTGCCCCTGCAAGGAAACCTTACCTTTACCCCGGGTACCGAGTCGGCGACATTTCGTGACTGGCGTAACCGAGGTATAACGAATGTGGGGCACTTGGTCGATCCCTATGGGAAGTGTAAGTCCTTCTTATCCTTGTGCAGAGAGTATGGCCTGCCCTCAAAAAACTGCTTTGCCTATATACAAGTCTCCCACTACATCTCTTCCCAACCCAGAGAGGCGTTGATGATTGAGCGCTCGGCGCAGATTTTGGACTTTTTTAACCTCGGAGACGACGGGCCCCTATTGATTTCAAAGTTGAAACTGCGGTTGGACTACTTTCGTCCTCGCCCTGATTATCGGAAAGTAGAAGAGGCGTGGGAAGTAGAGTTGGGCAGAGCGGTGTCCCCGGGGACAGTTAGTAAAGCCCTTAAGCGTATAGTGGACATTACCCATGGAGCGCGCTGGAGGGAGATACAATTTAAGTGTGTGACCCGTACCTACTTTTCCCCTAGGAGGGCACTGCGTAGTCATTTAACGGAGGACGGACGCTGCCCTCGCTGTCTGGAACCTCTGGCGAATCTGTTGCACATGTGGTGGGGCTGTAGACATCTTACGGCGGATTGGGCTAGTATTTGTTCCTTTATCAGCCGGCTACTGCAGTGACGCCTGAGATGGTCTGCCTCCTTCGTGGTTTTGGATCAGCTTGACCTCCCCCACCCTGCGAAGAAAGGGGAATGTTTATTGATGCGCAAGGCCTGTCTGGTGGGGAAGGGTTCTATCCTTCGATACTGGAGGGAACAAAAAGCACCTACTTTTGGGGAATGGCGCAACTGCTTCCACCAATTAATGCTAATGGAAAAATGGGGAGCATGGGGGAATGCCAGGCGCTGGACGAGATTTTTACAGGTATGGGAACCCTATATCCACACTCTTGGAGCCCGATGCCGTAACGAAATTCTGTGTGTAGGGCGTTAAAGGGGCACCCGTTAAGGAGGGGTGGGATAGGTTGTGGAGAGGGGAACTGATAAGATGATCCAACAGATCCGAAGTGTGGCTGACGGGGAGAGAGGGGGAGGGGGGGAGGGGGAGGAGGAAGGGGGGCAGGTATAATTATTATAACCCACCTGTATTTAAGTTGGTTTCCAAGTGGGGATCAGAGTACACCCCACTTGGAATCAGGACTGTCTCGTTGTGTGATGGTCTTGTTGTATGATGCTTGTTTACGTTGTTTGGTGGTTTACAAAATAAAGTTATATAAAAAAAAAAAAAACCCTTTCCTCCCTTTTCTATTTCTGTGGATAACTCTACACTCCTATCTGTTTCCTCAGCTCGCAATCTGGGGGTCTTCTTTGACCCTCTCTTTCTCTGCGCACATCCAACAGATAGCTAAAATCTGCCGCTTCTTTCTCTATAACATCAGCAAAATTTGTCCCTTCCTTTCCACTTACACTACTAATACCCTTATCAACTCATCAGTCACCTTCCGTCTTGACTAGTGTAACCTGCTTCTTGCTGGTTTCCCTCTGAATCATCTTTCTCCTCTGCAATCTATTGAAAACTCAGTTGCACGGCTTATTTTTTACCAGTGTCACAATGCTCATGTAACCCCTCTTCTAAAGTCACTTCACTGGCTCCTATCAGTTTCCATATCCAGTTCAAACTTTTCCTACTGACCTGCAAGTGCATTCATTCTGCGGCTACTCACTACCGTTCCTCTCTTACCTCACTCTACACTACTCCTCGGAAATTCTGCTCCTCTGGCGGATCCCTTCTATCTGTGCCCTTCTCTGCCACTGCCAACTCCATTTTGCTCATTCCATCTTGCTGCTTCATATGCCTGGAACAAACTATCTGAGTCTGTGCATCGGGCTCTTCTCTGGCCCTTTCAAATCCAGGCTAAAACCCACCTCTTTGAAGCCTCTTTTGGATCCTGGTGCTCCTCGCTCTCTTGTCCACTACTTATGTGTATCTTACCAGACTCTAGTCCCAAGTTTTACTATGTGTTTTGTCTTGATTAGATTGAAAGCTCTGATGAGCAGGGACTGTGTCTTACATATGTATATATGTGCAGTGCTGCGTATGCCTTGTAGCACTATACAAATAATTATTATTAGTAGTAGTAAGTTGGTGCTGCCCAGTACACAACTGGGCTGAAAGATGTTATTACTATTGTCGGTTACTAGGGTCTTCAAACTGAACCTATGCTGGGAGAGTCAAGCAGAGAGACTGAATCAGGCCTTGCACATCTTCATTCATGCCTTGGTCCTCGCACTATTATACTATTTATTTTATTTTATTTATTTAATGTCTTTTCTATACCGCGCTCTTTAGAATCAGTGCGGTTTACAGTCAACAAAATTTGTACAGTGAAGACCGAACCTGCGCTGTCCTTATAATGAACAGGTGCTACAACTTGGGACTAACAAGGGTAACTATGTACAGGCTGAGCGATCCGGTCGCAGGTGGCCAGATTGGCTGGCAACTATTTACAGGTTGTCTAACTATAGACAGGTTGTTCATTCAGATTGCAGATGTACACCTTGACCGGGGATGCTTGGCGTCTATCTGAATATTAGAAGGCTATATACACATAGGCAACTATATACACATTGGCATCTATTTGCAGTATTAGAAACTATATACACGTTCAATATACTGGGTGTACCGTTGTGCTAAAGGGTGGGCTGCAACAGTGTGGTGTGGGAGTGCTGGGGGCGGTGTCCTGGCGGTTGAGTATGGCTGGTTGTGATTTGTCGCTAGTATGGGAGTAGTGCTGAAGGAAGAGATGGTGTTTCAGTGACTTCCTACATTAGGCGAGGTCAGTGATGGCCCGGATGGTGGGTGGAAGGGCGTTCCAACATGTGGGTGCATAGAATACAAAGGCTCTGTTTCTTGTTGCTTGCGAGCATTTCGTTATTGCATTTGGTATTGTCAGCATGTTGGCGGTGAATGACCTCCTGGTTCTGTTAGGGGGAGTGGGGTGGACAAGGTTTGTGAGGGAGGTGGAGGAGCACTAGTAGGTATTTTGAAGGAGAGTCTGCAGTGGACCGGCAGCCAATGGAGTTGTTTCAAGATTTGGGGTTGTGTGATCCCTCCTAGAGGCTCCGTGCAGTATTCTGGAATTCTATCTATTGTGGCATAAGCAATCTTAAACTTTAGAGACTTCAGACAGTATATAAGAACATAAGAATATAAGATATCCATCAAGCCCAGTATCCTGTTTCCAACAGTGACTAATCCAGGTCACAAGTACCTAGCAGTTTCCCCAAAAGACACAGGTTCCACAATGCTCATCCTAGGTTAAGCAGTGGATTTCCTGGGTTCTTTTTAATAATGGTTTATGGACCTTTCCTCCAGGAACTTGTCCAAACCTTTTTTTAAACCCAGTTACACTAACAGCTCTTACTACATCCTCCAGTAACAAATTCCAGAGTTTGATTACACGTTGAGTGAAAAAAATATTTTCTCTTATTAGTTTTAAATAGTTTACCCTGTAGCTTCATTGCATGTCCCCTAGTCTTTTTATATTCTGATGACGTAAACAATCGGTCTACGTTTACCCGTTCCACTCCATTCATTAATTTATAGACCTCTATCATATCTCCCCTCAGCCGTCTCTTTTCGAGATTGAAGAGCCTAATCTTTTTAGCCTCTCTTCATAGGAGTAGCCTTCCATCCCCTTTACCATTTTTTTGGCTCTTCTCGGTACCTTTTCTAACAATGCTATATCCTTTTTAAGATATGGCGACCAGAATTGCACACAATATTCAAGGTGCGGTCACACCATGGAACGATACAGAGGCACTGTAATATCCTTTGTTTTATTTTCCATTGCTTTCCTTATGATACCTAGCATTCTATTTGCTTTCTTAGCTGCCGCTGCACACTAGGTGGAGGGTTTTAACATGTTATCCACGATGACTCCTAAATCTTTTTCATGGGTGGTGATTCCCAATGTAGAACCTTGCATCGTGTAACCATAGTTTGGGTTGTTCTTTCCTAGGTGATATAAAATTTCATCTGCCATTTGGATGCCCAGTCTTCCAATTTATCAAGATCCTCTTGCAATTTTCCACAATCCTCTTGGGTTTTAACAACTTTAAATAGTTTTGTGTCATCTGCAAATTTGATAACCTCACTTGTTATTCCCTTTTCCAGGTCATTTATGAATATGTTAAAAAGCAGCAGACCCAGCACATATCCATGGGGTACTCCACTATTCACCACCTAGGTATGATAAGGAAAGGAATGGAAAATAAAACAAAAGATATTATAATGCCTCTATATTGTTCCATGGTGAGACCGCACCTTGAATATTGTGTGCAATTCTGGTCGCCGTATCTTAAAAAGGATATAGCGATTTTAGAAAAGGTACAGAGAAGAGCCACCAAAATGGTAAAGGGGATGGAAGGATACCTCCTATGAAGAAAGGCTAAAAAGATTA
The DNA here is from genome assembly GCA_033557465.1 of Ichthyophis bannanicus. NCBI lineage: Eukaryota > Metazoa > Chordata > Amphibia > Gymnophiona > Ichthyophiidae > Ichthyophis > Ichthyophis bannanicus. The sequence continues at coordinate 53,661,207 of CM066044.1, forward strand.
GGGCTCTTTAACCTGGAAAAGAGACGGCTGAGGGGAGATATGATTGAAGTCTATAAATTAATGAACGGAGTGGAACGGGTAAACGTAGATCGATTGTTTACCTTATCAGAATATAGAAGAGTAGGGGACATGCAATGAAGCTACAGGGTAAACTATTTAAGACTAATAAAAGAAAATATTTTTTCACTCAACGTGTAATCAAACTCTGGAATTTGTTACCGGAGGATGTAGTAAGGCTGTTAGTGTAGCTGGGTTTAAAAAAGGTTTGGACAAGTTCCTGGAGGAAAGGTCCATAAACCATTATTAAGAAGTGACCGAAGATATCAATGCTTGACTCAGTACAAGCATTGTGGAACTTGTGTCTCTTGGGGAAACTGCTAGGTACATATGACCTAGATTGGCCACTGTTGGAAACAGAATACTGGGCTTGATGGACCTTGATCTGACCCAGTATGGCATATCTTATGTAAGGGATGGTAAGGAAATCCACAGTACTACCTTTTAACTTTTGAAAGGGAGATTATGATAAAATGAGGATAATAGTTAAGAAAAAACTAAAAGGAGCAGTTGCTAAGGTTAAAGACTTTCATCAAGCTTGGATGTAGTTTAAAAATACTATCTTGGAAGCCCAGACCAGATGTATTACACACTTTAAGAAAAGTAGAAGGAAGTCCATAAAACTGCCAGCATGGTTTAAAGGTGAGGTCAGAGAGGCTGTTGTTACCAAAAAAAGCATCTTTCAGGAAATGGAAAAAAGAGCCAAATGACGAAAACTGGAAACAGCACAAGCACTGGCAGTTTGAGAAGAAACTTGCTGTGGAAGAAAAAGAACACATAATAAAGACTTTTTCAAGTACATTTGTATAAAAAAAACCAGTGAGAGAGTCAGTTGGACCATTAGATGATAGAGTGGTAAAAGGGGTACTAAGAGGGGAGAAGGCTATAGCGGAGAGACTGAATGAATTCTTTGCTTTGGTCTTTACTGAGGAAGATGTAGAGATGTTACCCATGACTGAAGTGGTATTTAAAGGTGATACTGTAGAAGAATTGAAAAAATATCGCTATACCAGGAAGATGTATTACAACTATTTGATAAACTGAAGAGTAGCAAATCACCTGGACTGAATGGTATACATCCAAGCATGTTGAAAAACTGAAATATTAGATTGCAGACCTGCTATTAGTAATCTGTGAACTATCATTAAAATCATCTGTAATACCTGAAGATTGGAGGATTGCCAATGTAACACCAATTTTTAAAAAGGGTTCCAGGGGTGATCCGGGAAACTACAGACCAGTGAGCCTGACATCATTACCGGGAACAATGGTAGAAACCATCATAAAGAACAAAATTACTCAGCATGTAGATAGTCATGGCCTAATGGGAGACAGCCAACATGGCTTTAGACAAAGAAGATCTTATCTTACTAATCTGTTATGGTTTTTTGAAGGTGTGAATAAACAGGTGGACAAAGGTGAGTCGGTTGATATAGTGTATCTGGACTTTCAGAAAGCCTTTGACAAGGTCCCTCATCAGAGACTTTTGGCAAAACTAGAGTCATGGGATAGGAGGCAGTGTACTATTGTGGATCAGGAACTGGTTAAAAGATAGAAAGCAGAGGGTAGGGCTAAATGGCCAATTTTGGATAGAAAGGGTAGGTTAGAGTCGGGTCTATAGTGGGATGGCAGATAGTTTAAATAGTTTTGCTAAAATGATGCCCTGAACTAGACATGTCCAAGTCCATCCTCAGGGACCACACACAAGCCAGATTTTCAGGATACCCCTCCTTTCCTTAGTAATCTCATAAGAACATAAGATATGCCGTATTGTGTCAGACCAAAGGTCCATCAAGCCCAGTATCCTGTTTCCAACAGTGACCAATCCAGGTCAAAGTACCTGTCAGGTTCCCAAAAGGTAGACTCGGGTTCTTGAAGCTTGACTACTGCAACTCTCTTTATAATGGTCTTCCATGGGCTGTGCTAAAGTGTATTCAAAATACCTCAGTGAAGTTGCAAGGAGATAGGGTCAAGAGTATTGGCTTTCAATTTCTGGTCATATTAATCTTTCATGCACTTCATTCTGAGCAGACAGCTTATTTGTTCAATCATCTTATTCCATATACACCTATTCAAAGTCTAAGGTCTCAAGCCTTCCTTTTTATCAATACTTCCTCCTTTTTGGACCCAGTTGGAAATATCACATTCTTTATTCTCCTTAGCTCTAATACTGTAGAATGCTCTTACATATTTATTTGTCAAGAATCTGATTTTTCTAAATTTAAAAAATCCATGAAGGCATATTTTTTGAGCCAGCCTTCAGTACGCTTGGAGGAGGGGAGATATGCTATGGTTTGATATATGATTTGATGTGTATGTATTTTTTGATGATCACTTTGTTCTGTTTGTTTTGATGATTTGTTGTTTTTTCCTTTTGTTTTCCTGTATATTTTATTGTTGGGTGTTTGGTCTGCTGTTTTCATATTTATATTTTTGGTATTTTAAACCTCCCTGATGTGCTTTTGTTTGAAAGGCACTTAGGCAAATCATTGTAAATAAATAAAGAAATAAGCATGAGATAAATTTACATGCCTAATACTTCTACTGAATACAAATATATCTCATGCATTTTCATTAGGGATATCCTGAAAATTTGGCCTGTTTGCTGCAGTTGAGGACTGAACGTGAGCAAGCTTGCCTTAAGCTATATTACTGACACCCCACCAACAAGCCATGAAAACTACTCCCCCAGCTACAGCTGTGCTCTAAGCACAAAGAGACAAGAATTAAAAAGCCAGTGGTCAATAAAATGAATGATTGTTGCTGTTATTCAAAGTCTGCCACAATGGTTAGGGTGCCTGTTTGGCCACACAGTCCAGTGCCACGTAATTGGCTTCATCCTTCTTCAGGGTGGCTGGCATTTCTCAAAAAGATTAAGTAACTAATCAGGAATCAGGCTGCATCTGTATATCACCCAGCACTAGCAGAAAGGATTGCAATGCTTCCTGTGCATATTTGAACTTTTAGGAACCATTTCCCCCTCTCTTTTCCTATATTTATTTCTTTGTTGATTTTTTTTTATTTATGATTTAGTAACCCCCTTTATGAAGAGATTCACCCAATGCAGCATACAACAGGTGTCGTTGACATAGACAACCTACATTACAGTAATAGCACAGCAATAGTACAATGACTAAATGCTAGCATAATACACAATTAGAACAGAGAGGTGAGCTTGGAAATAAGACAATTAAATCATAGCAATAGCAATAATATGACACAAGTCAGTAATGTAAACTTGTTTAAATAAATAAAAATAAGAGAATGGTGTCTGTGCTGCACATCAGAAGAGTGACCTTCCAATCACAGCCCTGCTCAACTGAATTAGAACCGCTGCAGCAGAGGCGTGCCCGCGCCTTGCGTGCCCGCGCCTGAGGGCCTCGCCAGAGGGCCCTTTGGCGTGGCCCTTTGGCATGGAACATAGGCGCATAAAAGACTAATATAATACCCTGGCAAATACAATCGCTAAGCAGTAGCTTCAACAGCCTTCAATCAAACAGCAAGTATAATATTATTGTTATAGTTAACTATGTATTATATCTTGCTCTTACCAATCTGCCTCATCCAGCTCACAACATTTCCAATACCAATACCTATCAAACAACTATATCCGGATTCCCCCTTTCTCCTGGATATATTTATATACATACATGTATGATATCTCTCTATACAGAACAAAAGAATCTCAAGCTTTAACCAATTCACACAATTTACTGAGGATTGAATTAATTAATGCCAGATCTGTATGCAACAAAATCCATACAATAGTAGATCATATAGATGAGGCTCAACCTGATGTGCTTTGCATTACAGAAACATGGTTAAATCCAACTGACAATGTAATTATTAATCAGTTGGTTCCTAACTCATACTCAGCTTACAGTTTGCCTCGTTCTTTAAGACGTGGAGGAGGAGTACTTATAATTGCAAAACGGAACTTAAAATTCAGAATTCAAAGCACCTATAATTCACGTCAATGTAATTCTATCTGTATTGAAAACAAATTTATGGCAATTTGTCTACATTATAGAGCACCTAATGCCTCCCCTGTGGAACTTGCATCATTACTTGAAAATATATGTGCCCTTACATCTCCAACAAATACTCAATAGTTATAGGAGACTTTAACCTTAAATCAATCAGCCACAGAGATTCTGATTCCTTCCTTCAAGCTATGTCTTCTTTGCAGTTCACACAAATAATTAATGCTTCCACACACAAATTTGGTAATTCACCTGACCTCATCTTTGTATCTAACAATATAACTTCAAGAGGTCTTGTTACAACACCTATCATTACCCCAATACCTTGGTCAGATCACCATTTAGTTAAGATAGGGATCCTAGTACAAACAAAAATTTTTAATGTGCATCCAGACAACTATTGCTTTCATAGACGTTTTAAGAAATTTGACAGGGATTCATTTATACAAGAAGTCATACCTCATCTGTCCACAGATTCAGATGAGCTTGAAAATCAAATATCCAATTGGAATCACATCATTTCTAATGCAGCCAGAGCAACGGACACGCGTCCAAAGAAAACACGGAACAATAAAACTTCATCACAAGCCTTGGTATACAATAGCTTTACGTCATATGAAAAGAGCACTCAGAAGAATAGAACGTAAATGGAGAAAACACAATACAAAGGACCTAAAACAGCTATATTTACCAACATTAAAGCAATATGATGAACACATTAAACACATAAAAAAAGAATACCACACAAATTTAATTGAGTCAGCCATCAACAAGCCCAGAGAGCTGTTTGAAATTGTGAAGACACTAACAAAAGAGCAAAGAGTCGAGGGTGAAGTAGTAATTGAGCCACAGACTTATGCAAACTATATAAAAGACAAATTTCATTCTAAAAGTACAATCAAAATTCTTACGAACAAAAATTCAGTCTCGCATAATAGGATTTGGAATACATTCAATCCTCCATCAAATGATCAACTAGCCCATATCATTTCAGCAATAAATACAACCACTTCTCCAACTGATCCTTGTCCAGTCTCATGGATCAAAGCTACTAAATCAAGCTTCCTTCACATTATACAACACATAGTGCACATTTCACTTACTCAAGGTATATTGCCAGGGCAATTAAAACTGGCATCTGTCAGACCTATCCCAAAAAAAACTACTTTAGATAAAAACAACCCAGCTGCATATAGGCCAATATCTAGTATTCCATTTTAGCTAAGATTATTGAAAAAATTGTACAACTTCAACTTCAAGACCATATTGATATTTATGCTCCATTAGATGACAATCAACATGGTTTTCGACCAAATCATGGAGTAGAAACCCTAATGATTTACCTTTTTGACAAAATACTACGTACCATAGATGACTTTAAGAAAGGCATTATAATGATCTTTATCGACATCTCTGCGGCGTTTGACTCTGTGGATCATAAAAAATTACTAGACAGATTAGAGGAGATCGGACTTTATGGTATCACATTAAAATGGTTCCAATCTTATCTTACAGAGAGACACATACAAGTAAAGATAGGTGACAAAGCTTCTCAACCCATAAGAGTTTTACAAGGAGTTCCTCAAGGTTCTGCCCTATCTTCTCTGTTATTCAACATCTACATACAACCAATTTGCAACATACCTTCAAAGAATGGCATTAATTATACCATTTATGCAGATGATATAATGATATTTACACCTGTTTCAATTAATAACCCTGACTATCATAGAATTACGGATTGTCTCCTACAAATGTCTGCGTGGTGTAAAGGCAATAATATGGAAATTAATTTCAGCAAAACTGAGGCCTTATTTGTTTCACGTAACCATGATTTCCCTCCTCTTCCTGATATCATGATAGAAAACTCTAATATTCCTATAAAATCTGAAGTAAAATATCTTGGAGTCACTCTTGACAAAGAAATGAATCTTAAAAAACATATCAGTAAGACAATCAGGAGTGCATATTATAGAATGAAGATCATTAGAAGATTAAGACCACTACTTGAAACATCCCACTTTCGTAACGTCTGCCAAGCTTTAATCACACCATTATTCGATTTTGTAATCCCATATACCTTGGTCTTCATAAGCAGTCAATTAAACCCTTACAACTTGCTCAAAACACTGCAGCTCGAATAATATTTGGAGTATCAAGCCAGGAACACATAACACCCATTTTGAGGGAGCTGCATTGGTTACCTATAACACATCGCATAAAATATAAAACTATTATATACATTTTTAAAATAAAACATCAATGTTCTGCAAACAGTCTGGCTACTCTCATTCAATCAGACGATACTATAAGACCTAGAAGATTAGGATCTACCAACAGAGTCAGCACATCTCTTGACTTTAGAAAAGCACGTAAAGATACAACAGATAGAGCATTCTCGTTTGCGGCACCAAATATATGGAACTCCCTCCCAAATGATTTAAGAGCTGCTCAGGACCTTAAAGACTTTAGAAAGCAATTAAAAACTGTCCTGTTTATTGAGCAGGGCCGGCCCGTCCATTCAGCGAGAATGTTTTTTGCACAGGGCCCCGCGTTTCAGGGGGCCCCGCGCAAAAAACATTCTTAACCTTAAAGTAAAATTAAAAGAAAAAAAAAAGCTGTCTTCTCCGGCTGCCGGGGCCGCCGCGGCAGAATCGAGTGTGCCGCGGGGCCCCCCCTGCCTTGCCTTGCCTAGCCTAGCAGAGCCTAGCCTCCCCTCCCCTCCCCTGTATCACCTCTCGTTGTAGGTTCTGTCACACGCGCCGGCTTTCAGAGCACGAGAGAGTTTCTCCCTCGCGGCTCTGTTAAGCCCGCGGGGGCTGATGGGAAGTTCCCATAAGCCCCCGCGGGCTTAACAGAGCCGCGAAAGGGAAACTAATTCTTTCGCGCTCTGAAAGCCGGCGCGTGTGGCTGAACCTACAACGAGAGAGAGAGAGGTGATACAGGGGAGGGGAGGGGAGGCTCTGCTAGGCTAGGCAAGGCAAGGCAGGGGGGGGCCCCGTGGCACACTCGATTCGGCCGCGGCGGCCCCGGCCGCCGGAGACGACAGCGTTTTTGTTTTTCAATTTTCCCTGGGCTGGGGGGGTTAGGAGTGGTGTTGGGCTAGGGGGGTTAGGAGTGGTGATGGGCTATGGGGGGGTTAGAAGTGGTGATGGGCTGGGGGGGGTTAGAAGTGGTGATGGGCTATGATGGGGGGGGCTGGGGGGGTTAGAAGTGGTGATGGGCTGGGGGGTTAGAAGTGGTGATGGGCTATGGGGGGCTGGGGGGGCGTTAGAAGTGGTGATGGGCTATGGGGGGGCTGGGAGGGGTTAGAAGTGGTGATGGGCTATGGGGGGGCTGGGGGGGTTAGAAGTGGTGATGGGCTATGGGGGGCTGGGGGGGGTTAGAAGTGGTGATGGGCTATGGGGGGGCTGGGGGGGTTAGAAATGGTGATGGGCTATGGGGGGGCTGGGGGGGGTTAGAAGTGGTGATGGGCTATGGGGGGGCTGGGGGGGGGTTAGAAGTGGTTATGGGCTATGGGGGCGCTGGGGGGAGTTATAAGTGGTGATGGGATATGGGGGGGCTGGGGGGGTTAGAAGAGGTGATGGGCTATGGGGGAGCTGGGGGGGTTAGGAGTGGTGATGGGCTATGGGGGGGCTGGGGGGTTAGGAGTGGTGATGGGCTATGGGGGGGCTGGGGGGGTTAGGAGTGGTGATGGGCCATGGGGGAGCTAAGTCTGTATATGGGCTGATGGGATTAGGACTGAAAGTGGGTTGATGGGGGGGGGGGGTTAGGACTGGTAATGGGCTATGGGGGGGCTTAAACTGAAAATTGGGTGATGGGGATTAGGACTGGAAATGGGCTGGTGGGATTAGGACTGGGAGTGGTCTGATGGGGAGGTTAGGACTGGTAATGGGGTATGGGGGGGCTTAAACTGAAAATTGGGTGATGGGGATTAGGACTGGAAATGGGCTGATGGGATTAGGACTGGGAGTGGGCTATGGGGGGCTAGGACTGGTAATGGTGGGTTGGGAGGTTGCTAGGACTGGAAATGTTCTGTGGGGATTAAGACTGGAGGTGGGCTGCTGGGGTTAGGACTGGTAATGGGCTGTGGGCTGTTGGGGGGGCTAGGACTGGTAATGGGCTATGGGGGGGCTAGGACTGGAAAAAGGCTGATGGGGGGGTTAACACTGGTGGTGGGCTGATGGGGTTAGTACTGGTAATGGGCTGTGGGCTGATGGGGGGTTAGGACTGGTATTGGGCTATGGGGGGGTTAGGGCTGATAATGGGCTATGGGGGGGCTAGGACAGGAAATGGGCTGATGGGGAGGGGTTAGGACTTGAGGTGGACTGATGGGGTTAGGACTGGTAATGGGCTGTGGGCTGTTGGGGGGGTTAGAAATGATAATGGGCTATGGGGGGGTTAAGATGGTAATGGGGCTGTTGGCTGATGGGGGACTGTCTGGTAATGGGCTATGGGGGGGTTAGGACTGATAATGGGCTATGGGGGGGCTAGGACAGGAAATGGGCTGATGGGGAGGGGTTAGGACTTGAGGTGGGCTGATGGGGTTAGGACTGATAATGGGCTGTGGGCTGATGGGGGGGTTAGGACTGGCAGTGGGCTATGGGGGGCTGACTGGACATGGGTGGATGGGGGGTTAGGACTGGAAGTGGGTTGATGGGGGGTGCTAGGACTGGTATTGGGTTGGGGGGTTGCTAGGACTGGACATGGGCTGATGCAGGGACAAGAAGGGAATGGATGCTGGGTGAGGCTGGAACTAGAAGGGCGCTGATGTTGGGGGAGGATTAGAATGGGATGGGGCTGGGAGAGTAAAATGGAGAGGGGAAAAAATATTTTGTGTGGGAGGGATAAAAAATCTACATTTAGCCGGGTATTGGGGAGAGTAAGTGGGGATTGAGGATGGAGGGGTAAAATTTGAGTGGATGAAATAGGAATGAGGAAAGAGCAAAAGGAGAAAGATTAGTATGTTAAAGCAGATGTAGAGAGAGAGAATGGAAAAAAAACTAGAAGAGAGAAGAAAGGACAAATGGACAGCAGATGATGGAGAGTTAGCAGAAAACATGAAGAAACCAGAAGAAAGTGGCTGGAGCAATTGCAACTGAAAAAAAAATGCACAAAAGGTAGAAAGATATCATTTTATTTTGAATTTATTAACTGGAATATGAAAGCTCTGGGAAATGTGCATCATTAACGTCTGCGCTTTGTTTGTACAAGAGGAAATTAATTTATAGTTTTATTTCTACAGTGTTGTTGTATATTCCAAGTTTGGCTTTTGGGGTTCCCAGTTTAATTATTGCCTTCCTGTTTCTAAATTGCGATTCCTGTTTGGTGATGGTCTATGTTCTGCATGTGTAACTGAGCTGAGGTATTCTGTTTATGTAATTCCTATTTGACATTGCCACTTGTTCTCTTTCCCCAGTAGGTCATGTATTGTTGTTCTCTGAAATGTATTGGTTTAATATTTGCAGTGTTGCCTTTTGATAGGTAGGGTATGGTGCTTTGTGAGTCCTGGTAGTGCTGTTAGGATACGGCGGGTTTGCTATGGGTTCTAAATGGGCAGTGTTTGTAGTAGTTCCTAATGTGCCTGGCGGTTGGCACTGGATTATAATAATGTAGAAATCTTTTAGTCTGTCTTTATCCATACACTCATTAAGAGACATGTTTACTAAAAGTTAGTGTATGTTAGCATTATGCAAATATTTATGCAAATAAGGCCACTTATGCAAATGAGGCCCCGCACCGAGTCTCCGCACATGGCCCCGCACCCCCCTTGGGCTGCCCCTGTTATTGAGCATTATGGTTCTACTGAATAAGCAATTCAGTTTGTAAGAGAGAAAGCAATCATATAATTAGCTGTATTATAGCTCACATTGTATTATAGTACACAATGTTTATAGCGCACTATATCTATGTAAAACACACAAATTTATTTAACTATGTATTTTGTCATTAATGTCTGTTCATATTTTCACTGCGTTTGTATTTCTTGTTAAACCGCTTTGATTGTTTGATAAGGCGGTATATAAATACTATTAAATAAATAAATAAATTCAGTCAGCACAGTAGAACCTTTATATAACATAGCTATGATGTCACAATGCCAACACAATACCATGGAGCATCTTAATAGGCAGCAGAGTGGACAAATGCACTTGGCACATAGACAGACAATACTGGTAAGGCATAGGGATAAATAAACGTTGGTGGCTAGATTGAGCCAAAGCCTTCCAGTTTTGTCCAAGTCTCTTAAACTCACATTTGGTTAAGGTTATGCTGGAAACTGCAATGATGCAAGCAAAAGTTGCCACAATGGTTTTTTTTGTCCTCTCTCTCAACAGTTTGAGTTTAGATCTGGGGTTTGTGGCCATATTCTCAGTTAAACCTTCAGGTATTCTTATTTTTATAAATATAGTAAGATAAGTCATGTGGCATCAGCTATATGCCCAAGAACAGTGTTTGGTAGCCAAAGATTAGACCTTCTGCAGATCAAGTGATAGAAACAGAGAACATGATGGCAGATAAACACCATACAGCCACCCAGTTTGCCAGTCCATACCCCTGCTTTGCTTTATAGTCCCTTCCTCAGATCTCCCATAGACTGGACTAGAAGATTTCCTTTGCCTTGCGCGATAGACTACTAGCTTTAGACCTCCCCAAACATTGCTGCTGATATAGGCTGTTTCTTCATTTGTATTGCATTAGCTTGGTTGTCTAATTTGCAGCTTGTCTCTGTTATACACAGCCGTAAGTTTGGAGAATATATCAGCTACCTACTTATAAAACATTGGCATGGTCTCTCCAAAATATTGGTTTTTTTGTGCCAAAAGAAGAATACTTTTCTTACTTTATATTTTTGAGGATTTTACATAATTATATCACAGTAATACACTTGTTAAAGCAAAAGAGAAAGGAAGAGATAAGCATATCATAAGAAATAAAAATAAAAACAAAGTAGCACTCTAACCCCTTTACTAGTCCACCATAATGACGGATTCATTTCTAGAATCTAGAGGAGTTAATTTACAGAAGAAATGTACAGGTGAGACCATAAAACCAATAGCAAACTCAGACTCCAAGGTATTAAATAGGAGAGACAGAAATCTCATCTGAGTCTACACAAGTCTCAGGTAACTATGGGCAATGGAACTTCAAGATGAGAAACATTGACAATAGGTAAAAATATTTCATTTTGTTTAATTTCCTGTGTCATTTGCAGGTTTGTTTTGTTTTAATACATTTTTTGTTGTTTCATTTTGTTTTTATAAACATTCATTTCATGGCAATTTTGTTAAATAAAGAGGTAGCTATGGCTGTTGGCCAAATGAAAAACATAGCTGAAAGGTTATTATTAGAGATTTTAGGCAAATAAAAAAAACAACTGTTGTTTTTTCTCACAGTCAAAGGCTAAGCTCAAACCACTGACCTTTGGATTAGACAGTACACAATTTAAGGAAGAGCTATCACATCTCCATGTGGGGTGGGGGGGGGGGGAGTGGAGCTGGCTCTAGCCAGCCTGCTCTTGGCTTTTGTATTTTTGGTAATCATCCTTCTTGTTTCTTGATTGGCCCAAACTTTGTCTGATCTGAAGCTCTATGGAAAAAGCTAACTGAATTTTTTGCCTTGTGAATCTATTGACTCCTGCTGTAGAGATTTACTCCAAATATTTTTTTCTTTTGCCCTGTTCTTGTGCCAGACATTCAGTGAAACCATGTCTATCAGAGACATTTACCAAGCCTAATCCAGATCCTGGTTGATCATCGCTAACTGGACAGAGAGGGGGAGAGAGAGCCCTAATGGGAAGAGACTGAGGAGACCTTAGATTATGGAGGTAATTTTATAAGGAGCCTATGAAAAGTTACATGCTGGGGATGCATGTGAGTGGGTACTGTGATAAGGAAGCTTATCATAGCTCAGGAAGGAGCTATAGAAAAGGTGAAGTGTCTCTGAACAAGCAACCTGTCAGTGCTGGTAGAAATGAGAAAACAGAATTTTGCCATAAAAGACTACCAGTCCCAGAATGCACCAGGTTTCCAACAGCCATGAGAGGAGCTGAAGTGAGAAAACGTGTGTTCAATCAAAGGGGCTATGAGGTAATCCCCAAGCACTCATTGCAAAGAGCAGGGCTTGATTCAGCACAGCTGCGCTGTGCTAGGATGGAACACTCATCTCAAAGGGCAAGGCCTGATTTAGCACAGCTGCGCTGTATTAGGGAAGAGCACTCATCTAGGCAGAATAAAGGTATAGTTTGTTCTACAGATGACCATCTTCATGATCACCTTGGATATACAGAGAATTATCCTCAGTTTCATCTGAAGGATCATCAGAAGCAGAAGCCAAACCGGACGGACAGAGAGGGAAAGAGACCCTCTGGAAGAAAGAGAAGAAAAGCCTTTGAGAGGTCTTGAAGAGTCCAAAGCAGTACGTATACTGGGAGGTATTCCAAGGGCCAGCATACACCATTGGACTGGGGAAAACCAGAGGAATGGTGCTGCAGAGCTAGGAATCACCAGAGGCTACCTGTGAGGGAGACGGCTACACGTGGAAGGGACCCTAAGACCCGTGCCAGAAGGTATGTGAAGAGAGATCCAGTGTCCAGGGATCTGGATTGGAAGGCTGGACATAAGAACTGGACTACATACTGGCCAGGCTATATAGAGAGGAACTCTAGCAGCAATGGAAGCTCAGGTATGAACACTGATCTATGCCCTAGCTATAACCTTGAAAGACAGCAGGGAAACAAGTATTCTCCTGAAAAATGCTCCATTGAGAGATTCATCTGTGCCAATCCATGATATTGAACCCATGCTTGTTGAACAAGGGGGAATAATAGCAGATGAAGATCCTATTTATATGGACTGCTCTCTATCTAAACTCCGTTGGTAACTTTCTGTTATAAAGTACAGCAACCATCACAAAGAAATATAAACTTGTTCTTTAATCTACTCAGAAAAGCTCCCGAAGCAGGATTTGACCCACACAGTAGAAAGCAAGCAAGCCAGCTAAGGCGTTTCAGCTGGATAACTGCTAGCAATTAAGCCTTACCTAATTGCTTGTGAGCTAGGAGAGAATCACTTCTGTATCTATGTGGGAAGTAATCAGAAGTTAACCTGAAAAGAACAGTTTGTTTCTTGCTTTGTGGCTTTTCATTTGTTGTTTTCCTGATTTTGACTTTGTTTTTCCAAGTTAACACTGAAAGCAAGTAACCTAATTTATGTGCTACCAAGCATATCTGTGTTGGGAGAAATAACCCCTAAATAAATATCTTATTGGCTTTACCCAAGAGCACAACTAAATTATTGTCAGCAGCTGTGTCTGGTGTGAATGAACTACATTGCCCACAATACCTTGCAAATCATATAGAAATATGCACTTGCCAAGAGTGTGAAGATTCTCACCCAGGCAGCCGTCTGACAGTACTTACATGTGCGCTTCAGATGGTAACTATTCTGTAAGAGTGTATGTAAGTCTCATTGTGCATACTTTGTTTGGGTGGGCACAAAGCCAGAGCTTGGGCAGAATGTAGGTAAAGCCTCGATTTACGCATGTGAGTTATAATAACTTAAGCATGTTTTCTCCAAATCTAGGTGCAGGCATTTACACCTGCTCTAGGACAAACATATTGGCTGCACCTAGGTTAAGGCACATCATGCCCCTATTTTATAAGGTAAGGTATTTTATAAGGGTTTCTAGTCCCACAGGTGCTCCTTGTGGTCTTGGGCAAGCCACTTAACCCTCCATAATAGCCCATGTTCCCTGTAAAATAGTTCTCTGTGTGCTGTGCTTTCCTGTCTAATCAATGTGTTTATACCTCAAAAATTTCCTGTCATGATTTGACAATTTCCAATCTGTAATCAAAACCGCTGCTGATCGCTGGAAGTAGCGGTATACAAATGTATGCTAAATAAATAAATAAATAAATAAACTATGCACGTACTTCACTTTATAAAATAAGCCCCTCATATGAACAGAGTAATGCACATTAATTGCATGGGAAATTATAAAATTACCCTCTATATGTCAGAAGAGTCACCTAGGGAGGACTAGGACCCCCACAAGAAGTCAAGACGTTTGTGAGAAGTGGAGAGCTGCAAGAAGTTCTAAGGTGCAAGCAGAAGGTGCCTTGAGGAGGAAGATGTTCTAGTGGAATGTATGAAGCATGAACCAAGGGACACTAGAAGTGATCAAGAAATGGAGCATGTATAACTCAATCTGTGTGTCAGTGAACTCAAATGGACTGGGATTGGTTATGTTGAATTTAATACTATGCTGGAAATAAAAGACAGATAAAGAAGTAATGGTGTTCCATTTATAATGAAGAAAAACTTACAAGAACTGTAATCAAATGCAGTGCAGTCAGTGAACAATTAGGGAGTCATTACGGACAGTGAATAGCAGGGATAGATGTCCCGTTTGGATGTCCATCCCCACTATTCACTCCCCAGCTAGCCCTGGCTAAAGCCTTCCTGTATGAACAGCGCATTTGTATGGGGAGGCCTAGATGGGGGCGGGAGGGAGCATTCTGGAGGTGGAGCGAGGGCGAGGCATGAGTGGGCCACAATCCTGGATGTACAGGGCCAAATCAGAGGTCAGCCCTGTACATCTGGGGCTGTGAACTTAGACGGGGGACTTATTCCACTGCAGAGGCGGAGGTCCCCCTGGACATCAGGGGATCATGCTGGTGGGCATGGAAAGAAAGGTAGGGGGTGCAGGAAGTTCCCCACAGCCGGACCCTGGCTATGGGAGGCCGGATCGAGGGTTTGGCTGCAGGGAAAGAAAGATTTCGGTGGAAGCCGGCATTCACGGCTCCTGAATGGATCCACGGTGCCATGGCGACGGGACACCATGACACTGTGGCTCCATTCAGGAGCCTGACTGAGGTGGCTGGGCATGCAGGCTGATCAGAATCAGGGCCTGGCCTGCGCGTCCAGGCCGTAGACCTAATTTTGATCCCATGGGCATGTCTAGCCTCTGCGGGATCAGAATCGGGTGTAACTCTGGGTGTCCCGCTTCTGGTCTACTGCAAAGGGGGCTGGATGGCCAGATTGGAATGCGCCTTTTAATTTCTATTCATGTACAAAGAATGTTCGTCAACACAACTATTATTATGGTACAGCATATGCATCAACCACAGATGCAGAAGAGGACACAATTGATCAGTTCTAGCTGAAATTGATAAAACATTCAATAAGATAGTCATGTGCAACTGGAACGGAAAAGGTTGGGAAAAAAGAAGAAGGCAAAGTGGTTGGAAAATATGGATGGTAACAGAAACAAAGCTGGAAAAAGACTGATAGAATTCTGCAAGACCATCAATCTATTCATCTCAAACTTCTTCTTCCAGTAATACAAGTGGTGACTATACACATGGCCTTCACCCTATGGATTGTACTAAACTCAAATTGACTACATATGTGGAAGCCAACGAAGGAAAAGCTCAATAACATCAACAAAGAAAAAACCTGGAGCTGACTGTGGTACAGATCACCAGCTAATAATTTGCAAACTCAAGCTAAAGCTGAATAAAAGCAAGGCACTCATGAATATAGCAAAGTATAATCTTGAAAATATACTACTGGAATTTAAAGATTGCCTGCGAAATTGATACATCACTTTTGATGCAAATTTATTTAACAGTTTTTTTTATACTGCTTTATCATTTCAGTTAAAGCAGTTTACAATGTAACTTAAACTTGGTAATATACATTAAACTGAAAAATGGCAGAGCACCAGAAGAGTTATGGGGTGACATCAAGAATGTTGTACTCGGAAAATGTGAAAAGTCTCTGCAAAAGTGAAAAAGCAAAAACAGCTAAAATGGATGACTGAAGAAACATTAGAAATTATTCAGAAACATAGAGAAGCTAAAGCCAGAGGAGAAAGAGGTAATAACGACACTTAACAGAGATTTTCAATGTGCAGCAAGAAGAGAAGAGACAAAGAGAAGTACTACAATGACGCATGCAAGAAACCAAATCAGAAACCATTAGAGGAAGAATAAGATTGGCTTTCCTAAAGCTATGAGATTTAAAGACAAAATTCCAACCTCAAATTGGAATTCTAAAAGATGTTCAAGGATCCATGTTGAATGATGTGGAGAAGATCAAGAAAAGGTGAAAAGAATACACAGAGTCATTATATCATAAAGATCAAGTGGATCAACAACCATTTTAATCTGTACCTTATGATCAGGAACCACTGGTGATGAAAAAAGAAGTCAAAGCAGCATTGAAAGCATTTCAAAGAACAAAGTACCGGGTATTGATGGCATTTCCATTGAAGTATTACAGCAATCGGATGCAGTTCATACCATACTTACAAAGCTCTACCAGGAAATTTGGAAGATAACATCAAAGCCAAATGACTATAAAAGATCTATGTTCATACAGTATGAGCTAGATTCTTGAAAAGACAAAAACAATACCAAAAAGGATAACTATATTTGTTTTATAGACTACAGCAATGCTTTTGTGTAAATCTTGAAAAACTCTGGACTACATTAAGAAGCATGAGTTTACCAGAATACCTGATAGTTCTCATGCACAACCTTTATATTAATCAAGAAGCAGTACTTTGAACAGGACAAAGAGAAACAGAATGGTTTAAAATCAGCAAAAGTGTATGACAAGGCTGCACACTTACCCCCTACCTGTTTAGTTTATATGCAAATCATTACAGAAGCAGGACTGTATGAAGACAATTGAGGTGAGAACACTGGTGGAAGACTCAACACCTTTGCTATGCTGATGATACCACGCTACTCTCTGAAAGTGAAAATGATCTGAAATATCTGCTTATCAAGATCAAGGAACATAGTCTTAAAATAGGCCTGCGCCTTAATATGAAGAGAAAGATCCTGACTACTGGCAAAATCAATCATTTCATCCTTGATGGATAAGAAATAGAAATAGTAGACAACTGTAACCTGCTTGGATCAATAAAGAAATGACAAACAGTCAAGAAATCCAACAATGCAGTGCTCTTGGCACAAAGTCTATGAAGGACCTGGACAAGATTCTCAAGTCCAAAGCCATGGTATTTGCAACAACATTATATGGATGTGAAAGTTGGATAGTGAAGAAGAAAGACAGAAAGAAAATCGATGCCTTTGAATTATGGCGCTGGCAAAGAATACTGTCTATACCCTGGACTGCCTGAAGACAAATCAGTCTGTACAAGTGGAAATCAAACCTAAGCTCTCTTTAGAAGCTCAAATGACTTTGACTCAAAGACTTGGATTTCATACTTTGGACACCTCTGTGTGATACAATAACAATGGGTCTCGTTCAACTGAAGGCAAGCTCTGCTACGAGGGGACATAGGATGAGAGTGAAAGGGGACAGACTCAAGAGTAATATGTGGAAATATTTCTTTATGGAAAGAGTGGTAGATGCATGGAATAGTCTCCCAGTGGAAGTGGTGGACACAAGGATAGTATCTGAATTCAAAAAAGCATGACACAAACACAGAGGATCTCTAAAGATAAAAAGGGGACTATTGTAATGGAAGGGCAGACTAGATAGGCCATGTGATCTTTTTCTGCCATCATGTTTCTGTGTTTCTACCACTCTATCAACAATTAGCTGCCTGACCGAAGACCGAACACAATTTAGGACAATTATCGAGAGGATCACCATCAGTCGGCATCAACTTGATAACTCTTAAAATCAAGACGTCACTTCAGTCTTCCTAGATTTATACCTTGGACACCATCTAAAACACCTCACTCTTTGCCCCTCAGTCTTCTCTATGGGGTAATGAATCTCACTCTTTTGGGATGGTTCATCTTCGGCTTCTCTGCAGAATGTTCCCTATCTGAACATAGAGGGCATGTTGGTGTGTCCTGCTGTGTTGGGTTACACTCCTTCCTTGCCCAGGATAATAGAGAAATGAAGCAAAGTGTGCAACATTGTGGGAGGCAGTCATAACAACAGGGCAAACATGGACTGCCAGTCCAGTGTCCCAGTTGCTGTTACTGTATGTCTCATATCCAAATGACTGGTATGGGACAATGCTGTAGCCAGAACTACGGGAATGCCAGTTGATTTATGAGATTTCTTCTTACAAATGAAGTTTTGTGGCCATGTTCTATTTATTGATGTCATGTTGCATACAATGTGCAGATTTATAATCCTTCTAAATAATGTTGTGTTTTCTCTGATGCAGTTCCCTAAATAATTTAGGTGGTGCATGATAAACAGTGTGGAGCAGGAAAGATGTCAGATTCATGAAAGCCTCGCCGTGTCTGAAATAGTGCAAAATAGTCAGAGGGGAATATGTATCTGTACTTATTCTAACCAGCTCTGAGGCCTCATCTCTTTCCTTTACAGAGACAATATCAGTCTTTGTAAGTCATATTATGAACTCAGCTTGGACCAGGCAAACCGTGGTGCAAATCCAATGCAAACAAAGCAAAATATTTTCTGATGCAGTTGCTGAATTTACTTTTTCATTGATGAAACATGAAGTACACACAAAGCCCTCCATGCCTCACTCTATTTTTGTGCAGAATTATTATCACAGTTGAATAATCAATTCTGACAAAAATGGCAAACATCAAGACTTCATGAGCTGGTGAAATATTACAGCCGGATTAAAGAAAGATATTAGTAGACACATACTGGTGCTTTCATCTATAATAAGGAAAACAAACCAAACCCCCATGAGGGTGTTTGGGAACTGTGTCTTCAAGAGCTAAGCTCAACAAGACGAGGGATTAGTGCACTCAGGATTCTGCCAGTAGGGGATGCTGTTGTAGAATGACTTAGAAGCCTTTTCCTAGGACCCGTGCTTGCTGCCTTAGCAACACTAGCAGTCTGTCCTGGTCAAATGAGGAGGCAGGTCTGAGACTCGAATCTGTGCCCTCTGCTGGCTGTGCCTGGTGACTGGGCCAAGTTATTTCTAAATCTGAAGGCTTGTAGGAGGCTAGATGCAGTTATTCAAGCTGACTTCCCCTCTCTTTCCACAGAACCTGTTCTTGCAGAATGGGGTGAGGCATGTTGGCAGGACAATGTGGAGCTGCAAGTATAGAATATTGCTCCAATATTATCTCTAGAACTGTAATTTAATACTTGTTCCCATCCATTAAATACTCAGTTTGATCAGTATTTTAAAGCAACGGGTCTCAGACTTCCAAGAGCTACGGTCTTCATATGACATTGACCAAATGCTCCATTTTGCATCAATGACCAATATCGTTGCTAATCTTAATCAGCTTATAACTGGAAAAGGTAAAGGATATGTGCTTATCTTAAATATGCCCAACGCCAATCTCAGCGCTGCTGTGTTTCACTGCCAAGCTGTTTCATCAGGGGTTTGGTTTCTCGAACACATCCTCGATCTATGTATTCAAAACACTTCTCCAAAATTTCCGTGTCTTCAGCACTATATAAAGGGAATCACATACTAGTTCTGTGTTATTAAAATTAAATACAACTTTCTATATCAGTTATGCAACAATATATCCAAAAGAGTTTTACTGTGAACTTCACTTCAGATTTCTTCCAACATCAGACAGTTAGTTCTTTCAATGCCGCGCATGCGAACTACCTATAGGGTGGGCCTTATATGAGGTTCAGACCTCCCACTATTAAATGTGATGTTCCGGAACTAAACACATAGGTTCCAGTCTATTTGTGTGTTAAGTCCCCCCCCGGTCTCACTGACTGTAAAATAAAGATCCATCTTTGTTCTTTTATTATCAATGATTGATCTCTCGATTTACCCGCAGATCCCGTCAGAATTCTGTCTGTACATTATGAGAGTATTCATCCCAGGTGTTTAAAAAATGGGCTTCCATTCTCGCAGTTCCTCCGGTATAGTAGGAACTGTTCAAATCTGCAGGATTTCAAGTGCCAAGCAAAATTGTTAAAAACAAAATTTTATGACAGAGGCTATCCCCGACATATCGTTGAACGAGCATATAGAAGGGCCTTGTTTAACAATCGTGATTATTTACTTATTCCCCATACTTCTCATTCTGAAGAGGACGTCATTAATTTAGTGACGAAGCATTCACCTTTTAATAACCAAATTCAAAGGATTATAAAAAAACATATGAATGTGCTTCAAAGCATTCCAGCACTTAAAGATAAAGAAGTACGCTGCGTCTGGCAGCGGCATCGTAATTTCAAGGAAGTTTTAAGCCCCACAAAGATACGATCTATAGAGGATAACCATCTGATTCAACCGTTGGGTCATTTTAGATGTGGGTCCTGCCAAATGTGTGCAGTCACTTATGAAGCTTCATCGTTTGAATATCATGGGAAAAGTTACCGGTTACGTCATCATTCCACATGCAATACAACTTACGTAGTATATGCAATAGAATGCCCTTGTCGGCTATTGTATATAGGAAAAACCTCTCGCCCTTTTAAAGTCAGACTAGCTGAACATCGAAGTAAGTTGAAGTGCAAGACATTGGCAGCCCCGATAGTTGAGCATTGTCTCCAAGAAAATCATAGATTTGATGATCTGAGATGTTTCTGTATAGACAGAATTCTGACGGGATCTGCGGGTAAACCGAGAGATCAATCATTGATAATAAAAGAACAAAGATGGATCTTTATTTTACAGTCAGTGAGACCGGGGGGGCTTAACACACAAATAGACTGGAACCTATGTGTTTAGTTCCGGAACATCACATTTAATAGTGGGAGGTCTGAACCTCATATAAGGCCCACCCTATAGGTAGTTCGCATGCGCGGCATTGAAAGAACTAACTGTCTGATGTTGGAAGAAATCTGAAGTGAAGTTCACGGTAAAACTCTTTTGGATATATTGTTGCATAACTGATATAGAAAGTTGTATTTTATTTTAATAACACAGAACTAGTATGCGATTCCCTTTATATAGTGCTGAAGACACGGAAATTTTGGAGAAGTGTTTTGAATACATAGATCGAGGATGTGTTCGAGAAACCAAACCCCTGATGAAACAGCTTGGCAGTGAAACACAGCAGCGCTGAGATTGGCGTTGGGCATATTTAAGATAAGCACATATCCTTTACCTTTTCCAGTTATAAGCTGATTAAGATTAGCAACGATATTGGTCATTGATGCAAAATGGAGCATTTGGTCGATGTCATATGAAGACCGTAGCTCTTAGAAGTCTGAGACCCGTTGCTTTAAAATACTGATCAAACTGAGTATTTAATGGATGGGAACAAGTATTAAATTACAGTTCTAGAGATAATATTGGAGCAATATTCTATACTTGCAGCTTAACAGTTCTCTTGCTCTATTGAAGTGACCTATAGTTTTGTTTTGAGGACAATGTGGAGAACTATCCTATGCTGAACGCCAAGCTATTTTGCATGTAGAGTTATGCATCAGTGTGCTGAACTGAAATCGTGTACTAGTTTCCCTGCTATTTTTGTTATCATCGGTAAAAATATAGGAGGTATCAGAGAACCTTCTTCTCTATGCCCTCCTGGTGTCTGGATGGCAGAACAAGAGCTTTTCCAATGCCTATTTGTGCCCTGGAGCAGCTATAAACTTGGATGCAGCTTGGGACATACAAGGTGCTTCTGAAATTGGGCGAGGATGTCCAAGTACTTGCGAATACCCTGGACATGCCTACACCATGCTGCCGTTCAGCCTTGGACGTCCTCCTTAGACATCTTTCTAAAATGACTACAAGGATGTCTTTGTGCTATGGACATCTGTATGCCTGTTTTCAAATGTCCAAAGCATGAATAGGGCTTCTAAAAGATCCCCTTAGAGTTCTGTGGATAATGGAGGCCTTCTGTTTACACTATTATGAGAGGAGCATATTACATGAGCACTAATTTCACTACAAGAAAAACTCAACTTTGATTTTAGTTTCAAATCTTTCCTTGGGACTTCTGAACCCATCCTAAGACTGATTGACATTACAATGACTGACATTACAATCAGGCTCGGTGCAAGGTTATTAGGAACCCTAAGTGAACCTTCAGCCTTGCGTTCCCCTTCTTCCTCCAATTATCTTTCAGGGCCATAGGTCATTCCCTCCCAGTCCATACCAAGGACTGTGCAAGCCGCACAGGATGCAAGTATTCCAGTGGTGCTGATGTCATCAGTGGGCTTCCAGGAAGACCAATAAGAGCAAGTTCCTGCAGTGGCTAGGTAGAGGGGGACAGACACCAGGTTTATGCATCAACCATGGTACATTTTTAGCTTCGTACAGTCCTGCTCTACCCCCACCCCCAGAGATTTTGATAGTTGGACTCAACATCAGAACACTATACACTATATTGATTGGCTCAACTTTGAAGGTGTGAACAAACAGATAGACAAAGGCGAGCCAGTCAATATAATATATCTGGATTTTCAGAAAGCCTTTGACAAGATCCCTCATGAGAGAGACTTGTCGAAATTAAAAACTCATGTATTAGGAGGCAGCATACTATTGGGAATCAGGAACTGGTTAAAAGATAGAAAGCAGAGGGTGAGGCTAATAGCCAATTTTCTCAATGGAGAAAGGTGAATAGTGCAGCACCACAGGGATCTGTGCTAGGCCAGCTGCTTTTTAACATCTTCATAAATGATCTGGAAATTTGATTAACAAGTGAAGTGATTAATTTTGCAGATGACACAAAATTATTCAAAATTATTAAAACATAAGAAGATTGTAAAATATTGCAAAAGGACCTTGATAAACTGGAAGACTGGACGTCCAAATGGCAGATGAAATTTAATGTGAACAAGTGCAAAGTTATGTACGTAGAGAAGAACAACCCAAACTATGGTTACACGATGCAAGGTTCCACATTAGGAACCACCACCTAGGAAAAGGATTTAGGCATCTTCATGGATAATACGTTGAAACCTTCCACCCAGTATGCAGCGGCTGCCAAGAAAGCAAATAAAAGCTGGGAATCATAAGGAAAGGAATGGTGAATAAACCAAGGATTTTATAATGCCTCTGTATCATTCCATAGTGAGACCATACCTTGAATATTGTGTGCAATTCTGGTCGCCATATCGTAAAAAGGATATAGCGGAATTAGAAAAAGTACATTGAAGAGCCACTAAAAATGGTAAAGGGGATGGAAGGATACCCTTATGAGGAAAGATTTAAAAGGTTAAGGCTCTTCATCTTGGAAAAGAGATGGCTGAGGGGAGATATGATAGAGGTCTATAAATTAATGAATGAAGTGGAATAGGTAAACGTATATCGGTTGTTTATTCCTTCAAAAAGTAGGAAGACTAGGGGTCACTCAATGAACCTGTATGCTCCATCGACCCCCCCCCCCCCCCTGGTTATACTCTGTTCTACGATTAAGAAGTTCGATGTAACCTGTATTCCCTCAGTCCATTTTGAATGGTAGAAAAACTGTATATTAAAACCAGTTAGGGGATTAAGTGTTTGCTTGTTTCTGTGTCTGTTCTGGGGGGGAGGGGGTAGGGACAGCTGGCTCGCAGTCCTGAGCACGCACTATCACCTGGGACCCTCGGTGTCGACGTGGTCCCTTGGCATATGTTGCTCCCTTTTGTGATGCGTTTGCTTTTTTTACCATGTAGCTTTATCTATTTGAAACTGTCATGTACTTTCTGCCGTTTGTTATTTGTAGACCGAATGGGCTACTGTGCATATTTGCTGTTATTTTATTGTTTGCTACACTGTTGGATAACGGGAATGCTAGCTGTCTGGGATATTTAAATGCAAATAAAACAGATTGAAACATAAAAACCAGTTAAATAAATAAATAATCATTCAAACTCTGGTATTCATTACCGGAAGATGTAGTAAACGTTGTTAGTGTAGCCGGGTTTAAAAAAGGTTTGAACAGGTTCCTGGAAGAAACGTTCATAAACCATTATTAAAGACCAGGGAAATCCTCTGCTTACCCTGACATATGCATTGTGGAACCTGTGTACCTTTCTGGGAATCTGACAGGTTCTTGTGACCTGGATTGGCTACTGTTGGAAACAGGATACTGGGCTTGATGGACCTTGGTCTGACCCAGTATGGCATTTCTTATGTTCTTGTGTTCTTAACCCTTCCATCTCCTCTTCCGGTATAATCCTATAAAAACACATAGTTGGACATACCTACTTGCTTGACCGCCTTATCTTATGTATGGCAAAGTGGTTACAAAGATAAAAATGCCATAAAAATCCAAATGAAAATGAAATAGAAGCCAACACAGTGCATAATATTACATATAATATGGCGGATTAAAATGCCGAACTATACTAAGACAGTGGATGGCACAAAAACAAGGGCCTTGGAGTGTAAAAAGAGAAACCTGGCCAAAGAAGTGTAACCTGGGCTACTTCAGGGAGTGGTGTTTGCTCACCAGCATTTGCAGCTGAGATACTGCTTAGAGCAGTGACTTGTACTTCTACTGTTTATGTTATCTCTGATGGTGACTGGCAGATAGTTTATGTTGTTATGAGTTTAATTGATTATTTGTTATTATTAACAAATAATTGTTTTTATGAGTGTTTTGTGTTAGTTTGGTATTTTATGTTATATCACTATATATCACTGCATTCGATCTTGTGGATCACCCTACCCTTCTGAATCGTTTACACAATATTGGGCTCTCTGGCTCTGTTCTCTCTTGGTTTCACTCCTTTCTCTCCCAACGGTCCTTTTCCGTCTCCTCAGGCCCCTCCTCCTCTCCCCCCACCCCTCTCCCATGTGGTGTTCCCCAAGGCTCTGTCCTCGCCCCTCTGCTGTTTAATGTCTTCTTGGCCCCCCTCACACTTTTAGTTCAGCAGCATAGCATTTCAGCCCACTATTACGCAGACGACATCATCCTTCTTCACCACACAGACCCTTTTGCCCCAGATCTTGCCGCTCTCAACTCCTGCCTGGCTTCAGTGTCCTCCTGGTTCTCCACCAACTTATTGCATGTGAACCTCTCAAAATCATTTGCCATCTGGTTCACTTCTGGTGCCCCAATTCCCCCTCTCGTCCCTTTCTTGTCCGGTTCTGCCAGTAGTCTCCTCCCTACGGTACCTAGGAGTCACCCTGGACTCTGCCTTATCTTTTAAAGAACACGTTTCCTCTGTTGTACAGCGGTCTTTTCACACTTTACGTCAACGTCCTTTCATATCTGTTTCTTCTCTGACTACACTACTATTGTCCCTGGTGGTATCCCGCCTGGACTACTGTAATGTGGTCCTGGCCGGCCTTCCCCAAACCCAATTGCAAAGACTACAATTAGTCCACCATACAGCTGCACGTATTCTCACTCATGCTTCCCGTTTCGATCACATCACCACTATCTTGATTCACCTCCACTGGCTCCATGTGGCTTACCGTATACAGTTCAAAATTCTTATATATGTGCACAAAATCATCCACACCGGCATTCCCCTCTACCTCGCCAATCTAATACATCTCCACTCGTCTCACCGCTCCCTTAGATCGCATGTCCCTACCCTCCCCGTCACAGGCCCACCTTGAGTCCACCCGCTCCTCAGCATTATTCTTTCTGGGCCCGCGCCTCTGGAACTCGCTCCCCACTACCCTATGCCTAGAACCCTCCTATAAAACTTTTAAGGTTAGGCTGAAGACTCACCTTTTTTGCACCACCTTTAACCTTTCCCCCCCCTGCTCCCCTCTCCCCCCCACCCGCTGATCCTGTATGTCTATAACATTTTACTTTGTCGCCCTCATTGTTTACCTGTCACTTTACTCTCTCTCCTCTCTTTCCTGTTTCTTCATTATTTTGGCGTTCCTTTTCTTTTTCAGCAGCCTATCTATTTTGTTATTGTACACCGCTCTGGTGCCACTGGTAAAGTGCGGTATATTAAATGTGTCAATAAAGATAAAGATAAAGATGTATATATTGTTGTAATTTGCCTAGAGGATGGGATAGTGCAGAAAAGAATTGCTTTTAAATAAATACAAAAAATTTGTGAAAACCTAAAAAAAGGAATGCTGATGGGCAGAGCCACAAGGCTCCGACTGCCTGATCATACTGGGAAACATTTGCACTGCTTATTCCCACAAAGAAGGTATTTATAAAACAGCAGTCAGAAAAATCAAACTGGTAGTTCAAGAGGAAAAAACGGGGTTACTTACCTGTAACTGGAGTTCTCCGTGGACAGCAGGATAAGTCAGCCACACCTGGTGTCGTCCTCCGGGCAGCGCCAATACGGAATTGCTTTCTAGAGCTCAGAAAGCTGAGACTTTCTGAGCCCGCCCAGGTAGCCCAGGTGGCCCACCCTACCGTTCCGCCCCCTAGCCACCAGTATGTTCCATGCTAGCCCAGCGGCTAGGGAGCGGTCTCTTCAGGTGGCCTCCTCCAGGGGAGGCGGGTGGGATTGTGTGGCTGACTTATCCTGCTGTCCACGGAGAACTCCAGTTACAGGTAAGTAACCCCGTTTTCTCCATGGACAAGCAGGATTGCGTCAGCCACACCTGGTGTCTCCCTAGCTGGATGTGCTGGGGGGAGGAGGCCCATGCCTGGACCTGAAGGGATCAGATACTCAGTTCAGCGGTTACCAACACAAGTTTATTCAATGACATTGGAAATAGTGCAATAGTTCTACCGCAACGCCACCGGTAGCTTACCGAGGCTTGGGCAGCATAACAGTGTAACAGTGCAACATTAACCATAATAGTGCAAACAGTGCAACAGTAACCATACTAGTGCATAATAGTGCAAACAGTGCAACAGTAACCATAATAGTGCAGCATAACAGTGCGAACAGTGCAACAATAACCGTGTAATAGTGCAACAGTGCAATAGCAACTAGGCAGTGTAAACAGTGCAATAGTAATGTCATTTGTCCGACAGCTGGCAGGGGCAACGCTCAGTCGCGACTCAGGACCATGGAGAGGACGGCCGCTCCGAGCGCACAATCCTCCTGAGAGCGGAGGTCAAGGCAGTAGTGTCTCTGGAAGGTGTGCGGTGATGACCAGGTGGCTGCCCTGCAGACATCGGCTAGTGGCACAGCGCGGAGGTTGGCAATTGATGCAGCCAGAGCCCTGAGGTGGTGAGGGCCCACTCTAGGGTTTTAGAATCTTCTCATGATATAATTTCCTCTCGTGCTACTCTTCTTGTATCTTTCGTTTCTGAGGCTGATAAAAAGTCTGTTATGCGTTTGTTTTTTGCAAATAAGAATGCTGAATTTTGTGGGGGGAAGGTAAATATTTGTCCTGATGTCTCTAGGCAAACGCAGCTTAAGCAGAGGGCTTTTTTGTCTTTAAAGCATCGCGTCTTAGCTCTTGGTGCATCCTTTTTCCTTAAATTTCCTTGTAAATGTGTGGTTACATTAGGCGGCACCAAGTATGTTTTCTCCGAGACTTCATCCTTAGAATCATTTATTATAAATCAGGTTCCTTTGACGTAGTATGTATAATAAGTGTTATTTCAGTAAAGCAAATAATTAGAGTTTTTGTATAATGTTTTTTGGGCATTGCCTCCTTCTCAGCCCGAAGGTGGCATGTGTTTCTCAAGGCCAGGGTCCAGATCAGTGTGACCTCCTTGCAGAGGGGGCGTGAGCCGGTGCCCCCTTGTTTGTTGACATAGAACATGGCCACCTGGTTGTCCGTCTGGACTTCCCGCGCAGTTGCGGGAGGAACGCTGTCAGGGCATATCTCATGGCCCTCAGTTCAAGGAGATTGATGTGCAGACGCCTCTCGCGTTTGGACCACTCTCCTTGGGTGCTTAGGGATTGCATGCGGGCGCCCCAGCCAGTGTTCGATGCATCTGTGGTTAGAACAACTTGATGATCGCGGGGGTGGATGTCTTTCCCCACTGACAGGTTGACTGGCGCTGTCCACCAGCGAAGCTGGGTATGGATTTGTGGAGTCATTCTGATTGTGGTGGAGAGGGGTTGACAACTCTGGTTCCAATGAGTGCATAAGTGCCATTGGAGTGGGCGCATCCGTAGCCTCGCTGTGGGGAGGACGGAGGTGGCGGCCGACATGTGTCCCAGAAGGCACAGGATGTCCTTCGCCGACGAGGTTGCAGCATTGGTCGCCTTGCTCGCCAGAGCTGTGATGGCGCACAGTCTGCGCTCTGGCAGGTAGGCCTTCGAAATCCTGGTGTCTATCACGGCTCCTATGAACTCCAGTCTCTGGGTCGGTGAGAGGTGTGACTTGCTGAGGTTGATGACGAAACCCAGGGAGGATAGCAGTCTCATGGATGTCCGCATGGCCTTCCGCAGCTCCTGGGCTGAGGGGGCTGTGAGAAGCCAGTCGTCGAGATACGGGAAGACCGCTATGTTCTGCCTGCGGAGGTGGGCAGCTGCTATGGCCATGCACTTCGTGAAGACCCGCGGAGCGGGGGACAGTCCGAAGGGTAGGACTCTGTACTGATAGTGCTGGTCTAGCACTTGAAAACGGAGGTACTTCCTGTGCGACTTGTGAATGCGGATGTGGGTGTACGCGTCCTGCAGGTCCAGGGACGCCATCCAGTTGCCTGTCTGGATCAGGGGAAGGATGGTGTTCAGTGAATACATCCTGAATTTCTCTTTGATGATGAACTTGTTGAGCCGGCGGAGGTCTAGGATGGGACGAAAGCCGCCCAGCCGTTTGGCAATGAGAAGTATCTGGAGTAAAACCCAGAGCCCTTCTCGGGAGGGGGAACCTCCTCTATGGCCCGGGAGTCCAGTAGTCGCAACAGTTCCGCGGCCATTGCCAGGCGCAGATGTTGGGGGGTGTCGCTGGCAGGTGGGAAGTTCTGTTGCGGAGGGGCTGCAAAGCGTATGCGGTAGCCTTCTCTGATGACCTGCAGAACCCAGGAGTCTGAGGATACTCTCCGCCACTCTGTCAAAAATTTGGTCAGGCGTCCCCCGGTCCGGGGGGTTCGCCGAGATCTGGCATCAAAAGGAGGGCCCACCTTTGCTTGTGGGCGCGCTTGTCTTCTTTTGTTTGCGGTCCCTCTGCGAGTTGCGCTGGTGCGAGGGTCCTTGGTAAGAGTTGCCCTTGTATCTGTTGTTGCTGTGCCATCTGCTGCTGGAAGGGTACCTCTTGTTGGAGGAGTAGTAGGGATTCCTCTGAAACTTGCTCCTCTGGGCGCTGTTGTGGCGCTCAAAGCCATCTTCTGCGAGGGTCTGTAGCGTGGTACAGTGTTCTTTCAAGTCATTGACTGTATCTTTCACCATGTCGCCGAAAAGGGACTCGCCGGAGCAGGGGGTGTCTGCGATCTTATCATGCGTGTCGTCACGTAGGCCAGATGCCCTCAGCCATGCCCATCGCCTTGCCGAGATGGCTGTCCTGGCGGTTCTCAGTGCTGTATCGAAGGAGTCGAAGGTAGCACTTGCGAGGTGCTTGCTGCATTCCGACATGTCTGTGAGTGCTGTTGATGCGCCGCTCTGGGATTCTTTGGGGAGACACGACAGTGCGGCTCTCAGGTTTGCCATGCATGCATCCTGGAAGAGGACTTGCTGAAATTGGTGGGCCGCAATCTTCGCGTTGAGCATGGCTCCTTGATACACTTTCCTCCCGATGTCGTCGAGGAGCTTGTGATCCCGACCAGGCGGGCTGTTGGCATGTGTGCATGAAGACTTCACGCGCTTGAGGGCTGACGACACTACGATGGAGTGATGAGGCAGCTGTGAGGTTGCAAATCCTGGAACAGGCTGTACCTGGTACTTCGTTTCCAGCCTCCTGGGAAAGGGGCGGCTGGATGCCGGGGTCTGCCAGAGCCTCAGATGATTGTCTCGGAGTGTCTGGTGGATAGGCAGTGCAAACACGGTTCTCGGGGTGGCAAGGTATTTCAAAACCTCTGGCACCGCTTCCTTCTTGTCGTCCCGGCCTTGTAAGGACAGAGTGGAGGCCAGCTTGAGCAAGAACTTTGGGTAGGTAAGGTCCTCTGGGGGCGGTGGTTCTTCTGGGTCTGGAGAGTGTCCTCTCTCTGGGGTCATGCCCCCACTAGTGTGGGCCGCAGACCCCACCACTGCCCCTTCGAGCTCACCTCTGTCGGTGTCTGGGGGCGGGTCGCTCGAGGGTGTAATGCCTGGCGAGGGTGCCTGGATGTCCCCAGCCCGTGGATCTGTCTCCAGGGAATCTTACTCTGTGGGGAGTGGAGCTGTCTGAGGCATGTGCGCAGGAACTGCAACTGCAGATTGTTTGAGTAGTTGAGACAGCAGGCGCACCACAGCACTGGAAGCCGATCCGCTCCGTATGCTGCGACAGGGGCTGGGGGAGGCAGAGAGGCTCACATGGCTCCTTCTGCGCTTCTGGTGCCGATGCTTGGTGCAGTGTCTGGATGACCGGCTGTCCCTGTGTCTGGAGCTTCTATGCCGGCTGGGAGAACTGCTGCTGCTGCTGCTGGAGCCGCGGCGGCGTCTTCCGCTGCTTTTCTTCTTTTTTGAGCTCCGTTCGCGATCCGATGAACTGCTGCTGCTGCTGGATCATTTGCGCCTTCCCTTCTTGCCTCCACGGCGTGTGCGCCCATTGGAGCTGCTATCGCTGGTACTACTGCGGTCCCGAGCCTGCCTCCGGCGCGGAGAGAATCCGGCACCGAGGCGGGAGGCGTTGCCATGGCTCCCCAATGACGCCGAGTGCTGGAGGGGCTCGTGGGAGTGGCTGGAGGACTGGCGCCGGCCAATCTCTAAGGCCGTAGCTCGGGTACCTTCTGATTGGTTCTTGGAGCCACCAGACCTGCTTCCGGAAGGGGCGTGGTTGGAGGACCGATTCCCAGCGCTGGAGGACCGAGACCGGGCGCCATCTTCCGATACCGCATGGCTCTCCTTTGTTTTCATCCTTGGAGGAGAGCAGGCAGGCCTCACCTCCCCTTGCGAACACACCGCGGTAGCTAGGGAAGGCGGTGGAGGGGCAGGCTGGAGGTAGTCAGCACCGCGGTCATGGAAGGAGGCCGCACCGGGCACTTCCAGAGCCGGGGCATGCAGGAGAACAGCCGGAGCAGATGCAGGTACTGGCAGGGAGGGAGATGATGTACTTGCGGTCTCCGATAGAAATTCTTTTAAGTTGTGTCCCCGAATCTTCAAAGTTCTGGGGGACATTCTCCCGCAATTCTCACAGTGTTCAGTATTGTGGTCGGGCCCCAGGAAGCGTAGGCAGTTGCCATGAGTGTCCGTTATGCTCATCTTTCTCTTGCAAAGGAGGCATTTTTTGAACCCCGGCTTGGTCATGATGAGAAAAAACAACAAACAAAATAATAAACTGGAGAGAGAGCAGGGTCCGTCTTGCTGGCAAGGCGGAAGGAAGAATACTGGTGGCTAGGGGGCGGAACGGTAGGGTGGGCCACCTGGGCGGGCTCAGAAAGTCTCAGCTTTCTGAGCTCTAGAGAGCAATTCCGTATTGGCGCCGCCCGGAGGACGACACCAGGTGTGGCTGACGCAATCCTGCTTGTCCATGGAGAATCACAGTCACGTATTGGAATTAGTAGCTGGTTTCTCTGTGAACGTGCTGGTAACACTTTCCTCCTCGTTGCTTTGGGTTACCTGGAAAGTCTTTGATTCCTCTATTTCCACTGACTTCTCTCCTCTTTGGGCCCCTGTGAAACTGGGTCAGACTATTGTTCCCTGAAATCCAGCATTCTGTTTCCAACAGGGACCAATCTGGGGCACTTGGAAAGACCCAACAGATCTTAAATGGGGAGATTTGCTCCCTGTTGCTCACTCCAGAAATGAGATCTGAGATATCATGTGAAGACACACAAGCTCACTTTAAAACAACAGCCGTAGAGAGCAAAGTATCAAGAAACGGCTTCCTTCTCTTTCTGCTGTTTAATTTTGTGAAAGTACCAGGGACAGTGCTATGTCCCACGGGGGCTGCAAGGCAATTTATGGTGGATGGCAGTTATTGATTCCGAAAAGATTGTAATTCATCAGCCAGCTTCCTGAGGCTGCAGCCAATGCATATCAACTTGGGATGCACTATTTCTAAACACCTCCCACATTCCTCTGTTCCTTAGTCAAGTATAGTAGCCAGAGTTAATCAGAAAACAAACTTCTTATTCCCCCATCTCCCCTTCCATCAGCCCTCAACCTCCTGCTGAGGTGCAAATTACCGCTGAGCAGGAGATTAAACTCATTCTGAATCCCCTCTTTAGGGAATGGGCCTTAGTGGTTGGTTGCATAGACGTCAGCATCCTCATGAGGTGCTAATGAAGCAAGGGGATAGAAGGAAGTGAGTGGACCAGAATATGAATTTCTCCCTTCCAAAATATGTAATGCAAAAAGGCTCTAGTCTCCTTCACACCTTTCCTTTCTACTCTAGTGCGCTACCTGCTAAAAATTTCAACAGAGGAATTTTAGTCTAATATATAGAAAACTCAAATGTTATTCACCCAGGACCACAAAACAGACCCCTTCTCCTTCCTTTATCTACAACACTTCAGTGGATTCCTTCTTCTTTCTCCCATTATAGTGTTATGTCTTACTTTGATTATCACAAGGAAAATACTTATTTTAGGATAGAACTTAAATGCTAAATTTAAGAACTGTGCTATAAGAACATAAGAAATGCCATACTGGGTCAGACCAAGGGTCCATCAAGCTCAGTATCGTTTCCAACAGTGGCCAATCCAGGTGACAAGTACCTGTCAGGTTCCCAAAAGGTATACAAATTCCATGTTGCTTGCCCAAGGGGTAAGCAGTGGATTTCCCGGGTCCTCTTTAATAATGGTTTATGGACTTTTCCTCCAGGAACTTGTCCAAACCTCTTTTAAATCCAGCTACACTACGAGCTTTTACTACATTCTCTGGTAACGAATTCCAGAGTTTGATTAGTCTTAAATGTAGTTTCATTGCATATCCCTTAGTCTTTCTTCTTTCTGAAGGATGAAACGACCGATCTACGTTTACTCGTTCTACTCCATTCATTATTTTATAGACTTCTATCATATCTCCCCTGAGCCATTTCTTTTCCAAGTTGAAGAGCCGTAAGCTTTTAAGCCTTTCCTTGTAGAGATATCCTTCCATCCCCTTTACCATTTGTGTTGTTCTTCTTTGTACCTTTTCTAATTCAGCTATATCCTTTTTAATATTTGGTGACCAGAATTGCACACGATATTCAAGGTGTGGTCACACCATGGAATGATTCAAAAGCATTATAATATCCTTGGTTTATTCTCCATTCCTTTCCTTATGATTCCTAGCATTCTGGGGGAAGCTCTCCTGTTCGCTGATGTCATCCAGGGGTTCCTGCCTGCCGCGGGTCCAGGAGATGGGGCTGAGCGGCTGACATCAGCCAGAGCCACTAATAAAATCTGCGACTCACCGTGGGCATGTGCCCATGGGTGCATGTCTGAAGGGGCACTTCAGCCCCTTTGGTGCCCCTTCAGTGCCCGGAGGTGTTTTGCTTTTGGGGAGAAATTTATGGGGAAAAGGAAGAAGATGATGCAGCCGGCAGCCCAAGCAAAGTCTGTAAAATTTTGAGACTAATGGATTGACATGTGCAGCCAGCTGCCCCGACAACCTCTACCCCAGATGTGGACTTTTTTTTGGAAACTGAGTACTGCCCCGGATGTGTCCCCTCCAGAGGATAAGGGTTTCACAAGGAGATTGGTGAGATAGGTTCCTGATTTAGTAGAAGATTAGGGGTTTCTGTCCCTTTCCCGACCTGGAACTCCCAAGAGGATTACTGGACTAACTTTAAAGAATTTGGAACCTCTAAGTTTTGAAGCTCCCTCAATACAGATAGACGGGACTACGGAGACATTGTTACGTGATATCTGGGAGGTGGTGGTCCGCACGGACATTTCCTTGTGGTCATCTCTCTCCCAGATTGCACATTCCTCTAGTGAGGTTGTGGCTAAAGTATCTGAACAGGACACTCGCATACAGACTCGTTCCTCTGCTATTTCTAAGCTAGAGGGGCAGATGATTCTTCCGCAAGCTGCTCTCTCATCTTTTGTGCAAGACAGCTTGATGCTTCATCATCAGTTAGAAGTCTCTGAGGGCCTGTAATTTGAGGTTTATTAATTTTCTCCGAACGCATTACCTGTCCCCTCTTATTTTGTTTCAGAAATATTTGAAAGATATATTGTTAGTTGAGGATCTGCAGAAAGTTAGAGTTTCAAATGTTTATTATATACCCCAAGGGGCCAAGACCATGGCACAGGGCGAGGGGGAGCTTGATGTTTTAGCCTCAAAAGAGACACTTGATGCGTCTGCCTTTTTGTAATTTCGCAGGATGTAATTCCAATACCTGTCACTTTGGTAGTTTCCTTTATTTTTTCCTTGGATAAAAAGATGGTGTTATGGTTGTATTTTTCCAAAAAGGAGGTTCCTTTTTGTGGTAAGGCGATTCAAATGTTCCCCGATGTTTGTAAATCTACGCAGAAATGCTTTAAGGCATTTTTGAATCTTAACCGCCAGTCTTGGCCCTAGAGGCTTCATTATATTTAAAGTATCCCTGCAAGTGTCTTGTTAGTTATCAAAATGACAAATGTTTTCTTTGATCCAGCGCAATTGGAAGTGATTTTGACTGGGAAGGTTTTGCATGCTTAGTGATTGGAATAATATGCTTATGGCTTCCCTGTTATGTTAAAAGGGGTATGGTTTGTGATTTCAGAACTCTCTGGATGTTTCTTTAGTGATTAGAAGGCTTTGAGTTGGGTGTTTTTTTTTTTTTCTTGAGATTTGTTTCCTGTGAATATGACTTGCAATTACGGAAGTGCTTCCCTCGTGATGGGGACTGTTTATAAAATTTCCTACTTTATTATTTAAATAAAGTTGTTGTTTTTTAAATATTAAAAAAAAAATGATTCCTAGCATTCTATTTGCTTTCTTGGCTGCCGCAGCACACTGGGCGGAGGGTTTCAATGTGTTATCCACGATGACACCTAAATCTTTTTCCTGGGTGGTTGTTCCTAATGTACCTTATTTGTTTCAGCATCTTCCTTGTCTGATCTCTGGAAAGGTTTTTAAAGATCTAAACAGTAAACTGTCCAGCTATATTTAGGACAGACAAGTGCCCCGCATTAAGCTCGGGTGCTATGTCACTTGAAAGGTCAGGGGGACGTGGCTTTGCTGGACCTCCAGTTTTATTACTGGGCGGCCTGTTTGGAATGCGTCTGAGACTGACAGTATGGAATTTCGGAGGGTCTGGCTCCATATTGAAAAGCACAATCAAATAAAAAAATAGGATCTACTGTATACAATAACACAAATGATTTTGCAAGTGCAATCCAAAAAGAAAAATCATGGAGGAAAAAAAGACCTCAGGATGTACAGACAGTCAACGCAATGGCTCAAAAAACCTGACCACACAAGCTCTTAATCTGCTAGAGCTGTCACCGGTTTACCGCAGTTCCATATCCTAACATCATAGGTCATAGCAAAAAAACTACAGATTTTCCTCAGCAAACGTCTTCTCTTGGACACCGCATGACTTTAGGCTTCTGGCTAGGCTCGGCACCAATCAGTCATACAAATGGGCGTGAAAACACCAGTGGCAATGGTACTTAGCTTCAGTCACGGGAACAACAACAGGCCATACTCCCAACGCCAGGCATTTCGCCAAGGCTGCTTCAGGGAATAGGGCCACCCGAATCAGGCCAAGCCACTGTTACCTCCAAAAATGCCAATCAGCCCAATTACCAACAAAGCACTTGCAAAATCCAAACTAAATACTTCAAACTCCCACCACAAAACCCGAAATATCGGAAACAGCACACTTACACTACTCACAATCCAATGTGAAAGAATTCAACGTCTGTCACAATGACCCAAGTGCCCCAAAAGATGCCACAGCTGTGCTCTTTAAATCTACTATGCATCGAGCAGAGATACCACTCCCCGGGGGGAAACACCGCGCGTCACACCAGCTGTAACCAATCGCATTGGCCCTTTCACCTTCACCCTCACAGAGCTGCTAAAAACAAGAACTAAAGAAACCCCAACTGAAACTTGAGAAAGTAAACCAGAGTTGTATAAACACTGAACCCACCCAGGAACCCCATACACAACATACAGCACCCCGCATCACCACAGGACCTCCATTCAATACCCTCGTATTTACAATACCAAAATAAAAAAATATGATACTGCTCTTTATGCAACAGTTTCAAAGCCCTATCACCACCTAGCTGCAAAGGAGGTAGAGGATCCAGCACCACACATTTGTAGTCAGCAAACGGGTGGTTCACTTGCAGACTATGCTGTACCAGCAGAGCCCTTTTAACCTTTCAATTTTAACTTGCTGCAGTGCTCTACCGGCCGCATCCGTAACTGGTGAATCGTTTTCCCTATGTACACAAGCCCACATGGACAGACCAATGCGTGCACCACAAAATCTGTTCGACACGAAGTTTGCCAACGTAATTGCCAGTGCAATCCATTATACAAAAACTCATTGGTAATGAGCATCATTGAGCACAGGATGCATGATCCACACCTGCTGTGTCCAGGTGTCTGAGGAAAAACACTAGAGCGGTTAGACACCGCTGAGCACAAACTATCACACAGGCTCCGACCCCTTGTATGTACCATCCTGGGCTTTAAAGCCGAAAACCCCGTCAAGGTGGACAAAACTGGGAAATGGGACCAAATAATGCACTCAATAGACTTACTCAAAGGTGAATACTGTGTAACCAGATGGATGAAATCAGACTCACCAATGCCCTCAGTTGCAGGCTCTAGTAGACTAAGAGCTTGTGTGTTCAGGTGTTGGCTGTCTGTATATCCTGAGGTCTTTTTCCTCCATGATTTTTCTTTTTGGATTGCATTTGCAAAAGCATATGTGTTAGTGTGTACAGTGGATCCTGTTTTTTTATTTGATTGTGTACTGCACAGGCTCCTGAGAAGTTATAGTGTATTTCAGTATTGAAAAGGCCTGAGCAGAGGGGAATCCTTGGAAAAAAGTTGTGCGCTCTCAAACTAGCAATTTTTTATTTGACCAGAACTTAAACCTGGCCTTTCATCTCATTCTCATTCAGAGTGAGAGCTGTTATGGAACCAGTGGCACCTGGTCACCTGACAATCATTTGCTAGCTAAATTTAAAAGGAGATTGGACAGGACATATCTAAGGAAATGAAAGAACTTAGAGAAGTTTTGGCAATTCCGCTGACTGATCTTTACAACATTTCTTTAGCAGTGGCCTCGGAGGACTAAAGGTGGAATTATGAAGTTCTTTTTCATGAATTGAAGTAAGGAGGAGGCCGGAATCTATAGGCTGATGAATCTGACCCTAGTGGTGAGTGAAAGAATAGGATCGCTGATAAAACAGAGGCTAGTGATGTTTCTTGAATTCAGTCGATAACAGAATCCAAGGCAGCATGATTTTACTAGTGGGAGGTCTTGTCAGATGAAGCTGATCAATTTCTTTGACTCTGTGACTAGAGAGTTGGATGGAAAGAGAGCACTAGATGTGATGTGCTTAGATTTCAGCATAGACAACTAACAAATACTGAATTGGTCACTTTTTCCAGAGTTTAAATGTCTATTGTAGCTGTGCTCTGTATTATAACATAAAAGTGTATAATGTATCATTAAATGACTCGTGGCTGATAAGGTCTCAGAACTATTAGGCTGCCATCGACCAGTAAAACCATACGATGGACCAATGCCTAAATAACATCAACGACCCTTTTAAACAGGCAGC
The DNA here is from genome assembly GCA_033557465.1 of Ichthyophis bannanicus. Lineage (NCBI taxonomy): Eukaryota > Metazoa > Chordata > Amphibia > Gymnophiona > Ichthyophiidae > Ichthyophis > Ichthyophis bannanicus. The sequence goes on from CM066044.1 coordinate 53,698,710, forward strand.
CACTATTCATACTTGAGAAAGCCGTGTGTCTTATAGAATTTTTTGTTGTTTCATTTTTCATTTTTTTGTACTACTTTAAATTGTTGCATTCCCAAACAAGCCTTGCATGGATTCTTTCAATAATTTAGAAAATAAACCAGTGCTTAGCTTTTGAATAAAATCCCCTTCTTAAGAGGGTCGTTGATGTTATTTAGGCATTGGTCCATCGTATGGTTTTACTGGTCGATGGCAGCCTAATAGTTCTGAGACCTTATCAGCCACGAGTCATTTAATGATACTGTATAGACAACTTACAAATAAAGTGATTTAGGCCCCAAAATGACTGACTGTGTCAGAAAGTGGGTGAGCGGTATGGTGATAAAGGGTAGTGGTAAATGCAGTTTGTTCTGAGGATGTGGCGTTACAGTGGTGTGCCACAGGGATAGGTCTTTGATCCAGTTCTTTTCAACATTTTGGTAAATGATATCGTGGAAACGCTGTCAGGAAAAGTTGGTCTCTTTGCAGATGATAAGAAAAGGGAAGACATTGAGCAGTGGCGGTTAGCACTGCCATCAACGCTGAAAACTAACTCCAGAAATTCAATGCCGGAGCTATATCCAGCCACCAGCTTTGAATATCTGGGATGCCACAGAAACCGGAAGCTAACTGGGCAGCAGTAATATTGAGCTGCTACCCAGATCGCTTCCATGGGTAAAGTTTGGCCAGCCTTTGCCACGCCTTACTTTACCCATAGGTGGTTTATGGGCACCGCTGCCCAGTAAGCTATGGGTGCCACCTCTGCTCTGTGCCCGGAATGACCTGATGCTAACCATGTAGCATTGGGATGTGTAGCGGCGACACCCGCAGATATCTAGTGGCCCTTAACCGTGTTAGTGCCGTTGAATATCCTGCTAGCTGGCATTTGTATAGTGCTACTGCAACAGGAAGGCATGGATAGCATGAAGAGAGATCTAGTGAAGCCTGAGGAGTGATCTAGAGCACCCCAGTCCTTGGGACATACCTAGCGAGTCCACTTTTCAGGATAGCCACAATGAATATGAATGAGAGATTTACATACAACAAGGGCAATGCATGCAAATCTCTCTCATGCATATTTATTGTGGTTATCCTGAAAATCTGACAGGCTAGGTGTGTCCTGAGGACTGAGTTGACAGCTAAAATGCAGGGTCATGCATTGGGGCTGCAAAAACCCAAGAAAATGGCACAGCATAAAGGCTGACGTACTTCTGTGCATGAAAGGAGGAGTGATCTAGAGCAACCCAGGTGGCAAAACAGTGCGACAAGGCGGTGGCAAAGGCCAGAAGGATGTTGCGTTGCATACAAAGAGGAATTACCAGCAGAAAGGAAGAGGTACTAATGCCACTGTATAAGTCACTGGTGAGGCCTCACTTGGAATACTGTGTTCAGTTTTGGTGACCATATCTTGCAAAGGATAAAAAAAGACTGGAAATGGTTCAGAGGAAGGCAACCAAAATGATTTGGAGCCTGCGTCAGAAGCCTTATGAGAAGAGACTTGAAGACCTAAATATGTACACTTTGGAGGAGAGGAGGGATAGGGGAGATATGATTCAGACCTTTAAATACTTAATGAACAGACAAACTTTTTCCAAAGACGGGGAAGCTGTAAAACTAGAGGGAATCAGTGACATACCCCATTGCCCTAATCTCATTAAAAAGCAGTAATGGGGCAGGTCAGTCTTGAAGTGTGAGTTCTCCTCTAGCTCCCCTGTTATTCTTGGGCAAGACTACCTGGATTTTGGGACTGTGGGCCCATATCACTGCCAGACTGGCTGACTCTAAAGAGGTCTTCCCACTGGAGGACTCAGACTTGTGCGCCAAGGAACTCAAGATACCTAGGCTCTGCTGGCAACACCATTTGGAGATGTCCTGCTAAACTCGGAATCTAGAGGCTGCAGTAAGTAGGAGCCCAGGAATGACCAAGGACACACCAATACACCAGAAACTCTTAGCCATAGTACCCAAATGGGTTCAGGAAGGTAATCTGGGGAAATTTAAGAGGGTTCATATAGATAATGAGTCCCTTAAGTTTGCCTGGGGTCAAGTTCAAATGATAGATGAGAAGTCAGTCAACTAGCATACAGGGCCGGATCAACCATTCATCTAGGGGGCAGCAAACAGCAGCAGACAAACAATAGATCTTGATAGACAAACAAACTCAAAGAGACATTAGTGCATTCTTTTACCTGCAGGGAGAGCGGGCACACACTACAAAGCAAAGTTTAACATTTAAAAATGTGATGTCCAATTATGCATTTTTATAGTACTTTTGTGGGAGGGTTGGTTTTAGGATGATCATGAGTTTAATTTATCAAAATCTCAAGGATACAAAATGGGGGGGGGGGGGTCACTTTGCCATATAAGACAGTCTGATCTCGCTCGGTGCATCCTAGAATGCACCACGTGAGGCTGGAAGCCGCCATTTTACAAGATGGTGGGGCAGTGGCAGGAGAGTATGGGCAATGCTCCTGCCCCATGATTTAAGGTACTGGGGTGGGGAGGGGTTCAGCGTCACTGGGCCACCAGGGATTTGTTTATTTGGGTGGTGGGGGAAATCAAGGCCATTGGGCCACCAGGAGTTTTGTTTCTGTTGGGGGTTCAGTGTCCAGGGAGGGGCACCGGCCCCCTGACGGTGTGCCAATGACATTGGAGGATTTCCCCAATGCCTGGATCATCTGAGGTGAAGTGTCAAACTTCACCCCAGATGACCCGTTTGTCCAGGACACCATGTCAAACTTGTGCCATCTTCTGTGCACATGTTTGGCTTGCTCTCCCAGTCTACGCTGACTTTTTGTGCACTGGGTAATCTGCATATTGCGTCCCATCAAAAAGAGTCAGCGTTAAACTGGCACTATGAAACCCTGTACTAGAGCTTTCCCAGTGCGGGCCTTAGCGCAGGGTTTCTGCATCGGCTGTAAGTGTTATAACTATTTCCCTTTCGTTTTCTCCTAGTCCCCTGTTTCTTCTGATTGTCTGTCTTGAATAGATTGTAAGCTCTATTGAGCAGGGACTGTCTCTGACGTGTAAGTGTAGAACCATGTAGCACTATGCAAATGATAAGTAGAGTAGTAGTAAAAATGTGCGTTGACTAGGTGTGAACTTTTAAAATTACTTTCAAAATGGACAAAATTGTAGTCCTAAGGACAGCTGTGCCAATATTTTGTGCCGTTAGATTTAACTGGACATTTATCCTCAACTTTTGCTAGTTAGCTATGGCTAACTACCCAGACAAGTTAACCCATTAAAGTTAGCTGCTTGGTGGCTCCTTGAATTTTCTGACCCATGTAGCTGAAACTTGAACACTAATGATAGACATCAATCTCACTGGAGATGCATTAGTTATGCAGATGTGACGTACACTGAGATCTCATACGTGTGGGTAAAACTAAAGGACAAATCTGCTATGTAGTAACCTCAGTACGAAGGCAGGTCAGGTCTCTGAAACTGTTTGAAGTGACATTTTGGTAAATGTATGAAGATAGAAGCAGATGATTATGCCTCAGACCTTTGTTCCATTACAGCTGAATGGATGGCTTTGTTTTGTATGCAGGCTACAGGAATGCAGCAAATTTTCAGCATTGCTAAACAAAGGCTGTCTTTCCAAAAAAAACCACCCCACATAGGCCAATATGCAAAGGCTCTTAACTTAGAGAGTCAGGCTCTTAATTTGGTCTCTTTGAAACTTTAGGGGGCATATTCAGCGGTGCTGGCTAAGCTAAATAAAATGCTTAGCCGCCATGCTTTAACTAAGACTAGATAGGCAGCTGCACTAACCAGTTGATGCTACTGAATATCGCGGTTGCTCCATATCCGCCGGTTAGCAGACTGATAATAGGCTAAAACGTTTTGAAAATGCCCCCCCCCCTTACTATATATATAATTTGGTGGCATATTCTGTACACACCGGAAGACCCATTTGTTATCCTCATTTTTTGTTGGTATGACGCCTTAGACCCTGAATGATGATGCAGCATCTACCTTCCTCTTCACATCATCCAAACTAGGGCATCTGTGCTTATCCCAATTATTATTTTTGCCTCCAGCACCTCCCCATATATTGACCAGAATTTCCATGAAAAATATATTTCCTGAGGCTACTCCTGAGTCAGCCCCCTTGGAATTTCATTTTTTGTTGTAGAATTTCCTCTCCTCTGAAAAAGATTTACCTCTGTTCTGTCTGCAAGGCAATCTCATGCTTGGTCTTTGCTGTAATGTCCTGCATGCTTAGGCATGTTTATATATTATGCTGCCACCTAGTGCAGGTATAAGAAACTGCATCATATTTATTCCTAACAGAGAAATACTCTGATTGGGCAAACAGTGATGCATTCTGGGAGACCTGCCTCACTATTGCAAGTCTTCCATTTTAAGTCAGCAGCACAGATAAACTTACAGTGCCATTTCCAAGAACCTGTAGAAAGTATTGCCTTTTGACTGAATTCAGCTAAATCAAAAAGCCCTTATAGCCATTACAGGGGTTATAGGGTAGTGCAGTATAAACTTCACTAGCTGTGGTTGGTGAATTGCTGTGTATTTCTTAGGGGGGGGGGGGGGACGGAGAGAATATACCGGTAGTTCCCTTCCCAAGTCTTACTGGTTACCTTCACATGGTGATCCCATTGTACAAAATCTATACTAAATACCAACCAGGCAACACTACAATTTAAGTACTATGTTAGGAAAGAAAAAGAAAGATACATACTGGCCGTATGTCACCTAGGATAAAAAGGTGCCCACCCATAGCCTCTGCAGTAGGGCTAACAATGGGGGTAGCGATAGTGCAGACACTGCAGATGTAGATAACATCCCTGCCATGAATAAAGGCCATGGTGAGTGTGTTCATGGACCCACTGTGGCAGGGGATAAACCACAGAAATTAATGAAGACGTTAAGAGGATTAACTACAGGTAAGTGGAATTCTTCAGATAAAGAGGAGATAATGTACTGCTACTTTTATGCTACAAACCCTATAATTAAATCAAGAGGGTATACAAAGAGAATCCGCCAAAAACTGGAAGAAAGAGGAAAATTGCCACAAGAAAAACTGCAAAAAGCAATGGTTGCAAATTTAAGATCTTTAATTTCACAGATCAAACTAAAGAAGTATGTGAATGATAATATCTTGAAGCAACTAAGGGCTTCCATGGAAAAAGAACTACAGGGAGGAGGAGACCTAGGTGAAAGTACCAGCAGAAAGGAATACACAGAAACAGAAAGAGCAATCGAGGGGGGGGGGGGGGAGATGGAGCTTGGAAATCTGGAAATGTAGGAGAGAAACGTAACTATAGGACAGGTCAACCAATCAACTGAAGAGGAGGAAGAAAGGGAGGAGAAAGATCCAGAGGTGGAGGAATTCAAGATCAAACTCCTAGTCCACATGGAAAAAGATGAATATGCTGGGTTTCAGGCAAGGGAAAGATTACCAAGTTAAATTTAACATCTAAGGTTAAAAGTATGATTATAAAGATGGACAAGGCCATATCCAGTATAAAGGGATCATTTATTGACATCACCGAAATAAATCGAATACAGTATTGCCGCAGCTAAAATTATTGCTGCAAGAATAATACCAGCTAAAATGCAGGGCCAGAAGAAAAAAGAAAACAACAGTTCCTCCTTGGAAAAAGCGCATCGAGGGAAAATACAGTCATTGCGTGCGGAGGTATCCCTGATAAATGGGTATCTAAAAGAATTAAGATCATCAAAGATATTAAGGGAGATCCAAGACATCAAGCTGAAGCATGCTGCATTAACAGAAGAAGACCTGAAATTTATATGTTCCAACAATAAATTGAAAGTAGCAGCAGAAGTGCAAAAACTGCAAAGATATGAAGAATAAACTATTTAGAGAGAACCCAAAACAGTTCATTGTAAAAGCATTTGATCTGCTGGAAAATGCGGTATAAATTTTCTAATAAAGAAAGAAAGAAAAAGCATTAATATGGTAAAAATATCACCAACCAAAGCTGAAACAGAAACCTTCTGGAGAAGACGGAGCCAGCCCAAGGGTTTCTGCCGCCCTAGGCAAAATCCCCAGCCTTGCCACCGCTCCCCCTGCTGCTGCTGCCCCCCTCCCCCCAGCTGCCATCGATTCCATCTCGGGAGGGGGAGTTGGGCAGCGGCAGTATCAGTATCTCCAAAAGCAGCAGCTTTTTGCCGCCTCTTTCTTGCCCGTGGCAGGCCATGTCCTTCAGCAGACATGGCCTGCCTCTTCTGGTCCTCTTCCGATGCAACTTATTGTCAGAAGGGGGTGAAACAGCGGCAGGCCATGTGTCCTGAAGGACAGTTATTGTTAAACAAGGCCATCATGGTCAGCGCTAAGAAAAGCAGAAATCTCAGTATAGCATTATAAGAAAGTTTTTGACAGTGTCCAACACTTTTGGATAATAAATTGCCTTGACATATATAAGATAAATCCTGGTTTGATAAGAGTATATTAAGTTCACCATGACAATGCGGCAAACTACCCTATTTTTGAAGTATGAACATAGTCAGTGCATCATTCCTAACATCAGGATCCAGCAAGGAATATTTCAGGGGGGATTCTGTGGCACTTAATCCAATGAGTAGTCTCATCAACTCTTTGGGATACAGATTTAGCCTGAATCCTAAAGAAGGTAACAATCCAGAGGCAACATCTCATTTACTATTTGTAGACGATCTGAAGCTCTACGGTTCCAGTGACCAACAATTAACAGAGCAACTCCATGTAATGAAAAGCTTTTCTGATGATATCAGGATGACTTTTAGCTTAGACAAATGTGCTGGCAACATTTTTAGGGGAAAATTGAGCAAAACAGAAAACATCTCCCTGGCTGTGGGCTGTGACATCAAGGGACTTTAACAGGAAGGCATATATAAATATCTTGGAGTAGAGGAAGGAACAATACTCAAGCAGAAATTGCTGAGAGAAAAGATCAGTAAAGAATACTAGAAGGTTAAAATTATTATTGAAAAGTGCCTTAACATCACGGAATAAGATACAAGCCATCAATCAGCTGGCAATTCCTTTACTCTCATATAGCTTTGGAATTGTAGAGTGGTTTCTTAAAGATCTTGAAAAACTGGATGTGCAAACAAGAAAATTCCTCCATGCCCATGAGATAAATTACAAGAATCAGTGTATGCCGATACTGTACATCCCTAGAGCTGAAGGAGGGCTTGGCCTCGTAGAGATTGATTACACATACAGAGCTACTATCATAGGCCTCCAGGCCTATCTAACGGCATCATTGGATCCAAATACACAAAAAGTGCTGAAATATGAAAGTAAACATCCAGAATCCGTCTCCATTGACAAACTTGGACAAGCATTCCAATGACTAGAAGGTATGAGTAAGAATCCACAAGCACACAGGAAAGGAAGCAACAGAATTTGAAAAACAGGAGAAAAAAACCTCTTCAAGAATTAGATCAACAAAACAAGGAAAAACAAGTGGCAAATGCACAAATACAGTTGGAAATACAAAATGTTACTCCAGGAAGCCTTTGCTGATCACAAACGGACGTATGAATGGTTAAGGAGAGGTGAACTGAAAGTGAAGGATAAGAGATTGATAGTTACAGCCCAGGACAGTGGATTATGGACGAGATGGTTTACAGTGAGCATTGAAAAAACTGGCAACACAGATACAGAATCGACATATAAGAAAGACCTGCAAACAGTGACTCACCTTATAACCAGCTATGAAGTTCTGATGGCGAAAAATTTCTATACAGAAAGGCACAACAAAGTGTCACAACTGATCCACTGAAAACTCTGTAAACACTACAACATCAATGTGCCTGTCAAGCACTGGGAGCATGACCCGAAGAGAATTCCAGAGAATGAAGAGGTTATGATCACCTGGGACATTCCTATTCTGATGGATAAGATGCTAGATGTGAGGAAACCCAACATAGTGGTAAAGAAGAAAAATACCAGAACGGCATTGATAATAGAGGTGTCGGTTCTGAGTGATTATTCTGTGAATCGCCTGGAGAGGCAGAAGATCCTGAAGTACCAAGAAATGCAGTTAGAGACCAAGAAAATGTGGTAGAAAGATGCACAAATATTTCCCATTGTACTGGGAGCCACAGGCTTGATAAAGAAGAATTTCTATGCACATGTTGATAAATTACACATACATGTTACATCTTATGAACTCCAAAAGGAAGCTCTCTTTGGCATGATGCAAGCACTACGCCAAGCATTAGCAGTAAATTTGAGGGACTGAGATCATACTCCACATACCCTGGCTTAGAAGTGAGGTTCACGACTGTCATGTTATGTGCAAAACTAACCCATTTGAAGTCCAGAGACTCTGCAATAGTTACTCTTGTTTCCATTATAACACATAGTAAATGCAATGTTTTCCAATTATTGTTTACAATAAATATTTTGGAAGTAAAGATGCAAACTTGTCTTAATGTATCAAGCTCAATCAGAGAACATAAGAACATAAGACATGCCATACTGGGTCAAAGGTCCATCAGGTCCAGAGCCATGTTTCCAACCGTGGCCAATCCAGGTCATGAGTACCTGGCAGGTTCCCAAAAGATAGACAGATTCCATACTGCTTACTCCCAGAGATCAGCAGCAGTCGCTTTCCCCAAGCTTACCTGCTTAATAACAGTTTACGAGCTTTTCCTCCAGAAACTTGTGAAATCCCTTTTTTAAATCCAGCTACACTAACAGTTCTTTCCCACATCTTCTGACAATGAATTCCAGAGTTAATTATACATAACGTTTAGCTACCTGTACATTTATACTAAGTCACATGCAGTGAGGACAAATAACCTCTTTTATACTTTTACATCCATCATTGAGGTACTTAAATATATCGGTCATATCCTGCCTCTCTCTATATGTTTGAGCTCTTAGGTGTCATCTCACTGAGATTTTAGTGAAAGCCCTGCTCTATTTTAACTGCTGTTCCCTGGATCACTAAAATGGTGTAGGACCTGCACCTTCAGGACCTGAATTGGTAAACCCACCTGATCTCAGAAATGGCCCAGATATCTGCCATTGTGTCTAAGTTTAGACCTGCTCCAAGCAGCTGAAAAGAGCTTGTTTTGGATGAAAAAGATCCAGAGAAGAGACCCCAGCACCCTTGGTACTCGGCACAATTTCAGTGATAACAGAAATGGGATTTGAATCTTTGCTCTAACCATTAGGCTGTTCCTAAACATCCAGGGCCCGATACTGAAAGGCATTTACACGGCTTGCAGACCTGTAAACCATATAAGTGCCGCTGAACACGGTTAATGCCGCTGAATATCCCCAACTAACGCTGCTATATGCCTCTAACCGCTTAGCATGTTGGCATGTCATGGGCGTTCTGGGGTGTGTCAAGGGTGAAGCAGTCACTAACTGGATGGTGGCGATATTGCACCACTAGCTAGTTAGCGACCTGCTGGTAAAACTAGGCAAAACAAAAGCTGGCCTAGCTTTACCTGCGGGAGCTAAGCGGGTAGCGGTGCAATATTGTCGCTACGGTGTCAGAGGCTGTGTGGTGACTGCGGATATTCAATACCAGGGCCGCATATGACCCCGACATTGAATATCCGGGGTTAGAGGTTGCCGGTGACAGCTATGCGTCGTAGCGCACTAAGCCGTCCCAATTGAATATCGGGCCCCCAGATTCTAAAATACAGAAGTCCATATTGGGCACGTCTGCGTTTGTGAAATCGCACCTGCACCTGGACGTGCCTGGGTTATTTTCTGACGTCCTGGCTTTGATGTCCCAGATTGCACTTGGCTGTCCGTTTCAGTATTCCCCGCCATATCATCAACTGCATATTTATGTATTATGTAGTTTGAATTTTTAGTGAGGTGGTTCACTAGCTACTACTAGTACCTACTTATTTTTATAGCACTACTAGGCATGAACCTGAGAACATCTGTTGTTTGACTGAATGGTCACAGATTAATACATGTTAGGCAATGAGAAGAAAGCTGGATTTGATAGATCTCTTGTCTTTTAGTTTAATTGACTGGGAACTAATGCTTTCTGCAGTCCTAGACAGAGCAGGCTGCACTGGGGCTGTAACGGGAGCTGCCAAATCGAGCAGCCTAGCTGGGCCCCACCAAATGAAGAGCTGAAGGATGAGCCGTCAGCGACTGGAGCCTCTGTGGGCACTCCCCACCCCTCTGTGCTGGGGCATGAGCAAGATCAGCAATGGAAAGTGTCTACCCATGATTCAACATTCTCATGGTGCTCACACCGAGGGATGGCGAGCGGGAGCAAAGGCACCCGCCTCTCAGCTGACCTGAAGGAAAGGCACTGGGGACAGCGGCTGAGGATGGGAGGAAAGACTCCGAAGGACAATGCCGAGGGAAGGAGGGATATGCTGAGGGGAAGAGGCTGGGGAAGGCAGCAAGGAGAGGAAGAGGCAGGGAGGATGGATGCTGGGAAGGGAGAAATAAGAGGGGGAGGAAGAATGTTTAGAAAATAAAATAAAACATAAAAATACAGCCAGAAACTACAATGTATGATAAAACAGAACACGATGAAGATGCAAACAGCAGAGGTCATGCTGTTCAAAAACATATATGAACAACCTAATTCATTATTTTTATTATCTGCACACCGTTCTGATGCCTTGGCTGCCTAGGGCGCTATATCAAGAGACAATAAAGATAAAGTTAAAGATAATTGCACTGGTAGCCTAAGAGGCAAAGAGGCCGAACACCTGCTCAAAGAGACAGGCTTTCAGCAAAGATTTAAATTTTGGTAGAGAAAGCTCCAGTCAAATGTAGGGAGGCAGAGAATTCCACAAGGATGGGGCGAGCAAGAAGAAAGCGTCGCGTCTTGTCGAATCCTGGTTGATGTGAGCGGGAGAAGGAATGTGATCCTGAAGGGATCGCAGGCAGCGGGAAGGAACGTGGAGGGAAATGAGAGAGGAGAGATAGAGGGGCCTTCACCGGAGAGAAGCTTATGGACAAGGGTCAGAATTTGAAACGAAACCCACTGAGGAAAAGGGAGCTAGTGGTGATTGATAAGCATAGGAATAATGTGATCATATTTACGCTCATGTGAAAGCAGGCGGACAGCAGTGTTCTGTATCGACTGAACTTTCTTCATCGAATGCTGGAGAAGGCCGCAGAGGACAACATTGCAATAGTCCAAGCGCGAAATTAGTGTAGCCAGAAGGATAGTGGTAAATGCTGATTGATTGAGCAATGGACGAAGTGTCCTGTTGGTCTTTTGCGAGACTCCAAAACATCACTAGCAGAGTGCAGAAAAAAAAAAGTTCTTTTGTTTCATTCCATTTTTCTTTGTGTTTGGGTCCTTTTCACCTACTTATGTTTCAGTGTACACTAGTCATTTTATTTATTTATTTAGACAGATTTGTATGCCACGTTATCCTTCAATCAAGGTGGTTGCGTCACGTCACATTACAATTGGAGGGTTACAATTAACATTAGGGTACGTGTAAACATTTAGACAGTACAGTTATATAACAGCATTTAGACAATACAATTAAAGGTAACATTTAACATGAGGGTATTTAATAGCGTGGTATGATAAACTTGTGTGTGTGGATAGGATGGTGCGTACTTAGTTGGCGGCGTAAGTGGTATTTCAGATTAGATATGGGGTGTTGCCTGGATGCTCATATGTTTCTATAAATAGAAACGTTTTGAGGTTTTTGTGGAATTTTAATGCACACTAACATGTATTATAATAGATGCCAGATAGTAGCAATGATAGAGTTCAAAAGCGAGATAGAAGAAACGTATTAACATGCTATGTGCCCCTCTGGCTTTTCCGGATAATGAAGAGAGATACAAAACCCAAATGAATGGATGCAAATTCTGTTCAGAGAAAATGATCTTTAAATCCAGAGGCAGGTGTCTTTTAACTGATGTTTTGGTTGTGGGCTATCCTCCAAGGCAGAAACATGGGCTCCTGCTGAGCTAAGTCAGTGCCAACAGCAGGGCAGATGCTGCGCACGCCCCCTACAGTTAGCTCACGGGCTTTGCACTTACCGGAGTTGTTTAATCAGACCTAAGGCGCGGTAAAAGCTCAAACTCACCACTGTTTAGTAAACATGCCCCAGTGTTTCGCAAAGTGCTTCAGCATTGCAGGCGGACACAAAACACAGCAAAACAAAATGAAGGGCAGAGGACTGGGGGAGCAGGGCAGTTAAGCGAGCTTGGTGTCTCAGAATAAAGGGGGAGGTGGGAGGAGATAAGGAGAGCTTGTGGGCTGGCTTTGTGTAGTGTAGCTTTGTATGCATGCACACACACACACACATACACGCACCCACTGTCACTGATCTGCGCTTTCGCTCGCGCTAGGAGAGGGACACTGCAGGCACCAGACCTGGAGCGGGCAGGGCAGCCTGGATGGAGCGGAAGGATGTGAGATGGGAGACCGAGAAATGGCTCCGAGTCCCTGGCTGAAGGATCCCTGGCACTGAAGCTGCAGATCGCTGCTGCTGCTGCCGCCGCAGGAACTGGTCGCTGCTGCAGCCCAGTGAGGAGGCAAGTGGGGAAACCTGTTGGTGCTGCAGGGGGAGGGGAAGCTGGAAGCTCCCTTTGTCTGCTCCTCGCAGGGCTTCAGACAGAAACGAGAGAAAAGCGCAAGAGTGTATAGAAGGGACGCGAGGAGCAGACCACCTCACTTAACGAGAGCAAATGAGCTGCTGCAACTGACCTGTGGGACCCATCCCACGGGAAAACATTAGCAGAGAGGAACAGAGGCAGAAAAAGGATTAGTAATAAATGGAAAGACACGATTTGTAGAAAGAAATACAAAAAAAAGGTAATTGATATAAAAAGATACAGATAGCTGGCAAATGATATGAGTAAGTTTGCTTTGTGGGCCATTTATCACGTAAAGTTTCTGATTCCACTGCGCAGGGAACTGGACCATTCCTCTTTTTCTCTAGTCATTTTATTGGTTTTTTCGTATGAGGCTATTAGATGTCAGGAAGATGTTTTTCTTCCTTTTCTCTAAGTTCTATGTATGCCAGGCGCCCCCTGGTGGTCCAAGGTGGGCACGAATCTAATAACCTGGAGAAATTCTCCTGCCAGGAATCGCGTTGCTCAATTACGCCAAGAACATTGACAAAATAATTTCTTAAAGAAGGGATTGCATGAAACTACTGCGCCTAATGATGTCAACGAATGTAATCACACATACACTATATAGGTATATAGGACATATCTAATCTTCAGAAATAGTTTTGTAGACAGAACATGACAGCAAGATGCTCCTGAACATACACTGCTGATTTTCCTGTTTTGAGGGGTTTTTGGGAGGTGGAAAAATTAAACGGAAGTCCTGAGCATTAGCTGAATGCATAGGGTAACAGAACATGCAAAGGTGGAGCTTTCAGCAGGGATGTGCACTGAATGTTTTGTTCTGTTTGGTTTGCCGTTTTCGTTTAGTTTCATTTTATCTGTTTTTGTTTCATATCTTTAAAACAAAACAGATGAAACAAAAACTAACTAGAAGAACCCAAAAAGCAAAATGAAATAAAACCCCGCTCCCTTCAACAGCCACTGCTGCTGGTGCTGTGTGGAAAGAGGGTTTTATTTCATTTTTAATGTTTAATAATTCTTCTGTATTATGTATTATGAAATTCTGAGCAGCTTACAACAGCATGCACACATTGCATTTTAGAGCACTGCCGCACACGTATATTAGCCACAGTATCGTAAGATTGACGTTCTGTGCACCACTCTCCTAAATACCCATATCAGCAATAAAATCACAACCATTTTTAGACCTAAAGTGCTGCACCCTTTATAAATCTATAGTCTCCCACACAACATTTACAAAACTAATTTCAAAAAAAATCCAAAACAAAACATTGAGCTCTCAGTTCCCTTTTCTGAAGCGAAACGAATAAAGCAGCTGAATTCAATGGGAGATAGGCGGCTAATGCTTGCACCAGAGGTCACATGGTGTCGGCTGTTTATTCTGTTGTGTGTTTTTATATTTCTGTGGGAATGTACGGCCAGGCTGTTAATCCCAGTCAGGAGGAATTGAGCTAGGCTCTCACGTTTCACAATGGTCACTAGCCTTCTCATGTGGTCAAGTTCCAATAAGGGCCGTAGTAAGGGGCTGTGCAGAAGGGGTAGATACTAATGTGCATTAAGAGAATAGCACACAATTTGTGCCTCTTATCACATGGTAAAGGGCAAACTCGTACATTATTTCACCATAATGCATTCTAGTTTATCGTGACATGTGTTGCGTAATAATGGGAAGCAAAGCATGCAAAGCAGCTCATTATTATGCGATCAAATAACCCGGCTTACTTTGAACTTTGCAAGCTGTGATGGTCCTGAAAAAACATCATTATTTTTCCTGCCTGAGAACACTGGGCCGTTAATACACAACCTGATGCACCTGACCATCATTTTAAAGGGACCGGTGCCTGCGAGATATGTGGATCCCTCTCCACTGCTCCTCAAGACCATCCCTCGAAGACTCCTTCCAGATCCCAGTCAAGCCCCTCTCAGCACCCACAAAGTCATGCCAAGGAGAGTTTCTCCATCTCACCCCTCAAAAGGTCCCCCCCCCCCTCCGCCTACCTAGCGGTCTAGAAATTACAACATTCCTCACCCTTGTGGTGCTGGGTACAAAAGGGCACGGTAGACCCTAGCGATAGTCTACTACTGCTAGGGATCAAGCTGCTCTATGAAAACAAAAGCTTTGTGTGCCATTCTTTGTAACAATTCTCTTCATTCTCTTTGTTCTTTCCAAACTAATGGAATTTTGGAAAGATATTATATAAACCGGGTTGCAAAAACCACTGAAAAGACATATTGAATTTGAAAATGGACTAGATCAAGCTGGGGGTTCCAGAGAAATAAAGTTCCCCCAAAATAGCCCAATGCATTTGTATGGTGTAGGTAGGCAGTTCCATCAGTTGCAGCATACAAACATAAATCCACTGTATTATAGGATTGGGCAATGGTATCTTTCAAACTGCCCTTCCTGCACCTCTCCCAGTCATAGATGCACGCAGAGAGCCAACACATATACAAACACCCACTTATACACACACAGAAAACACAAATACACACATGCAAACAAAGCGCAGATACACGCATATAAAACACACTCAAACCACAAACAAACCACAGACACAAAAACAGGAGGGTTAGAAATAATTCTACGAGGGATGCTCTATTGGCTTTCCCTATCATCCCCCTCCCTTTGCTGCCATAGATAAACATTTCACTTCCTTTGTTGTGAAATTCTACTGTGAAACCTAGTGACAGAACTATGTAGCTTTCTTAATGATTGCTACATAAGGTACAAAATTGATTAAAGCATGTCGTTTGCTAGTTATTCCATCTATTGGTGGAGACGATGGCGATATCTGTTGCCTTGCACAGTGACACCCTGTAGTTAAACTATAAAATCCATCCTTTGAAATCTGTTGACAGTGATATCTAATGGTTTAATTATTACCACACTTGGTTTCATTTTTATCATTCTTTCCAAACTAATGAAATGTTTGGCTACTGATCCATTCCAACCACTTCTTCCCTCTAGGCCAGGGACATGCACAGAGACAACACAGATACAAAAGCACACGCACCCATATATATATATATACCCATGCATACACACACACACACTTGCACATATGCACGCATCTGCATGCAGAGAGGTTGGAAAGAATTCCATGAGCCATGCTCTGTATGCTTTCCTCACTTGTTTATTTCGTGCCTAACTCACAATGCTGCAATCAGAGTGTTGATTAAGGTGTCATTGTGGATACCATGTTAAAACCATCGGCCCAGTGTGCAGCGGTGGCCAAGAGAGCAAATAGAATGCTAGGTATCATAAGGAAAGGAATGGAAAATAAAACAAAAGATATTATAATGCCTCTATATCGTTCCATGGTGAGACCGCACCTTGAATATTGTGTGCAATTCTGGTCACCGTATCTTAAAAAGGATATAGCGTTATTAGAAAAGGTTCAGAGAAGAGCCACCAAAATGGTAAAGGGGATGGAAGCATACTCCTATGAAGAAAGGCTAAAAAGGTTAGGGCTCTTTAACCTGGAAAAGAGACGGCTGAGGGGAGATATGATAGAAGTCTATAAATTAATGAACGGAGTGGAACGGGTAAACGTAGATCAATTGTTTGCGTTATCAGAATATAGAAAGACTAGGGGACATGCAATGAAGCTGCAGGGTAAACTATTTAAGACTAATAAAAGAAAATATTTTTTCACTCAACGTGTAATCAAACTCTGGAATTTGTTACCGGAGGATGTAGTAAAGACTGTTAATGTAGCTGGGTTTAAAAAAGGTTTGAACAAGTTCCTGGAGGAAAGGTCCATAAACCATTAATAAGAAGGGACCCAGGATATCAATGCTTAACCCAGTACAAGCATTGTGGAACCTGTGTCTTTTGGGGAAACTGCTAGGTACGTATGACCTAGATTGGCCACTGTTGGAAACAGGATACTGGGCTTGATGGACCTTGGTCTGACCCAGTATGGCATATCTTATGTTCTTATGTTCTAAGACTTTTTCACATTTTATGCCGAAGGAAAAAGGTGTGATGTGGCATTTTAGAAGGGAGGTCTAGGAAAAATCTGGGACATCCAGAATAAAATGTCCAAAAAATGGGCATCTGTACCTTCTGAAATCGCTCTGTCTTCACCACAAAAAATGAACATCCTGGTAACTGGGTCTGAAGACGGGCCCCACACAGATACAAGACCGGGTACATGCACAAGTGTAGGCCATTTTACAAATGTGGATATTCCCAAAGTGTACGCCTGCAGAGCCAGCTACTTGGATGCTCTGGTCTGGGTAGGGCAGAAGGGGTCATCCACAGTATGTTATGAGACTAGCACATCCTGTCCTGCCATTTCATATAAAGGTAGATAAAGGTGAGCCATTTGCTATGATATATCTGAATTTTCAGAAAGCCTTTAACAAGGTCCTTCATGAGAGACTCTTATGGAAATTAAAAAGTCATGGGATAGGAAGCAGTGTACTATTGTGGATTAGGAACTGGTTAAAAGTCAGAAAACAGAGAGTAGAACTAAATGGCCAATTTTCTCAATGGAGAAGGTGAATGGTGGAGTTCCCCAGGAATCTGTGCTGGGTCTGCTGTTTTTTAACATATTTATAAATGACCTGGAAATGGGAATAACGAGTGAGATAATCAAATTTGCAGATGACACAAAATTATTCAAAGTTGTTAAAACACAAGAGGATTGTGAAAAATTGCAAGAGGACATTGATAAATTGGAAGACTGGGCATCCAGATGGCAGATGAAATTTAATGTGGACAAGTGTAAAGTAATGCACCTAGGAAAGAACAACCCAAACTTTGGTAACATAATGCAAGGTACCACCTTAGAAACCACCACCCAGGAAAAGGATTTAGGCGGCATTGTGGATAATACATTGAAACCTTCCACCCAGTGTGCAGCAGCGGCCAAGAAATCAAATAGAATGCTAAGTATCATAAGGAAAAGAATGAAGAATAAAACAAAGGATATTAGAATGCCTCTGTATCACTCCATGGTGCGACCACACCTTGAATATTGTGTGCAATTCTGGTCACCGTATCTTAAAAAGGATATTGCAGAATTGGAAAAGGTACAGAGAAAAGCCAGCAAAACGGTCAAGGGGATGGAAGGATACCCCTATGAGAGAAGAGCCACCAGCCTGGATTGGAGGCAGCGCGGCAAGCCAGCCATTTTTGCGGTAACTTTGCTGCGCTGCCTCCAAAGTGCGGGCCTGATGGGGCAGGGGGTACATCATGCCATGGCATGCCATGGGGGTTGCTGGCCACAAGGGGGGGAGTGCCCGCCCTGGATACAGATAACCCCTCTGACCCTTATGCTTTAAAGCTCCTTTCCCTTACCTCCTCATTCGACCTCCAGCTTTGCTCTACTGCCCCCACTCACCAGCAAGGCCACTGCCTCGACCTTGTCTTCTCTAATTGCTTACCCTCAAACTTCTGTACCTCAGTTCTTCTCTTAACGGACCATCACCTGCTAAACTTCACTCTTCATCACTTACCGCCTCAACCTCGCCCTGTCTCCTCCAACCTCTTCAGAAATCTTCATGCTATTGACCCTTTGGCTCTCTCCTCCACTGTCTCATCATCTCTTTCCTCCACTATGTCATCTGAGTCTGTTGTTGATGGAGTAGCTTCCTATAATACTCATTCTCCTCTGCTCTGGATGGTCTTGCTCTGCCCATGCCACGTCCTGTGAGGTGTACTATACCCCAGCGCTGGCTGTCTTTCTCTACCTGCTATCTACATTGTTGTGCCCATTCAGCTGAGTGTGTTTGGCTCAAATGCCGTACACTTACAGACTTTCTACACTTCAAATTCATGCTTGTCTCTTTCCAGTCAGCCATAGCATTTGCCAAACAAGACTATTATGTCCATCTGACTAACTCTTGCCTCTGACTCTCACCGTCTCTTTACAACTCAACTCTCTTCTCAAGATGCCTCCACCTCTGACCCCTCCTTCCCTTTCTGCCCAAACCCTGGCCAACTATTTCCATGACAAAATCCACAAGATCATACTCCAGTTCCCCATGAGGTCAGCTACTTCCCTTCTTCACTCCCAACTTTCCCTCCTACCTCTGCTACCCTCTTTTCCTTTTCTATGATCTCTGAGGAGGAAACCACACACATTCTTTCCTCCTCCAAACTCACTACCAGCTCCTCTGATCCTATTCCTACCTGTCTCCTAAGCTCTATCTCCTCCACTGTTGTCCCTTTCATCTCTCATATTCTCAATCTATCGCTCTCCACTGCAGCTGTCCCTGCAGCTTCAAGCATGCTATGGTTGCACTTCTCCTCAAGAAACCCTCACTAGATCCTACCTGTCCTACTGACCCAACTCTCTCCTCTCCTTCATTTCTAAACTACTTTATCTTTATTTAAAAACTTAATATACCGCCAGAACCAATGGTTCTCCACCATTGCCTCAACTTTCTCTCCTCTCAAACTCTCCTGATCCTTTACAATCTGGCTTTCATCCTTTACATTCTACTGTCATTCTCTTATCAAAGTCTCCAGTGACCTATTCCTGGCTAAATCCAAGGGCCTTTACTCGATCCTCATCATTTTTGACCTTTCTGCTGCTTGACACTGTTGACCACAACCTTCTCCTTGATACCTTGTCTTTGCTTAGTTTTAAGGGCTCTTTGTTATCCTGGTTCTCTTCTTATCTCTCCCATCACTCTTTCAATGTTTGTTCTGGTGGCTCCCCCTCCTCTGCTGCTATCCCGCTCTCGGTTGGTGTACCAAGGATCTGTCTTGGGTCCAGTCCTTTTCTCTCTCTATACCCAGTCCCTTGGTGCACTCATCTCTTCCCATGACTTTCAGTACTATCTATGTTTATGACTCCCAGATCTATCTCTCTGCACCTGAAATCTCTCCGGCAATCCATGCAGAATCTTTGCCTGCCTTTCTGACATTGCTGCTTGGATGTCTCACTGCCACTTGAAATTGAACATGGCCACAAATTCTCTGCTTATTTCTCCCCCTAAACCCTCCTCTCCTCTTCCTTCTTTGTCAGTCTCTGTGGATAATTCTCTACTCCTCCTGTCTCCTCAGCTTGCAACCTTGGGGTCATCTTTGACTCCTCTCTCTCCTTCTCCACTAACATCCAACTGATAGTTAAAACCTGCTGTTTTTTTCTCTATAACATCAACAAAATTTGCCCATTCCTTTCTGAACACACTACTAAGACATTTATCCACTCCTTAGTCACCTCCCTTCTATAGTCTACTCCTTGCTGGTCTCCCTCTGACTCATCTGTCTCCCCTTCAATCTGTTCTGCTGTGTGGCTAATCTTCTGCCAGCCTCGTCATACTCATATTACCCCTCTTCTCAAGTCACTTCATTGGCTCGCTATCCGTTTCTGCATCCAGTTCAAACTTCTCCCGCTGACCTATAAGGGCATTCACTCTGCAGCTCCTCACTACCTTTCCTCTTTTATGTCTCCCAACACCTCTCCTCGGGAACTCTGCTCTTCTGGCAGATCGCTTCTATCTGTACCTTTCTCTTCTACTGATAACTCCAGACTTCACTCCTTTCACCTTGCTGCTCCTTATGCCTGGAACAAACTACCCGAGTCTGTGCGTCAGGTGCCTTCTCTGACCCTTTTCAAATCCAGGCTGAAAACTCACCTCTTCGCTGCCACTTTCGGATCTTGACTCACCTGATCTCCTATGTGTTATCTTACCATTCCCCCTAGATGTATCCCATGTCTACAGCTACTGTGTTGTCTGTCTTGACTGGACTGTAAGCTCTGATGAGCAGGAACCGTCTTTTACATGTGTCTAGTAGCACTATACAAATGTACAGTAGTAGTAATATTTCCATGATTGGGACATCTATGTGCCTGGTTCAGACATCCAACTCACAAAAAGAGCTTCTAAACTGACCCCCTTAGTAAATAAGTCCCTTAAGTAAAATGGGCACTGGGACAGCAGGTTACTGCCCTTTCTAGTATCACAAAAAAGACCTTACACTGGAGGTTCTGTCTAATCTCTTTTATTCACAAGGATAATATCTGATCCCTTACTGTAACACAAGAAACAGACTGCAAGACCTGTAGGAGTCATCTAGTCTGCCAAATTTCTCTCTCAGTGCAATACATAAATATTCATAGCTTTGCTATTAGTACCAGTCCCTGAACTCACTTATTTAAAACACAAAACCATTTAGTTTTTATTTATTTATTTAGCAGCGTTTCTATACCACCTTTTACCATGGTCAAGGTAGAAACATAGAAAAATGACGACAGAAAAAGACCACATGGTCTATCTAGTCTGTCCTTCCATATCAAAAACTACAACAGTTCCCTTTTTTCCTTTAGAGATCCTCTGTGTTTGTCCCATGCTTTTTTGAATTCAGATACTGTCCTCATCTCTACCACCTCCACTGGGAGACTATTCCATGGATCCACCACTCTTTCCGTAAAGAAATATTTCCGCATATCACTCCTGAATCTATCCCCTTTCACCCTCATCCCATGTCCCCTCGTAGCAGAACTTGCTTTCAATCGAAAGAGGCTCTCTCCCTGAACATTTATGCCACGGAGGTATTTAAACATCTCAGTCATATCACTTCTATCCCACCTTTCCTCTAAGGTGTACATATTAAGATCCTTAAGTCTGTCCTCATGCTTTATAATGAAGACCACTAACCATTTTAGTAGCCACCCTCTGCACCGACTCTATCCTGTTTATATCCTTTTGAAGGTGCGGTCTCCAGAATTGCACACAATACTCCAAATGAGGTTGCACCAAAGACTTATACAGAGATACTATCACCTCCGTTTTACTGCTAACCATTCCTCTCCCTATGCACCCAAGCATCCTTCTAGCTTTTGCTGTCGCCTTTTCTACCTGTTTAGCTACTTTAAGATCATCAGACACAACCACACTGAGGTCCCACTCTTATTTAGTGGACAAAAGTACTTCACCCCCTACACTATATTGCTCCCTTGGATTGCTGCAGCCCAAATGCATGACCTTGCAATTTTTAACATTAAATCCCAGCTGCCAAATTCTAGACCATTCTTCAAGCTCAGCCAGATCCCTCCTCATGTTATTTACACCCTCCTGGGTGTCTACTTTATTGCAGATTTTGGTATCATCCACAAAGAGGCAAACCTTACCGGACAGCCCTTCCGCTATATAACTAACAAAGATGTTAAAAAGAATCAGACCAAGGACAGATCCCTGGGGCCCACCACTGGTAACTTCCTTCTTCTCAGAGTGAGCTCGATTTACCTGTACCCTTTGTCGCCTCCCACTCAACCAATTTCTAACCCAGTCAGTAACTTTAGGGTCCATCCCTAGGGTGCTCAGTGTGTTTATAAGTCGCCTGTGAGGAACAGTGTCAAAGCCTTTACTGAAATCTAAATACACCACATCTAGGGCTCTCCCTCGGTCCAAATCCCTGGTCACCCAGTCAAAGAAATCAATCAGATTTGTCTGACAAGACCTGCCTCTGGTGAATCCATGCTGCCTCGGATCCTGTAATCCGCTGGACTCCAGAAACCTCACTATTTTCTCTTTCAGCAGCGTTTCCAATAATTTACTCACCACCGAAGTTAAACTAACCGGCCTGTACTTTTCAACCACATCCTTACTTCTGCTTTTGTGTAAAGGGACCACATGAGCTTCTCTCCAGTCCTTTGGCACCATTCACGACTCCAACGAGGCATTGAAAAGGTCAGTCAGTGGAGCTGCTAGAACGTCCCCAAGTTCCCTCAGTATTCTAGGGTGTATCCCATCCGGTCCCATCGCTTTGTCTACTTTAAGTTTAGTTAGTTTCTCACAAATGCAGTCTTCTGAAAATTCTTCAAGATGCTCCTCCTGTCCGTGGGTGTTTTATGAGGTCCTGTTCCTGGTTCTTCATCTGTGAACACAGAACAGAAATATTTGTTAAGCAGTTCCGCTTTATCCTCATCAGCTTCTTCATATTCCTCCCCTTCACCCTTGAGTCTGACAATACCACTTTTGCCCATCCTCTTTTCACTAACATTTCTGTAAAAATGTCTTATCCCCCCATTTTATGCATTGGCTATTTCCTGCTCTTTTTGAATCTTTGCTTTCCTGACTACTTTGCTAGCTTATCTAAGTTTTTCCAAATATAGATGCCTGTCTTCCTCTCTCTGTGATCTCTTGTATTTCATGAAGGCCTCCCTCTTTTTCTTCACCTTTTCAGCTACTTCTTTCGAAAACCATAGCAGTCTCCTTTTCCTTTTACCTTTATTTACCATTTTAACAAAAAGGTTTATTGTCCCTAAAATATCCCCTTTCAGTTTTGCCCACTGTTTTTCTACATCCCCCAGCTGTTCCCATCCTGCTAACGACTCCCTGGGGTATTGGCCCATCTTGGCAAAGTTTGTTTTCTGAGAGTCTAAGACCCTCGCTTTTGAATGGATTTTAGCAGCCCTAGTCCTAATACTGAACCACACCATCTGGTGATCACTGGATGCAAAATTATCTCCCACTATAACATCAGAAACACTTTCACCATTGGTAAGCACCAAGTCCAGTATGGCCCCTTCACGTGTGGAGTCTGTTACCAATTGCCTGAATAGTTCTCCCTGTAGAGAATCCAGGATCTCTTTACTTCTAGATGATACTGCAGCAGGAATGTGCCAATCAACACCTGGCATATTGAAATCCTCTATCAGTAGCACTTCCCCTTTCCTAGCAATGCTGCATATGTCTTCAGTTAACTTTCCATCCACCTCTTCTTGTGAGGGAGGTCTGTATATCACACCAATGCAAATAGATTTTTCTTTCCCTCTTTCTAGTTTAACCCACAATGCCTCCTCTCTCCCTTTTAAGCTCTGTGATTCCAAAGCTTTAATATTATTTTTTACATATAGTGCCACTCCTCCTCCCCTTCTTCCTACCCTGTCCTTTCTGAATAAAGTATAGCCTGGTATAGTTACATCCGAGTCATGATTTTCTGTGAACCATGTTTCTGTAATTGCCGCTAAATCCAAATCAGCCACTCCCATTAAAGCTTCAACAGCTGGGATCTTATTTCCCATGCTACGGGCATTTATTGATACCGCTTTCCATATGTTGCCCCTTTTTTCCCCATTTCCATAAAGGTATTTAATGTTTCACTTACCTGTTTACAGTGAAAAATGGTTAGGATTTTACATTGAACAGTGTACTTATGTACAAATAACAAATTGAGCTATGTACAGTAAAGTAGTTGATTCAACACATTTACCTTTATTTAGCAGAGGTTAGTTGGTTTCTTGTGTTATTATTTACTGTTGTTGATGAGTTTCATGGGGGTGAGGGTTGGGGTAAAATGTTTGATAAATAGAAGGGTTTTCAGTCGCTTTCTGAATGTGGGTAGGTCTGTGATGGTACATATTGGGGGTCATTCTGTCCACCTTCCATCCCCGTCCCCAACCTCCCCATATGAACATTTATAGGGGGAGGCCCAGACTGAGGTGGGAGGGGGCATTCTGAAGGCGGAGTGAGAGTGTGACATGGGCGGCCCTTGACCCTGGACGTACAGGGCCAATTCCAAGGTCGGCCCTGTTCGTCCAGGGCCTTCAGGATAGACAGGGGACTTATTCCACCTTCAAGGTGGAATAAGTCCCCCTGGATGGTGGGGGACCGCGGTGTGGGACATAGTCAGGCAAGTGAGGGGGCTCTGGGGATTCCCCGCAGCCCAACCCAGGCCTTGGAAGGCCAGATCGAGGGTCAGGCTGCAGGGAACGGGAGTTGCTCTGGGGCGGCCGGCAATTGCGTCTCATGAATGGAGCCATGGTGATGGGATGCCATGGCACTGTGGCTCCATTCATGAGCCCGGCTAAGTTAGCCAGATAGTTGCCGGGATGTACAGCCTGGCAGACTCGGGTCACAGCCTGCACGTCCAAGTGCTAGACCCAATTCTGATCATGTGGGGGCTGCGGGATCAGAATCGGGTTTAACTTTGCATGGCCTGATTCTGCCCAGCCATACAGGGGCTGCACTGCCTCAATGGAATAGTCCTCATTGTATCTGGGAGATCATTCCAGGCCGATGGTGCATACAGTTCGAAGGCTTGAGCGCAGGCTTGTTAGTCTGCTTTTGTTCTTGCTTGGGGGATGATTAAGATGTTCGCAGCAGATTGTCATCTTGCCACGGTTATTTTGTGGGGTTTGGAGCAGAGCGCATAGGTGAGATGTAGGATTGCTTTATGTGTTATCGGAACGAAAATCTTGGTCTTCACAGAGCTAAGTACAGTCACACTAACTATAAAAAATAGCTCTAAACAAACACTGTTCAAAGTGGAAAACAGATAAAAATTCATTCGGTATATGGAGGACTGGTTAACTTAAACAACAACTTTATCACCCAAGTGCCCAGAATGTCTCAGACTTCATAGCGCTTAAACGCAAACTGTTTGTTGTATATTCGTTATATTGCGCATGTTGGCATCAGTGACTAATTCTGGGTTGTTTATATCTACTAGAACACCAGTTTTCCATCACCTTCGTGAAAAGCTGCTTAACTAAAACATTTCTTATCTTAACAAGTTTCCTCAATGCCTCCTTTGGGCACCACTTTCGCGTTTCACTCCCTTAAGGAGTTTCTTCAGGAGGGTTATTTATGATGCTGCCTGCATTCTCTAAAGGAACCATACCTTTTGGCTCCAAGTTGCATGTAGATGTTGAAAAGCAATGGCGGTATGGGATAAGATGGATATGGTGGAGGCCATGGCTTGTAGGAGGTGCCGGATTGGCTTGCTGGGTCGAATTGAGGAGGAGCTTGCCTCCCCACTCTCACGGCATCCTCTGTTGATGTTCCAGTCGGTGGTGAGATTGCCTTTACAAATATAAGATTCATGGTGAGATCTTTATAAAAACATATCATTAATATATATTAGAAGGCTCTTTGCACATTCAAGTGTGGTGAATTTTGTACAAAATTTAAAGACTTCAATAAAATTTGGAGAATTGTCTAATGTATTTACATGCGTCCTGACTATTTACCTACCAGCATCGGTTTGTGTCCGGATAGACTATAGCAATTTTGGTTTTACCCTATTCCATCTATGAATTATAACATTTTATATTTTTAATTTTATACATTATGGGCGGCATTTGTGAAGGCATTTACACGGGTAACTGCCCTAGTTCCCCGTTTAAATGCCTTATCCGGGATTTTCCAAAGGCACCTACACAGGTAGTGCCTTTGGAAAATCGTGAACACATCCTTAACGTGCCGAGATGCTATGCGGTTAGCATCGGGGCGTGTTGGGGTGTTCCGCGACGGAGGGGGGGGCAGAGGAAAGGGCTACGTGGGTAACAGTGATTTTCGGTACTACCTGCTCAGCCCTCTGCAATTGAAAGATAGGATAGGCTTTCCCTTGCCTATCTTTCAGGTGCAGGGGCTAAGCGGGTAGCGTTGAAAATCGCTGCTACCCACTTAGCCTCAGCGGCTGCCGGCGCATCTAGCCAAATCCAGATTTTCACTTCCATTGCCGCAGAAGTGAAAATCTGGGTTAAGGGGATCAGCGGGCAGGCAAATAGGGCCTTAAATTTATAAATTGTATACAAGCAAAACAAACAATAAGACGAAAACCACAAGCTGAGTACAAGGTTTAAAACACCATCAATACACAAAACTATAGCCCAGTTATTGAAGAAAGAAAGAGATCCGTAACAGAAAACACGGACCAAGAGACACGAACAGGAAAAAAATTACCCAGGATCAGCACAAAAATATGAGGTGCCCTAGGTGAACTTCATTCCTGGTACCTCCCTGCTCTGCCTTCATTACCACTGTTTTCCCTCTCTGGGACCTGCAGCGCTTCCAAAACCTCCAGCACTACTTCCACCCAGGGCCGGCCCAGGGGCTTCTGCTGCCTTAGGCAGAGCCTCCTTGCTGCCCCCCCTGAGGACTGCGGCACCACCCTACCCATCGTGCCACCCCTCCAGCACTGCTTCCACCCAGGGCCAGCCCAAGGGTTTCTGCTGCCTTAGGCAGACCCTCCTTGCTGCCCCCCCTGAGGACTGCGGCACCACCCTACCCATCGTGCCACCCCTCCAGCATCCGGCTTCTTATCTGGAGGGAGGTGGCACGGTGAGCCCTCCACTGTGTCGGATCTTAAAGTAACCACACTGGCCCCCTTCTGATGCAACGTCTGGTTGGAGGGGGCAGACCATGAACATACCGGCATGGGCACTGGTAGGTCAGGCACCACTGCAATACTCATTGTAAAGCCTGCTGTGGTGCTGAACTGCCACTTCACCGAGGGAGGGGGGGAAGAACGATGCTACCTACAGGGGCATGCTTCCCTAGGCGATCGCCTAGTTTGCCTAGTGGACGTGCCGGCCCTGCTTCCACCCACTCTGATGCAGCTTTCTTTTTGCATGGGGGTGGAAGTGGTAAACAGGAAGTCTATGTTGGAAGGGGTGCAAGCAGGAAGAGCACCTAGTGGCAGAGGGTTAGGTAATCGCTGCAATGCTCTTTAAGGTCACTGTCACTGCAGCGGGTCCTAGAGAGCAGCGGGAGTGACAGCAACAGGCTGCCCTCAGACCTGAAATTACCCAGATAAGGCAGACATGAAAATCCTACGATGCAGCCCGCCAAATCAATGAACAAGCTATTAGAAAGAAATGGCTGCTTTTATTAAAGCCCGCGGGGATTTGCAGTTAACGTGCAATACAAGCGCACAGGGGAGAGGAGATTGCAAGGAACGAGACTCGCCTAGGGCGCCTTGACCCTGAGTGCACTCGCACTAATTACCATATTGCTACTGACACTGGCTTCCCTAATGTGCAA